>CM065596.1:111931180-112112400 GCA_033119425.1 Bufotes viridis
CCGGCCAAGAAGGGGACACTGCTACAGGTTGCCGGAAAGGTTTACTGCAGGTAAACATTTCCGGGATATATTGTTTCATATGCGGGCGTCAGGGAGCCGTTATTTAATAGCGGGAGACTCCCTGAACGTCCGGGAGACTTGAGATCCCTGAAAATAGAACTGTCCAGTTTTTGCCAGTTTTCCCATCGGTCAGACTTTTGGTCATGTGTCTGTAGTGGGGCAGTTTTGGACCTTCACCAAAATTGAATTCTATTCAAAAATTCTTCTGTATACATTCTGTGGCCTTCCTCTGGCAAATATGCTGTTTAATGACCCCATGGACTTCTCACCAGGCAAATTGGAACAGTGGTTGGAACTGGCTCAGTTTGCTCTCGCTTTTTGTCAAAATGAATTAGGCATGGATTCATGAGCATTTACACACACCTCATAAATAGATCTGCCATGGCTGATGGTGACTATTGATCGCCAGCCCCATCACGCCACTGATGATGTCTGCCTACCATCATGTTCTGTACCATATGGCTGCTGTCACCACTATCACAGCTAACACTCCCTGCTGCTAATCCCCCCTACTGCCACTTCCATTACCCCTACAAAGGTGCCACTACTACTACCACCCTAACACAGCTGCACTCACATCTACTGCTTTGTCTGTTCTATGCTGTGCTGCTACTGCTGCCCATACGTTCTACTATTACCCCTACACACCTTACATCTTGCTGTTTCCACATCCACACTGTACTGCTGCTGCCCTAAACTTAAAAGGGAAATTAACACGTGTGTGTGTGTGTACATCTGATTTTTCTACAGGAGGGAATATTGTTCTTAATATTTTAATAAGAAGAAATAAAGATTTTGTAGATTTTACTCGCTGGATCTATCCTGGTCTTTTGCAGACATCTGCCCCTCTTAAGACATAATTTTTGGATGCTTGCTTCCAACAAGCCACAGTTTTGTTTCTGATAACACATTATGGTAGTCATTTATGATTATATATACACCACTAGTTGTAAAATAGGAGGCATGGCATGGGCATGGCGCATCAAGCGTCAGCGTAGGGTATTAAGACCAGTGTCTAAAACTCTGGTCTTAATAAATGACCCCATATATATATATATATATATATATATATATAAACACCATCTGCCCCTAATAAGGGACAATTCTGATGCAATCCGAATGCGATGAGTTTCTAATGGTTGCTAGGAGATGTAGTTTGTTATTCTTCATTTTTTTCACACGTGTGAAAAGGGCATCCGAAAACTGATTAAACTTCCATGCAAAACTATCAGTTTTTTCCTAAACAGACCTTGAGAGAATCTGTAACACTCGTGTGAAAGAGGGCTTTCAGGTTTTAAAGCAGTGTTCTGGAAGTCAAAAGCAGTGCAAAGTTCACAATGTGAACATTCAATCAATATAATAGCTGTAAGTAATATATGTAATAGAGCATAATAAAACCTGTAGGATAAAGTGAAATGGTGAGAGTGAAAAAGGTAAGAAACTGACAAAAAAAACTATTCTACATGACCATTGATGAATATGCAGCAAGACATGCAATTGAGGTAAAGTGCAAAAATACCTGATGAATAATTAAAACTAAAATCAGTATGTGATGAAAGGTCATGAGGAATTAATTTTAAGAAACAGAAAAGTGGTAAGTGATGAAAAATCATGTGGAGAATGAGGAATGTGGGGAAAATAATTATAGCTCAATAAATATACTGTATAATCAAAATAATGATAATGGGCAGTAGTGAGAAGATCAAAAATATATAAGTATACATGAAAATGTGCACAGTATAAAAGATAAAATCTAGAAATAAACAAAAACCCTCTGAATAAGCATTTTATCAACCCAAGGGTAATTATGAAATACAGCAAAGACTCGAGGCTCTAAGATCGGGTTGATATGATCAGGAAATTGCTGGGTTTCCCACTAAAGGATGGGTCATCAGTATGTGATCGGTGGGTGTCCGACAACAGGCACCCCTGCTGGTCAGCTGTTTGAAGAGGCCATGGTGCTCCTGTGAGCGCTGCGGCCTCCACACAATTAATCAAGCGTAGCACCATACATTGGCTGTGCTTGGTATTGCAGGTCAGCCTATTCACTTGAATGGAACTGAGCTGTGCCTAGGCTATGTGAACGAAGAACCATGGGCGTAGCTATAGGGGGTGCAGAGGTAGCAGTTGCTGACGGGCCCAGGAGCCTGAAGGGGCCCACAGACCCTTGTGTCGCATAAGAAGACACACAAAGCACTGAGAGAAGGGGGGCCCAGGCTGAACTCTTGCACCAGGGCCCATGAGCCGTTAGCTACGCCCCTGCGAAGAACACAATGTCACTGACCAAGGAAGAGGCGGCTAAAGTGCTGCAGCCTCTTCAAACAACTGATTAGTGGGGGGACTGTGAGTCAGACCCCTACCAATGACATATTGATGACATATCCTTAGGACAGATCAGCAATATATGAATCCTGGAAAACCCGTTTTATAGGTGAGTGCTTTTTTACAAGTCCTATTGTAAGTCAAGCTTATTGTATAGACCCCTTTAACAATAATAATTTCTGGTTATGTCATTAACATATGTTGTTAAATGTATACATGCAATAAATTAGATAAACTGGGCATAATGCTTGTTAGCAGTGTGGTACCTTATCTGTCTCCAGCTACTGGCACTGTATGGAAGCATTAATTATGGTATGGTGGTCAGTACCGCATTTGCATATTTATTAGGTATCAAATAGAGTTTATTGTCACACTGCAGTAAGAAATGGCATCAATCTTCAGCATTTTTTTTTTTGTAGGAACAATTTGTGAGATGCATGCTTTTCTCACCCGAGTATCAAACCTATTATTAAAAAATGGGAATCCCAATCCTGGACAGTAATTCCTTCTTATATTTGCAGTGCACATGATCACCAAATACTGTGATAAGTATTGCTCATCAAGTGCACGTTGTGTTTATCAGATTTTACATTGCTGAAACCTCTGGAAACCTCTGACCCCAGCTGACCTGAATGAGAAGAATGTGCAAGGCATATAACGATATAAGAGTGTAATAACTAATCACGACAGAGTCTTATGGGTTTTGGTGGCACAACGGAATATACTGCAGAGCCCAGCAGGACCCCAATCGTGCATACAGCTGTAGACCAAGGGCTGGGATGTCCTTCCCTGTCAGATGACTGAAGTTCACACAATCATATGACTGTGTTTGCCGCTGCTGTCAGATGATTTGGGTATTTATATCAGATGACTGTGGCTGATTATGTCAGATGATTATGCGCCTGTACATTACACAGCAACAACAGGCGTGTGTGGGCACTTCCATCACAAGCCCATCAGACTCACTTACACATTGAATGCTTTAAACACTGACATGTCTAAAGAAGCCTGCAAGGTCACCCCATTCATCTCATCATCAGCTTTAAGCTTCGCAGCGGAAAAAGTGATTTGATTGTTACCAGTATACAATGAGAACAACTTCATGCAAACTACTTTCTTAAACGGGTTGGCCCATCTCCAGATCGGGACCCCCAAAGTGATGGAGAGAGCCCGCCTACATGCACAGCCACAAGTCCATTTCACTACTATGTCGGTGCGGGAAATGGCTAGAGCTCGGCTACTTTTGTACCTCTCATAGCAGTAAATGGACGGTGCACTCTTCTTCACATTGGGGGCTCTCTTCTAGTTAGGTGTGGGTCCCAGCGGGACCTGCACCTAGCTGACGTTGATGGCATATCCTAGCAATATGTTATCAATGCCTGAGATGAGACAACAGCTTTAAAGGGAACTTATCACTATTAAAATGCATTGCGATCTGCAGGAGGAGCTGAGCAAATTGACATATAGTTTTATGGGAACAGATTCATTAAAAATTGAAAATTAGTCACACTACTGACAAAAAGTTAGGGATATTTTGTTAGTGAAATTTCAGGATGAACCTAAAATGCACTCTAACCTTTACAGGTGAACTTAATGTGACCTTCTCTAAACTTTTGAATGCACAAGTCCAACTGTTCAGTGTTTCAGTACTTTTTACACAACTTCCTGTTCTCTAACAAAGAAGCTTAACGGCAAAATTCACATACAGACGTTTGATCCATGAAATGCCCATTTAATTTTCTAGTTCAATTACAACTGGTATTTACACAGTCCTCCTCATCATGCTGTTCACATTTTGACATCATGAGACCAAGACAACACCTAGCAATTGATCAACAATACCTCACCATTGTGAGGCTTAAAGCAGGATCTTCTCAGACGGAAGTGGCCACTGAGCTTACAGTGTCCCAGAGTGTCATCAGCAGGTTTCAAAAGAGAAACAGAGAGAATGGAAGAGTCACAGAAAGGCATGGAAGTGGACGTCGTTTAGCCACATCCCACACTGATGACCGCCTCATTGTGAACATTGCCCTGCAGAATCGGATGCCTAATGCCACACAACTCCAGGCACATTTGGGGGAGGTGAGAGGCACCCAAGTGTCACAACAGACTATTCAAAACCATTTACATCAGCGTGTACGACCTGCAAGGGTATTTGATCACACTATCAGGCTCAGGCGTCATCGTCTTGCATGGGCCAAGGAGCATCTACGCTGGGTGAGGGACCAGGTGGCCTCAGTGCGGGTTCACTGATGAAAGTCGATTCACGCTGAGCAGAAATAATGGCCGCCAATGATGTTGGAGACATCAAGGAGAGCGCTATGCATCAGCCACTGTTGACACCAGACGAGCCTTTGGTGGTAATGGTGTTACACTGTGGGAAGGTGTGTCTAGTCAATACAGAACTGCCCTACACTTTGTGAATGGTACAGTCATAAGCCCATACTAGGTGAATAACATTATTAACCCAGTCATTGTGCCTCTGCATGAACAACACAGGTTAAATTTCATCTTAATGGACGACAATGTGCCAGCTCATCGAGGTTGCATCATTAGGGAATGACTGCAGGAGACTGGGGTACCTCAAATTCTCCAGACCTGAATCCCAAGTTTTTGAGACCTTGACATTTTTGTGGGGGTACTGTTATTGCCATTTGTTTCAATAAATTGTTTGAGGTGAGGAAATTACCATTGCATGCTTCTACTTAAATGCCTTACTTTCATGATATAATATCACTGTAGCATGAATTTTCTTACATTTTCCATATATTTCACCCGAAAGCCAAATATCTCTAATAGGGTTGAGCGAAAACCTGGAAGTTCGGGTTCGCCAGGTTCGGCCGAACTTCGACGCAAAGTTCAGGTTCGGGACCCGAACTTGATCCTGAACCCGAACCCCATTGAAATCAATAGGGATCCGAACTTTGGGGCACTAAAATGGCTCTAAAAAAAAGTCATAGAAAGGGCTAGAGGGCTGCAAAAGGAAGCGAAATGGTGGTAAGAGCAGGACAATTGCCCTGCAAACAAATGTGGATAGGGAAATGACCTAAAATAACATAGAATATAAAAAAAAGTAAAATATAGTGGAGTAGGAGGTTGAGGACGCGGTGGAGGAAGAGGAGGTAGCCAACACTGTTTTTGCATTTTTTTTTACATTTCTTTTCCCTTTATTTTATTTTTTTATAAATTTGGGAAGACCCCAAAACATTAGGAAATAGAAAAGAGAATGTAAAAGAGAAAGTGCGCTGGAGTATAACAATGCCTGGGTGCAGCTGGTATACTTGTCTATTCTGCACAAGGTACGGACAAGTCCTGTGGGGTCCATGCTTGGTTTATTTCAATGAACGAAGAGGCGGTAGAGTAGGAGGAGGCAACAGGAGGCAAAGAGAAATGTCCTGCAATCCTCGGTGGCGGAAGGACATGCGCCAAACTGCTATCCGCCTCAGGCCAAGAGGCCACTGCATTTACCCAGTGTGCTGTTAGGGAGATATAACATCCCTGTTCGTGCTTATTGGTCCACATATCGGTGGTTATGTGGACCTTGCCACAGATGGCGTTGCGCAGTGAACTCCTAATTTTGTCCGCCACTTGGTTGTGCAGGGCAGGGATGGCTCGCCTGGAAAAGTAGTGGTGGCTGGGTACCACTTACTGTGGGACAGCCACCGCCATAAGGTTTTTAAAAGTCTCTGACTCCACCAGATGGAATGACAGCATTTAAAAGGCCAGGAATTTTTGAATGTTGGCATTCAGGACCTGAGATCTTTCGTAGTTTTTGAGGTGTTTACTCCACTGCAGCTCATTCTTTGCATTTAGATGCCTGGTCATGCAGGTGTTGCTCAGGTTTAGTACATTTATGACTCAGGCTCTGATTGCACAGTGTACAAACCACTCGCGTCTTGTCGTCAGCACATTGTCTAAAGAACTGCCACGCCAGGGAACTCCTTGGAGCTGGCTTTGGTGTACTCAGTCCCTGGGTGCGGTGGGCAGTAGCAGGCGTACTGGCTAGGGGACGGCTACTCTTCTTTTGCACACTGCTCCCTCTTTTGCTGTGCGGCTGGTGCTGTGTGGCCACCATCTCTTCCTCCGAACTGCACACGTCACTCACATGACCTTGATTCCATGTGGGGTCTTGGACTTCATCATCCTCCAGATCATCTTCCACCCACTCTTCACCGGTCCGAACAGTGCAGAAAGCCACAGCAGTTGGCACCTGTGTTTTGTCATCATCAGAGATGTGCTGTGGTGGTCCTCCCATGTCCACATCCTGAAACATAAGTGGTTGGGCATCGGTGCACTTAATCTCTTCCACTTCTGGGGCAGGGCTATGTGGACGGCCCACGGAAACCCTGCCAGCAGAGTTATCAAAAAGCATAAGAGACTGCTGCATGACTTGGGGCTCAGACTGCTTGGCTGATTTGCAAGAGGGTGTGGTGAAAGACAAATGCCTATGGGCTGCAGGTGCCAACTCTGCGCTTTCAGCAGGGGACCGGGTGGAAGACAATGTAAAGTAACTGGAGGCACTGTCAGCCACCCTATCTACTAACGCCTCTACTTGTTCTGGCCTCAGCATTCGTACACCCATATTCGGGCCTACAAAATAACGCTAAACGTTCTGTCGCCTACGTGCACCTGAGGAAGGTGTTTCATTTGAGCGTGTAGCTGGCACAGATCGACCACGTCCTCTCCCTGCAACAGGAGCCCCACCAACACCAGCAGCACCACGACCAGGGCCACATCCCTTATTTAATGCTCTCCTCATTCTTTGAGGTCACCCACTGAACTAACAGATTAACTATATTAATTTACCTGTCAAGTATGCAGTGCAGGTGTACCTCACACAATAAATGGGTATATGTCGCCCACTGAACTATCAGACGGATTAACTATATTATTTTCCCTGACACATATACAGTGCAGGTGTACTTCACACAAAAAATGGGCAAATGTCTCCCACCGAACTAACAGACGGATTAACTATATTAATTTCCCTGTCACATATGCAGTGCAGGTGTACTTCACACAATAAATGGGTATATGTCACCCACCTAACTTACAGACGGATTAACTATTATATTTGTGTGTTAGGGGTACAAAGATATTGCATTGCACCCACCAAAAAATCGCTGTAGGTCACCCACAGAATTAACAGTCAGATTTATGATTATCTTTCTATGTCAGGGGTGCAAAGATGGTGTATTGCACCCACAAAAAATCGCTAAAGGTCACCCACAGAATTAACAGCCAGATGAGATTCCTAACACTCTCCCTCACTTCAGCTGCCTGCTTCCTGTCCCTGCACTACTCAGAGATGATGGGCAGTGCTACACGATGGTGCACTGGCCAATCACAGCCATGCCATTAGTAGGCACGGCTGTGATGGCTTCTAAGTGCCCACAGCTTAAAAGCTTGTTGATTGGTTGCCCTGCAGCCTTTCACCAAGCTTTATTAAATGCCCAAAAACCAAACTCAAACCCAAACTTTTCTGGCAAAGTTCAGGTTCGGGTACCAAAAATCGCAAAGTTCGGTAGGGACCCGGACTTTACAGTTCGGGTTTGCTCAACACTAATCTCTGATTTTTTTGAGTAGTATATTTAAATCTCTGAACTTTTCATGCTTAGGAGTCATGTTGGCATTGCTACAGCTAACCTTGCCATGACTAACCGTACAGCCAAGGCTGTCAATCACTGGACCACCTACATGACTCCTAAGAATAAAAAGAGCAGAGGTTAAAATGTATAATTTACAAGATATACTGAATCTTTTCCCATAAAACTATACACCAATCTGACCAGCTCCTCCTGCTCTATAACATGCTGTCTGCAGATTACACTGCATTTCTATAGTGACAGGTGGTCTTTAATGCAGCTTAAAATACAGACATGTTAAAGAGGACCTGTCACCACAAATGCAGGCAGCATGTTATAGAGCAGAAGGAGCAGAGCAGATTCATATATAGTTTTGTTGGAAAAGATTCAGTAAGGGCTCTTTCACACTAGCGTTTTTTTTCCGGCATAGAGATCCGTCGTCAGGTCTCTATGCCGGAAAAATCCTGATCAGGATTATCCCCATGCATTCTGAATGGAGAGAAATCCGTTCAGGATGCATCAGGATGTCTTCAGTTCAGGACCGGAACGTTTTTTGGACGCAGCAAATACCGCAGCATGCTGCGCTTTTTGCTCCGGCCAAAAATCCTGAACACTTGCCGCAAGGCCGGATCCGGAATTAATGCCCATTGAAAGGCATTAATCCGGATCCGGCCTTAAGCTAAATGTCGTTTCGGCGCATCGCCGGATCTGACGTTTAGCTTTTCTCAATGGTTACCATGGCAGCCAAGACGCTAAAGTCCCGGTTGCCATTGTAAAGTGTAGTGGGGAGCGGGGGAGCAGTATACTTACCATCCGTGCGGCTCCCGGGTGCTCCAGAGTGACGCCAGGGCGCCCTACACGCATGGATCACGTGATCCATGCGCATGGGGCGCTCTGACGTTATTCTGGAGCACCCCGGGAGCCGCACGGACTGTAAGTATACTGCTCCCCCGCTCCCCACTACTACTATGGCAACCAGGACTTTAATAGCGTCCTGGCTGCCATAGTAACCTCAAAGCATTTCGAAGACTGATCAGGATCCTGATCAGTCTTCTAATGCTTTCAGGCGACTTGCGTTCTGACGGATCCGGCGGGACGTAAGTGCCCGCCGGATCCTCAGAACGCAAGTGTGAAAGAGGCTAATTTATACATTTATATACATCTCTGTTATTTTTGGTTTCATTATTCACGGGGGAGGTGTTATCAGTGACTAGTGTTGAGCTAATCAAACTTTGGATCCTAGATCCAAAGTCAATTTGCTCCAAACTTCGTTTTAATTATATATGGAGACCCGTCTCCGTACATCATAAAAATGTATGTGCTCTGACGAGAAGAGCAGAGTTATCACCGAAGTCTCGTCATCGATTTTTAAACTGGCTGGTACCTTGACCGGAACGTTTTTTGGACGCAGCAAATACCGCAGCATGCTGCGCTTTTTGCTCCGGCCAAAAATCCTGAACACTTGCCGCAAGGCCGGATCCGGAATTAATGCCCATTGAAAGGCATTAATCCGGATCCGGCCTTAAGCTAAACGTCGTTTCGGCGCATCGCCGGATCTGACGTTTAGCTTTTCTCAATGGTTACCATGGCAGCCAAGACGCTAAAGTCCCGGTTGCCATGGTAAAGTGTAGTGGGGAGCGGGGGAGCAGTATACTTACCATCCGTGCGGCTCCCGGGGTGCTCCAGAGTGACGCCAGGGCGCCCTACACGCATGGATCACGTGAATTCATCACGTGATGGATAATTCAGGTAAAATTTATCCCCTATCCACATCAAATCGCTATCAGATCGGTGGGGGTCCTACCGCTGGAACCCCACCAATCACAAGAACATCGTACCGTCTGCAGGCTCCCTACTGCTCCCTTAAAATGACTGTAGCGGCCGATCGCACAGTCTGTACTCGGCTATCTCTGAAACTCACATAGAAATTAATAGCTTGGCCGCGCACGTGCAACCGACTGCACAAGTCATTTTAGGGGAGCAGCAGGGGGCCTGCAGAGGGTACCAAGCGCCCATTCTCATTTTCAGTGGGGGGTCCCAGAGGTAGGACCCCCACCGATCTGATAGTTAACCCCTATTCTTTGGATAGGGGATACATATTACCTTCCTGAATACCCCTTTAATGTCAAGTGTCATAGCAAAGGGTCTGAACACTTATGTCCATGCAAAATGTTATTTTGTCTTTTTTAATAAATTTGCAAACATTTTTTAAAATTCTGTTTACACTTGATCATTACGGAGTATTGTGTGCAGATTTATAGGGAAAAACTTTTTTTAAAAATTTTAGAACAATGTGAAAAAGTGAAAGGATCTGAAGACTTTTAGAATACACTCTATCTGTATATCTATCTATCTATCTATCTATCTATCTCCGTGTATATCTTTCATACAATCCAAGTACACAAAAACTAAAACCACAGAAGAGCTATGCTAATATCCATGGAGGACTGCCTGCTGTGGGTCATTGTACACATCATATGACAGCATGGCTATAATAAGCAAATTGTATCCACGCTCCAGATAAGACAGTCAGATGACTATATATCCTTAACCCTTACTTGAAGAAGAAATTGTTTATTAATATTAAGCATGAAACAGATTCTGCTTTCAAACCATGCCCCAACACACCAGGACCCCTATTTCTTCATAGGAATGAATGCAAAAGGGTATATTAATAAGGCTAAATTCACATGTGAGCATCAAAGCCTCACAAAAATCTGAATCTGAAATGTCATGCAGACTTTGACACGGATTTCATTGCAGACGCATAACAAAATTTGCAAGTAAGCCATTCAGTTTTGCAGATTTAAGATTTCAAAAGTCCATTGACTTTAATGGAAAAAAAATTCCACAAGAAGGAATCCGCACAAAAAAAAAATCCACAGCATGTACACAGTGTAGGCAAAACGCCATTCACTTGCACTGTGCTGTAATTTAGTGTGGATTTGTGTTATGAATTCTGAACCCCAAATTGTCACAAGATTCACAGAGTATGAACTTAGCCTTACGTTGTAACTTCTATAAAAGCTCCACCACAAAAGTGAGCGCAATGTTAGAGATTTGTAAGAGACATTAAGACTTGTGTCTGACTATGGAGCTTTGAGGAGTGGAGGTTTGACTGTCCCAGAAAGAGAGCAGGCTATATAGTAAGACCGCTCCGGTTCTTCACAGGATCATGAAGATCAGTGTCACCCTCTAGTGGTAGAATGTGTTTCTAGGCAGCAGCCTGAAGACAAGCAATGTGCTAGAGCAGGGGTCAGAAACCTCCGGCATTCCAGCTGTTGTGAAACTACAACTCCCAGTATGCTCCATTCACTTCTGTGGGAGTTCTGTGAACAGCCAAGCTCATGTGCATGCTGGGAGTTATAGTTTCACCACAGCTGGAGTGCCGAAAGTTGCTGATCCCTGTGCTAGTGAAACAGAGGAAGCAAGCAGTGCCTGCTGCCACACAAACGGCAGGTTCTGCAGCATGCTTGGCCACAGTTTACCCCAATGCCTTCATGAAGATGGAAGGCATCTAAAAGCAGTGATCACGTTCCATAGAGGAAAAAGTTACAGGAACATGTGATCCATTTTCACCATGTTTTACTGTTAAGCTTTGTGAAGAATGTGAACAGCCTCTACATACATTAAAGACCAATGGGACTAAAACATGTAAAAAATATTACAAGTTTATTAGTCGAAAATAAAGAATGAATCAGAGGACAGAGAATGACATAATGGAAAAGGATAAAAAAAAAAAAAATATGCAAGGGGGCACACTCCTATAATTAAATACTCAGGAGTGCAAAAGTGGTCCAAACACTACAAACCAGAAAACGCAGGCTGAAGACAGTCAAAAAGACCACCACAAACAATGCACATCCCACAATGTGAGAGTATATAAAAAAATATAATTTATTGAGACAACACTAACACATGGACAAATTAAAAATTGTATACAATTAAACCGAGTGTTGGTATGGAATATAACCAACACTTAAGCAGGGTCCACAAATGTCCAAAAATAAGGACTTAACATATACACATTAGCTACAAAAGTATATAGAAAACTGTACAAAGTTATATAAGGCAATATAATGTGGCATCAAAGAGCAAGTAATTAGAACCAAATGTGTTCAAAATACAAACACCATAACCTGTGCAAAAGCTGATAGAGTGGACCCATGCAGCATGTAGACCGCCCCACGCGTATCACCGGCACAATCCGGCTTCCTTAGGGTAAGATGCCGCCATCACGTGCTCTGCACGTGCGCAGTGGTGAGGACGTGCTGAAGGATGGAGTCGGTCATCATGATGGATTTGCGTCCAATACAGGTGTAATCTCAGGTGATTCCATTTTGTGATTCTACCACATCCTATATATACCCCGCATTGTCTATTGTAATCACCTCCTGACAAAGCCTTGGGTGTCTGGGCTTGGGGCGGCATTCCAGTTTTTCAGCGGACTATACTGTAGAAATGCTATGCCCAGCTCATATTGCTCATGTGTTTGGTGATTAATAAGTTACTGTTTCCGTTTCCGATCCTCAAAAAAACCACAGAGCACGGGAACCATACGGATATGTTTTGTGGGATAAAGGAACGGAAGAGGACTTAAATCAGAAAAAAAAAAAAACTCAGATGCAGAACAATGGATTCGTGAAAAACACACCGCAAAACAACAACGGTTGTGCGCATGAGCCCAAGGGACAGATACGACTTTTTTAAATTCCCTCCTGGTTTTGGCTTCCCAAACTGCATCAGAAACCTGACTGTGTCGCTGTGCTCTAATCGCCGTGCTGTTTTGAGGGTTAAGCCTGGGTTCACACTTGAGCGTATTTAATATGCACGTTTTACAGTGCGTTTTTTTAAATAGGAAACGTGCGTTGTACGCGCGTTCGTGTGATTAACCACTCTGGCGTTCGTACGAGCTGTAAAACGATCAGGTGAGAACCATGCCCATAGGGAAACATGGGTTTTCGCCTGTTGACCGTTTTACAGCGCGTGATCCCAGCGTTAAAGGTCTATTAACAGTGACACACTGCAGATTTTGTTGCAGAATTTTCAGCGACTGAAAACCAGTTGAGTTTACCTGAAAGGGGATTACAGAAATCCATGCGCTTGCTGCCTCATTCACGTGAATGGAACTGATTTTCAGTCGCGGAAAATTCTGTAACAAATTCCGCAGCGTGTGAAGGCACCCTTTGGGCTCATTCACACGACCGTGGTTTGGTTCCGCATTCGAGCCGCATTTTTTGCAGCTCGGGTGTGGACCTATTGACCTCAGTGGGGCCACAAAAGATGCGGACAGCACTCCGTCCGTTTTGCCGACAAGAATAGGCGTTTCTGTAAAGGGCCGTCCGTTCTGTTGCGCAAATTGCGGAAGGCACACGGGCGGCATCCGTGTTTTGCAGATCAGCAATTTGCGGACTGCAAAACACGGCACGTTCTTGTGAACAGGCCCTTAGGAAGAAAATGGTCCAAGATCCCAAACTCTCAACTTTATAACTTCCTAAATAAACTATGCATTCCTAGTGAGGAAACGTTTCTCTTCAGATGCCCTCGAACCTGCTCCGTGAAGCCTGGCACTTCATTAAGTAGCTATGTCGACAATATGTGAATTTAGCAGAGGAATCAGAGCTAACCTGTCTCCCAGGTGTGACAGGAACGCAGGAGCAACAGACCACGGATCTGAGCGAAACAAAGAGTGGGTTTCATCCAGCTTTCTGATACTCCTGAGAAATGTGTCCCCACCTAGGCCATTTCCATAGTAACAGGTGCAGAGGTAGAGGCACACAATGAGGCCTCTGTTTGGCGAAGGACTAGGCAGGTTTTAGAGCTAATCATGTCTTTTTCTTTCTTTATTTTTTTTCAAACATGGTCTTTAGGGAGCCAAAATTATCCTTGATTGCCAAATATGTGGTTTCTGAATGTACAGATCACCTTAGGTGGTAACAACAAAATGTATCCATACAAAATGCAAAGGCACACGGTAGTTTGCTGTTTATTCAGAATATTTATTTTATAGATGCAAAAGAGTTCATTTATTTAAAGCTAGTGCAAATAAACAGCAACCAATCAGATCATGACTTTCATTATCTAGTTAGAATCTGATTGGTTGGTATTGCACTTTAAGGCCTCTTGCACCCGGCCGATGCTCTGCCATACGGCGGGTCCGCAATACACGGGGCATCGGCTGTGTGCATTCCGCATCACGGATGCAGACCCATTCACTTGAATGGATCCGCAAATCCGGAGATGCTGTGCAGAACAGAAGCACAGAACGGAACCCCACGGAAACACTGTGCTTCCGTTCCACAACAAAATAGAACTTGCTCTATCTTTTTGCGGAATGGACGGATCGCGGACCCCATTCAAGTGAATGGGTCCGCGATCCGCATGCGGCTGCCCCAGGGTTAGTGCCTGGCCCGGCCAGCACACGGTTGTGTGCAAGAGGCCTAAGGGGCATCTGTCAGCCAGCAGATTTGTACCTATGAGACTAACTGACTTGCTCCATGTGCCCACATTGCTCAAAAAAATGAAGTTTTAATATATGCAAATCAGCCTCTAGGAGCAATGGGGGTGTTGCCGTTACACCTAGAGGCTCCGCCACACTCTTTCCACTTTGATTAACAGGTCCAGGCAGTGAAAACGTCGCACACACATTTGACCCTGTCAATCAAAATGGAGAGGGGGTGGCTGTTACGAGGAAGCATAGTCTTAGGGTCCATTCACACGTCCGTAAGTGTTTTGCGGATCCGCAGATTGCGGATCCGCAAAACACAGACATCGGCAATGTGCGATCCGCAATTTGCGGACCGCACATAGCCAGCACTATAATGGAAAATGCCTTTTCTTGTCCGCAATTGCGGACAAGAATAGGACATGTTCTATTTTTTTCAGGAACGGAATTGCGGATCCTGAAAAAACGGATCCCGAAAAAACGGATGTGGATCCTGGAAAAACGGATGCAGATCCCGAAAATGCGGATCTGCATCTGTTTCAGCTCCATTGAAAATGAATGGGTCCTGAAATTGCGGAACGGAAGCGGACACAAATTACGGACGTCTGAATGGAGCCTTAAGGCTAGGTCTACACGACGACATTTGTCGCATTAATGTCGCGCGTAAATTTTTATAATGGTAGTCTATGGTGTCGCATTGCGACATGCTGCGACTGTGACACGACAGTCGCAAAAAATCCATTTGAAATTGATTTTTCTGCGACTATTACATTGCAGTCGCAGCATGTCGCAGTGTGACACCATAGACTATCATTATAAAAATTGTTGCGAGACATTGGTGCAACAAAATGTCACGTGACTAATGTTGCAGTGTAGTTGTGTCCTATGTGTCGCGCGACTTATTGTCACGCAACAAATGTCGTCGCGTAGACCTAGCCTTAGGTGTAATGGCGACGCTACCGTTGCTTCTAGAGGATCATTTGCATATATGAAAACATCATTTTTCTCAACAACGCGGACACATATGAACATGGGACCAACACAGATGTCTTCAGCTGCCAAGCACATGTGCAAAAGGTCAGCCTGTGCCATAGGTACAAATATGCTGACAGATGCCCTTTAAAGGGGTTGTGCAATGGCACAATATTGATGACCTATCCTCACCCTTTTAGGGGCTGTGCTCTGTAATTATAATCTGATAGGCAGGGGTGCCAGGAGTCGGACCCCTAACGATCTGATATTGATAACTGATCCTGAGGATAGGTCTGAATATTGTGCCACTGTACCACCCCTTTAACTTTTTGGAGATATTCTGGTTTCAGGAAAAAAAAAGGCTATTCCTTTTGTTGCTATTGACTGCAGCATCTAATAGATTTTGTGATACCTGCACAAGTGGCTAATATTTCCACTGCAATTTCTGCACCAGATTTTTTGGCAGATTTGCCATGCATTTCACCCTTCACATTGAAAGTGGTGAAATCTGCTGTGAAAATACACGAAATAAAGAGATATGTTGCAAATTTTAAAATTTGCATGTCAATTTACCTGCAAACAATTTCTGCATTATTGATTAAAACAAATGACAAGAGGGCACACTTAATCTGAGGAATCAGTTAATATTAAAGGGGTTCTGCAGTTTGTTACCACTGATGATCTATCCTCAGGATAGATCATCAGCATGTGATCGGCCGGGGTCCGACACCCGGGACCCCCGCCGATCAGCTGCTTGAGAGGCGCGGCGCTGCAGGAGCGCCGCGGCCTTCTCACTGTTTACTGCTGCTAGCGCCCGCCCAGTGACGTCACGAATGGAGCTTAGCCCCGCTAGCAGCAGTAAACAGTGAGAAGGCCGCGGCGCTCCTGCAGCGCCGCGGCCTTCTCAAACAGCTGATCGGCGGGGGTCCCGGGTGTCAGACCCCGCCCGATCACATGCTGATGATCTATCCTGAGGATAGATCATCAGTGGTAACAAACTGCAGAACCCCTTTAAAATTAAAATCAAATAGCTCAGTGCAACTTCATAACAAGCATATAACTTAGTGCAACTTCACAATTCTGTGCAAAATAGTGCAATTGTGAAGTTGCACTAAGTTATATGCTTGCTATGAAGTTGCACTGAGCTATTTGATTTTAATTTTAATATTAACTGATTCCTCAGAATAAGTGTGCCCTCTTGTCATTTGTTTTAATCAATTTTAGTATTGAGTCTTGGTGGGCGAGACTACGTTGGGGTGTGCACCTTATCCCATTATTCACACAGGATGTAGCCGCTATTTGACCTATCAATTTCTGCATTATGTAGAAGAATGATTGCGCTGGGTGAAAAGTTTTCTTTGACTCAAACAGCTCATAAAATATAGCACTAGCATGGAGATTGCGGCATGTGACCGCTTTCTCTGGCTCTCCCATCTCCCTCCACTTTGGTGCAGGCACTGAAGGGTAACTGGATTTGCCTGGTGTATCTGTGCTGACCGCATCCAGTTACTGGGCAGCACCTGTGCCAAAGAGGACGGAGCCAGGCACAGCCAGAGGAAGCAGGCACATGGATAAATCATGAGACTCCCACCCGTTTGCATCCTATAGATGTGAAGGATGCCACCCTTCTCTGTTTATATTGCCATCCTGGGGCTGTCACTTTGGAGCTGAAGTAAAATATTGTAAAATTGTTTATAGTTGTATGAGTCAAACATTACTGTTTATGACCTTTTTGGATGTTCATAGAAAGTAGCCAACCCATAGTATGTAATATTCCCAGATTACTGAAAGAAGTCGGCAAGTCAAATTTTTAAAACGACCCTCCAGTCATGAGCTCAAAAGTGAATGCCAGCCAGGAGCTACTGGGGATGATTATCTCATTCCCTCCGATCTTGCTGTCTGACTGCTTTTTTGCTTAAGTTCATTAGGTCAGAGCTGTAATCTGCAACTACAGTTTAGCTACAGTGCCTACAGGGAGTCAGAAAAACAACCTCTGTCTCACCATTCATTCAGGCTGCTGCTCTCTTTTCACTGCAGCTTCTGAACCCGGACAACCCCTTTAAGGAATCCAGATTACCAGCGAGACTAATACCTAATTTCCACAGCCTCCTGAGAGCTATCATATAAAAGTTTTTATTTTTTTTTATTTTTTTTTGGGGGGGGGGGCATTGTCGGACAATGACACTAAGAACTTTTTGGTGAAAACCTATATCTTGGCTTTATTTACATGCAGCGATCACCTCCACAATATGAGAATGGGCGAGAATGAGCTACTTCTATTGCTTGTTCTCATACGGCTGCATTGTTTCTAGGCAGCAGAGTGCTGTTTAGATAGCACAATAATTTATTTAGCTGATAAAATAATGTGTGCACACCTTCTTCTAGTTTTGCATATAGGATCAAATATTTATTATTAAAAAGAAAAACATTAAAAAAAGAAACACGTATATACATTCCCCAAAGTATAAAAATAAACAATCAATAAAAAAAATCATATATATACATAATTCATTCCCAGTTGCAATACATGATTCAGTGAGTAAATCAAAGTATGGATGCTAATTTTAATACATGATTGTATGAATAGATTGATGAAAGAATATGTATAAAAAATAATAAAATAAATATATAAATGACTAGATGCCTATATTAATAAGTACTTAATTTATACAAAGACATAGATCATCATATGCATACAGTTGTGTTCAAAATTATTCAACCCACAATGCTGTAAAGGGTTTTAGGGAATTCAGTGTACATTTGTAATTGTGTTCAGAATGAAATCTTACAAGGACTTTTTAAAGAACCAAATGCAACTAAAATGACATCAATTGTTTTTGTAATACAGTATTAAATGTTTTTTTTGTGATTTCTTCATTGACACAATTATTCAACCCCTTAAAGACGACCACTCTTAAGAACAGAGGTTCATTCAAGTGTTTTCGATCAGGTATTGAAAAGACCTGTGGATGTCAAGGAGCAGAAATCAAGCATAATAAGCACCAATTAGGCAGATTTAAAATGACTGTGATACTCAGCTCCTTCTAGACATTTACTAGTGTGTTTACAGACATGGTGAAGTCAAGAGAATGGTCCAGGAAGACAAGAGAAGAGGTGATTTCTCTTCACAGGAAGGGCAATGGCTATAAGAAGATTGCAAAGATGTTAAACATACCAAGAGACACCATAGGAAGCATCATTCGCAAATTCAAGGCAAAGGGCACTGTTGAAACGCTGCCTGGTCGTGGCAGAAAGAAGATGCTGACTTCGACTGCTGTGTGCTACCTGAAGCGCAAAGTGGAGAAAAGTCCCCGTGTGACTGCTGAGGAACTGAAAAATGATTTGTCAGATGCGGGTACTGAAGTTTCAGCTCAGACAATAAGGCGCACACTGCGTAATGAAGGCCTCCATGCCAGAACTCCCAGGTGCACCCCCTTGCTGTCTCCAAAGAATAAGAAGAGTCGACTGCAGTATGCCAAAAGTCATGTGGACAAACCACAAAAGTTTTGGGATAGTGTTCTGTGGACTGATGAAACAAAATTAGAACTGTTTGGGCCCATGGATCAACGCTATGTTTGGAGGAGGAAGAACAAGGCCTATGAAGAAAAGAACACCTTGCCTACTGTGAAGCATGGCGGGGGTCAATCATGCTTTGGGGCTGTTTTGCTTCTACAGGTACAGGGAAGCTTCAGCGTGTGCAAGGTACCATGAATTCTCTTCAGTACCAGGAGATATTGGATGAAAATGTGATGCAGTCCGTCACAAACCTGAGGCTTGGGAGACGTTGGACCTTTCAACAGGACAATGATCCCAAGCATACCTCCAAGTCCACTAGAGCATGGATGCAGATTAAAGGCTGGAACATTTTGAAGTGTCCATCGCAGTCACCAGACTTAAATCTGATTGAGAACCTCTGGTGGGACTTAAAGGAAGCAGTTGCAGCGCGCAAGCCTAAGAATGTGACTGAACTAGAGGCTTTTGCCCATGAAGAATGGGCGAAGATACCCGTAGATCGCTGCAAGACACTTGTGTCAAGCTATGCTTCACGTTTAACAGCTGTTATAACTGGAAAAGGATGTTGTACTAAGTACTAAGATTGAATGTCACTTGGGGGTTGAATAAAACTGATAATGATGTGAGCACAGAAAAGACATTTGTGGTTATTTCATTATAAATGTTATGTTATATTTGTCTGACTTACAAGTGCCTCTTTCATTTAATTGTAAACAAGATGACTGAAATGATCAAAATCAATGTCAAACTGGCCAAAACACTCAATTTCAGTGGGGGTTGAATAATTTTGAACACAACTGTACATAATTCACTCTCAATTACAGTACACGATCAAATGGCCAAGACGGTAGATGATTGTATGAGTGAACTGATTATAAAGATAAAAATCTATATAGATATATGAATGAGTGCCTATATATTAAGCACTCAAATCACACAAGGATGTAGAGCATTGGCATATAATTTCCTTGATAGTTCACAGTATTTAGCATATATCCACAACAATGATTGTATACCGTATAGATAACCAAAATGATTATGGTGAGCCAAAAAAACATAGTCCATGATTCCAATATTGTTTGATGATGGCTAATTCATATATAAAAATAAGTCACTCCACATTTATTCAACAAAAGCGCTGGCCAGTTGAAGTGCTGATCAGTTAGTGTGAACAAGCCAGGTACACGTGTCTTGTTTGGCTTACAATGCTCTGCAACACTCAATAGGAGGCAGGAAACAAGTTCCGCACTAGTAACATGCTCAATATCAATGTCCTGCTTCAGTCATTCAACATCAATGATTCATATCGCCTGCACTCTACGCAGTGTCAGTTCCTCACCTGGAGCACAGACCGTCAATTTCGCAAGTGTGTGGGGTTTGTGCACTTACCCCTCCTTCTTTTGCATCAGCGCTGTTTAATCCTTATAGAGATTCTCTATGGCTGTAGTTTTGTGTATTGGATTGTAGCGCATTACCCCCTTCAGCAGCAGTGAGTTCACTCCACAGTGAGCAATACCGTATATATCAGGTCCAGACCATGTAAAAAAAACATAGATAGGTATATTTCAAGTAATTGCCAGAAGCGTTTCGGGGCACTAGCTCCTTCTTCAGTGGCTTACATTTTTGAGTGTGGCGATAACATCTTTTTTATAGTGTTTTGGAGTAGTTGCAAAGCTGAACTGGATTAGTTCACAATTCAGGCTATTAGTAAAACCCCTATACAGGGAGTGCAGAATTATATAGGCAAATGAGTATTTTGACCACATCATCCTCTTTATGCATGTTGTCTTACTCCAAGCTGTATAGGCTCGAAAGCCTACTACCAATTAAGCATATTAGGTGATGTGCATCTCTGTAATGAGAAGGGGTGTGGTCTAATGACATCAACACCCTATATCAGGTGTGCATAATTATTAGGCAACTTCCTTTCCTTTGGCAAAATGGGTCAAAAGAAGGACTTGACAGGCTCAGAAAAGTCAAAAATAGTGAGATATCTTGCAGAGGGATGCAGCACTCTTAAAATTGCAAAGCTTCTGAAGCGTGATCATCGAACAGTCAAGCGTTTCATTCAAAATAGTCAACAGGGTCGCAAGAAGCGGGTGGAAAAACCAAGGCGCAAAATAACTGCCCATGAACTGAGAAAAGTCAAGCGTGCAGCTGCCAAGATGCCACTTGCCACCAGTTTGGCCATATTTCAGAGCTGCAACATCACTGGAGTGCCCAAAAGCACAAGGTGTGCAATACTCAGAGACATGGCCAAGGTAAGAAAGGCTGAAAGACGACCACCACTGAACAAGACACACAAGCTGAAACGTCAAGACTGAGCCAAGAAATATCTCAAGACTGATTTTTCTAAGGTTTTATGGACTGATGAAATGAGAGTGAGTCTTGATGGGCCAGATGGATGGGCCCGTGGCTGGATTGGTAAAGGGCAGAGAGCTCCAGTCCGACTCAGACGCCAGCAAGGTGGAGGTGGAGTACTGGTTTGGACTGGTATCATCAAAGATGAGCTTGTGGGGCCTTTTCGGGTTGAGGATGGAGTCAAGCTCAACTCCCAGTCCTACTGCCAGTTTCTGGAAGACACCTTCTTCAAGCAGTGGTACAGGAAGAAGTCTGCATCCTTCAAGAAAAACATGATTTTCATGCAGGACAATGCTCCATCACATGCGTCCAAGTACTCCACAGCGTGGCTGGCAAGAAAGGGTATAAAAGAAGAAAATCTAATGACATGGCCTCCTTGTTCACCTGATCTGAACCCCATTGAGAACCTGTGGTCCATCATCAAATGTGAGATTTACAAGGAGGGAAAACAGTACACCTCTCTGAACAGTGTCTGGGAGGCTGTGGTTGCTGCTGCACGCAATGTTGATGGTGAACAGATCAAAACACTGACAGAATCCATGGATGGCAGGCTTTTGAGTGTCCTTGCAAAGAAAGGTGGCTATATTGGTCACTGATTTGTTTATGAATGTCAGAAATGTATATTTGTGAATGTTGAGATGTTATATTGGTTTCACTGGTAAAAATAAATAATTGAAATGGGTATATATTTGTTTTTTGTTAAGTTGCCTAATAATTATGCACAGTAATAGTCACCTGCACACACAGATATCCCCCTAAAATAGCTAAAACTAAAAACAAACTAAAAACTACTTCCAAAAATATTCAGCTTTGATATTAATGAGTTTTTTGGGTTCATTGAGAACATGGTTGTTGTTCAATAATAAAATTAATCCTCAAAAATACAACTTGCCTAATAATTCTGCACTCCCTGTATGGAATGGTTTTCATTCAATTGTCACTGCAGTTGTTATTGTTGCGGTATTTCCATATTTCCTTATTGTAAACATATAGCTTCACCATTTATGTCAATATCAGCAAACTATTCTACATAAAACTTCATATAACCATTATTCTACACCAATGCGGTTTCTATGCGGTTTCTGTGCATTTTTTAACAATTAAATGAGTTTTCTATTAAAAAAACTTGCTTTATCAATTACAGTTGCAAGAAAAAGTATGTGAACCCTTTGGAATGATATGGATTTCTGCACAAATTGGTCATAGAATGTGATCTGATCTTCATCTAAGTCACAACAATAGACAATCACAGTCTGCTTAAACTAAGATCACACAAAGAATTAAATGTTACTAGGGCTGCTGCTAACGATTATTTGAATAATCGATTAGTTGTCGATAATTTCATTGATTAATCGGGAAAAAAACAAAATGACAAAAAAGGGGTTTATATGATTTTACTTGAAAAAGTATGTTCAAAGGCCATATTAAATTTTTTTTAAAAGTTACATAATTATAAAAATTTTGCATAACAATGTAAAAAAGACAACATGTCCACATGGTCACGGCTGAGGCTAGCTCTCTTCTTACACACTATGTTATGGGGAGGGGGATCTGTGGATGACACATTGTTATGGGGGAATCTGCGGATGGCACTGTTATGGGGGGATCTGTGGATGGCACTGTTATGGGGGGATCTGCAAGTGACACTTTTATGGGGGGATCTGTGGATGGCACTGTTATGGGGGATCTGCGGATGGCACTGTTATGGGGGGATCTGCGGATGGCACTGTTATGGGGGATCTGCGGATGGCACTGTTATGGGGGGATCTGTGGATGGCACTGCTATGTGTGATCTGTGGATGGCACTGTTATGGGGGGATCTGTGGATGGCACTGTTATGGGGGGATATGTGGATGGCACTGTTATGGGGGATCAGTGGATGACACTGCTATGGGGGAATCTATGGATGACACTTATAACATCTTATGCTATATGTGTCATCCACAGATCTCACCCATAAGTGTCCCCCAAATACACCAGTAGTATAATATCTAGTATTCTTTAACCAGCAGTAACTTTTCCTTAAACTTCATCTTTATCACCTTGAAGCGCCGGTAACAGGCAGAGGCGGCGTAACGTCACTCAGTCAAGTGACGCTCTTGCTCTGCCCACTTTATGAATGAAGCAGGCGGAGCAGGCGCGTCACGTGACTGAGTGACGTTACACCGCCTCTGCCTGTTACCGGAGCTTTAAGGTAATAAAGATGAAGATTAAGGAAAAGTTACTGCTGGTTAAAGAATACTAGATAATATACTGCTCGCTGTGAACGGCGGGGCCGGTGTAAGAGCACAGCGACTGCACGGGCCCCACCGCGAGTTGCCGCCTCCAGCCCCTCCTCCCCCCTCCCGGCTGATACATCGCTGCGCTGTGAAGCATCGCAGCCAGGGATGTATCAGGGACTTAACTGCAGCGGTGCGGCGAATAATCCGGCAAATTATTTAATGATGGTATTCGTCGACAACGAATCCCGTTATCGAATATTATCGACAACATCGATTAATCGTTGCAGCCCTAAATGTTACCATGTTTTTATTGAACACACCATGTAAACATTCACAGTGTAGGTGGAAAAAGTATGTGAACCCTTGGATTTAATAACTGGTTGAACCTCCTTTGGCAGCAATAACTTAAACAAAACGTTTCCTGTAGTTGCAGATCAGACGTGCACATTGGTCAGGAGTAGTTCTTGACTATTCCTCTTTACAGAACTATTTCAGTTCAGCAATAATCTTGGGATGTCTGGTGTAAATCGCTTTCTTGAGGTCATACCACAGCATCTCAATCGGGTTGAAGTCAGGACTCTAACTGGGCCACTCCAGAAGCCGTATTTTCTTCTGTTTAAGCCATTCTGTTGTTGATTTACTTCTATGCTTTGGGTCGTTGTCCTGTTGCAACACCCATCTTCTGTTGAGCTTTAGCTGGTGGACAGATGGCCTTAAGTTCTCCTGCAAAATGTCTTGATAAACTTGGGAATTCATTTTTTCGATGATAGCAATCCGTCCAGGCCCCGATCCAGCAAAGCAGCCTCAAACCATGATGGGCCCACCACCATACTTCACAGTTGGGATGAGGTTTTGATGTTGGTGTGCTGTGCCTCTTTTTCTCCACACATAGTGTTGTGTGTTTCATCCAAACAACTTAACTTTGGTTTTATCTGTCCACAGAATATTTTGCCAGTACTGCTGTGGAACATCCAGGTGCTCTTGTGCAAACTGTAAATGTGCAGCAATGTTTTTTTTTGGACAGCAGTGGCTTCCTCTGTGGTACCCTCCCATGAAATCCATTCTTGTTTAGTGTTTTACGTATTGTAGATTTGCTAACAGGGATGTTAGCATATGCCAGAGACTTTTGTAAGTCTTTAGCTGACACTCTAGGTTCCTTCTTCACCTCATTGAGTAGTGTGCGCTGTGCTCTTGCAGTCATCTTTACAGGACGGCCACTCCTAGGGAGAGTAGCAGCAGTGCTTTCTCCATTTATAGACAATTTGTCTTACCGTGGACTGATGAACAGCAAGGCTTTTGGAGGTACTTTTATACTTTCCAGCTTTATGCTAGTCAACAATTCTTAATTGTAGGTCTTCTGAGAGCTCTTTTGTGTGAGGAATTATTCACATCAGGCAATTCTTCTTGGGAAAAGCAAACCCAGAACTGGTGTGTGTTTTTTATAGAGCAGGGCAGCTGTAACCAACACCTCCAATTTCATCTCATTAATTGGACTCCAGTTGGCTGACACCTCACTCCAATTAGCTCTTGGAGGTGTCATTAGTCTAGGAGTTCACATACTTTTTCCACCTACACTGTGAATGTTTACATGGTGTGTTCAATAAAAACATGGTAACATTTAATTCTTTGTGTGTTATTAGTTTAAGCAGACAGTGATTGTCTATTGTTGTGACTTAGATGAAGATCAGATCACATTCTATGACAAATTTGTGCAGAAATCCATATCATTCCAAAGGGTTCACATACTTTTTCTTGCAACTGTATTTGATATATTAATCCACATTCCATCAATCAAAAACTTTTTATATTTTTCTCAGAGGGACTTAATCTCTTCTCTTAGATCCAAGGATGAAATATATAACAGTCTATGCCTAAGAATAAATACTATAAAAAAATATATATGAAAAAATAAAGATATATCTATCTAATAGATCTAAACAAGGGTTGTATTCCTATGGCAGATGGTTTGAATTGCTTGAGTTATCTCAAGGAGATATAAAAAGGGCCTAAAGCCAAGGGGAGATCGAGGTGCTGGTATAGAACAGTCTGACCTCTATGTCCCATCAGCTCCAGGCCCAACCTTCCTCAAAGAAATCTGAACAACTCCATATCAGAATTTAAACCTAATAGTAGTAATGTATTGAACTCAAAAATTCTTCTTGCTTCAGCACGGGACATTCTTGCAAAATGGTTTCCACCTCTCCAATGTGGTCTAATTCTTTCTATTGCTACAAATGTTAATACACTAGGGTCCTTATTATGACACTCCTTAAAGTGTTTCGATACTGTGTGCTTTTCAAAACCATTTCGAATATTGTTTATATGCTCTGAAATCCTTTTTTGTTTTCCCTAGGTATTGTTTTCTGCATTTATATGTATTCTGTGTAGTATCCATTCAGTTTTTTCACAATCTGTAGTGAATTTATATTTTCTATATTTATTACATCTAAAAAAAACATTCAAATTTAACCATTTTGTTGATGTATTTGTTCTTTTTGAACATCTAGTCATTGGGGCTACCTTTAATCCTATCGATGGTACTCTAGTATATGTAATTTTGGGAAACCTTGGTAGGAGAGTACCTACAATTTTATCCTTAAGTATGTGAAGTCAATGTGTTTTTATTGTTCTATCCATCCTTTTATGCTGTGAATTAAAAGGAAGAATCATCCTTATTGTCTCTTCTGCTTGTTTATCAAATCTCCCCTATCGATTATTCTAACTATCTAAAGAGGATTGTAATAAATTATGTGGGTATTTTTTAACAGTGAATTCTTTCAACATTTCTTCAGCTTCCTTTTCAAAATTCATTCCTAAAGTACAGTTCCGTTTTAACCGACGAAATTGGCTTACAGGAATGTTCATTAGCCATCTCGGCAGATGACAACTAGAATAGAGGATACAACTGTTCTTAGCAACTGATTTTTGATATGTATTGGATATTAATTTATTCTCCCGTACTGAGATTAATAGATCCAAAAACTCAACTTGTTCATTACTAATCTTCGGGGTAAATCTCAAGTTTTTATCATTTTTATTGAGACCAGATAGAAAATTCAACAGATCCTCATCTGTCCCGTCCCAAATAAATAAAATATCATTAATATAGCGCCACCATACCCTCCCGTACCAGACCCTCCCCCAGCCGTGGTTGGATGGACTCATATTTTCACTGTGCCATAAATATATTGGAATAGGGGCGAATCTGGTACCCATGGCGGTGCCTCGTGCTTTAAGAAAAAAAGCGGATTCGTATAAAAAATTGTTATGGGTAAGAATATAATATAATGCAAAGTCAATCTGATCTTCCTTTAGTGTACTTTCTCTATTTAATTTATTTCTTACAGCCTCTAAACCATGTTTATGATTAATAACCGTGTATAAAGAACTTACATCTATGGTCCCTATACCCCAATATGGTTGATATTGCAAACTTTCAATCACTGTGATGATCTCAGTTGTGTCTTTAATATACGATAGTATCTTTTTTACAAATGGCTGTAAGATTTGATCTAAATATTGAATAAGATTTGAGTAAATTGAGCCTATGCCCGATATAATGGGGCGGCCAGGGGGATTTCTGTTATCCTTATGAATTTTAGGAAGACAATAAAACATAGAAATCCTCTGTTCTGTTTCTGTAATGTATTTAAACTCTCGCTCATATAATATTCCTTTTTCAACTCCTTCCTTACATAAATCAACTAAAGCTTCATGGTAGTCAATAGTTGGGTCTTTTTTCAGTTTAATATAGGTGGTCTCATCGATAAGTTGTCTTCTACATTAATTGTTATATTTGTCAGTGTCTTGTATTGCTACCGTTCTGCTTTTGTCCGCCGGGCGTATAGTAATATCTTCCATATTTTGTAGCCGTTTTAATACTATTTCTTCTTTAGTTAAATTATGATATCTGTGTGTAGAATTTTAGATTTTCCACATTTTTTCTAAAAGTGGTGATCTCATCTCCAATTTCCTGCCTTGGATAAATGTTTGACTTTTGTTTTAGACTTGTATGTTGAAAAATTGGGTGCATTAGTTTGTCCCTCTCACAGAGGTTCTTCATAAAATATTTTTTAAGGCATAGTTTCGTTGCCTATATATGTATCGAATTTGTTGAGAGGCGTCGTAGGTGCAAATTTCCAACCCTTATTGAGTAACTTGGTCTGGGACTGGGTGACCCAGTAAGGTGGTGAACCCTCAACATCCATTACGTCCATTATTTTACAATAATTTATTTGCCTGCATGAACAACTGTTTCACCTGATGAATGAGCATTTTGCTCGTTCATAGGATGATAGGATGTTCATGGTTTTCAGAGTCAGGAATTTGATGGAAATAGAATCTATAGGCTCTGTGGGGGAGCTAATATCTGTGCCAAAATCCAGTTGAAGTTCCAAGGAATAACCACGTTTATCTTTGTTCTTAAAAGGATTGTCCCATGTCATACATTGGAGGCATATCGCTAGGTTAAGCCCCCAATGTCTGACAGATGTGGGTCCACCTCTGGGACCCATATCTATCTCTAGAAAGGAGCCCGAAAAATAAAGGAAAGCGGACCATGCATGTGCGGCCACCCTCTATTCATTTGTATAGGAGCTCAGCTATTCTTGGAAATCCCAAAAAAATGAATGGAAAGCGTACTGCGCAAGCTCGTCCACTTCTATGGAGCTGACGGAAATGGCACTTCCATAGAAATGAATAAAGCGTGAATGCTTCACTTTACAGGCTCCATTCTAGTGATAAGTGCAGGTCCCAGAGGTAGACCCACACCTATGAGACATTGGGGACATATCCTAGCAATAAGCCCCAATGTATGAGATCGGCCAACCCTTTTAGCCACTTTTAACAATGTACAGACCGAAGGGACCTTGCGGTGTTTAGTATGATATAGGAAACTTAAGAGAGGCAACCAGTACAAAGTGTGTACTAAAAGAAAGGCCGAGGTCCAGATCTTCTTGCAGGATGTCAAGCAGGAGAGAAATATCAGGGAGCTCTAAACTGAACTAGTCTTCTCCATATCAGGATGCAAATTTTTTCCATGACCTTATACAGATAGATCTTGGAAGCAGAAGACTTTCTACTTAGTAGAAGGGTTTAGATAACCTGCAATAATCCCTTTTTAGGAGTATGAATTTATCAGTATATCCATGCAAGTTACTACAGATTTTTTAGATTTTAACAACTTATGGGGCTCTGAGTTAGAAGATCAGGATACTGCACAATGATTACTAGTTTTTCTAGACTGAGCTTTTTTTAGAAGAACAAACCAACTATTAGAATTTGAGTGCAATGCTTCCTCAATAATGTTTGTAGAATTTTGGGAATTACCTGAGTTGGGAGAAGGCATAGGCTAGTCTGAGCTTCTAATTATGAGAGTCCATCCACTCCCAAGAGTAGATCACTGGGGTTGAGAGAAAATAATTGATAAAAATTGGCTTGTGATCCGACTGAAGAACCTCATGTTTTTTTTGTGAAAAACAGACAGGTCTCTTGACACAGGGAACATTTCTCTGGCCTAGATAGCCTTTCAGATGGACTGCTTTCAAGAATGATTTTATTTTGTGCTATAGCCTTAGACTTCATCATCCTGAACACATACTTCCCGTGGCCATGAAAAAACAACTTCTTTCTTTGAGGCTACTCTTCTGGGCTTTTTTTCCTGGTTGGCCTCTTGACCACTTATTTTAGAATCTTGTCTAGATTGGGGCCTATTATATATCAAATGTGAAAAGGGAGAGAACATATCCTTAGACCATGATTTCAATCATAGGACTCTTCTAGTTGAATTAGAGACCACAACAGTGCAAGCGGTCTAACAAACTTTGTAAAAGCATCTGCCATAAAGTTGGTTGCCATTTTAACAAGGGGTAAAGGGGTAGATATTCCAAGAATGATCCCTAGGGGTTTTATTTTAGAGCTGAAATTCCATCTCAACCAGACATTTTGGGTTCTGGCTATGCATCTACTTTAGAAATAGTATCCGAGTTCTTCTCATCAAAAAGATTAAAGAACCCTTTTCAGGTTTTCTACATTCTGCTATAACCAATTTTTGTACACTATCACAAACTGGACACATATCTTTAACACTTCTCCAGACCCTCAAAAAATGTCATCTTGGACAGGGTTTTTAATAACCTCCATTTATATAGTTAATCTAATAGTTTTAATATGCTTGTCAATATCTCCAGGATAATGGGGGGTGGGGGGTAAAGGGAATCTGTCATCACATAACAGCATATCAATCCAACATACTTTTTAGATGAGCACTTGCCATCTGATTTCAAATTTTGTTTCTCGATCCGTGTCCCCATTGGAGTGGTACTATTTGATTTTTTGCAAGATAGATTCTTGATGCAATGAGAATCTTCACTGCACCTAAAGCACAACTCATTTTCCCTGATGGCCGCACCTCCTTCCCTTTGAGTGACAGGACCAGACAGTGTTGATGTAACCATGCCTGCTCATTCCCCTCTGTGCCTGGGCTAAAGGAAACTCTACTTTGCCAAAGTTCTTCTTCCTGGTGGAGCAAACATTGGCGCAGTACAGTTTTCTTAAGTCCAGGAAGTGTCTGGCCTGTACTGTGCGTGCGCCTATAAGGCACGAGACTTCAAGGCCAGGTGTGGTTACGTCAACACTGCCAGGACCTGTCATTTAAAGGGAAGGGGGGGATGCAGCCATCAGGGAAATAGAGTATGCCTTTCCATGAATTTGTTCCATGGGCTGTTCATGAGCCACATACTGAAACCTACAACACTCTGGGTTTTCCATATAATACCTTAACAGCTTGAGTCTTCGTTTTCATGAGTGGCTCTGACTAACATCAATAGGACATACGGACAGGGGTTGTCTACCCGAGGCACCACATTTATTGCAGGTCCTTGGGAGAGGTCCTCTGTCAAGTTTTCAAAACATCATCATTAGTCATATCTCCTTTATCCTCCATTTTATACGCAGCAGGTTTCAGGGTTCCCTGTGTGACTTCTTATCCTCTGTCTATACATTTCTTCGTTACAGCCAACATGTCATGAAAAGGAAAGAAAAAGGAGGCAAATCAAAGCATCATGGCCACTGACAATGAGACAGAACTGGAGACAGGCAACTTTGTGGATCAGGAAATGCTAGCACAATACCAATGGACCTAATCCACAGCATTGAAGACTAGTATATCAAGTACTATGGTGGACAGGATGGAGAATATTATAATAGAGAAGAGGAACTGAAGATTAAAGTAGGAGATGATGGATAAGAAAAGATCAATAATGATGGAGAGAAGGGACTGAAGAACCTAGAGAAAGCCAAAAGAGCCTGTTCTTAGACCGCCTAGAAAAAACATGGGTGAAGATTGCTGAGTTAAAATCGGGGAGGACAAGTCATATCACAGAAAAAAGACGACCTTGTGAAATCCCAGGACCTAATGACAATCGTAGTAGAAGTACCAAAACATCTCAGAGCAGCAGTTGCCATGACCAGAAATCCACAAGTGACATCTCTTTGGAGAAGCTTGACCAGGCTGGCAAAGTAACCCTTTCACTAGAATCTTTTACTTTCCACCGGACACTGGGAGCAGGAAGCTTTGATCAAGTCTTCATGGCAAGCAATGTCATCCAGAAAGAATGCGTTGCCATTACAGTGTCAGATAAACAGGATTTCACAGAACAAGGGTACAGCTTCAAGGAGTGCCATGTCCTACAACTATCCCTGGAGAGTCATTACCTGATTGACGGCCTGGCCGTTTTCCACACAGCAGGTCCCTTCTGATGGCCTATTATGTAATGGAATTGGCCACCACAGGGAACCTGATGAATTTCATCTAAAAAAACTTTCCCCTTTTACCATACAATTAAACTGGTGAAGTGCCAAGCAAATGTACAAGGGGTAGATTACTTTGCAATTGGTGTGATTCTACTTAAACTGTACACATCAGAGATTAACTTTCCTAGAAAACATCCCAGAAATTCAGCAATCTGTCCTTCACCATGCTCCAGTCTACCCAGAGTCTCTGACTCTTTAAACAGTGAACATCTTACAGGGCCTGCTGTGTAAAGATTGCCTCCAGCATCTAGGAGCAAATGGAGACATCAAGAACCATCCATTTTACACAGCTATCAACTGGAAAGATGTGGAGGCCAGGAGAATGGGACCACCAGCGATCCTGATGTTGACCTAGATATTACCAAACCCTGGACTATGCCGAAATGACAAACAGAATAAGATAAAGACCAGAAGATCTTTAATAAATTCAGCTTTGTATGTCCGGAGTGGTCAGCACAATATTGTCCTGTCATTTTCCAGACCAAAACTTGGATGGCCAAACTGTTCACCAGGAGGCAATTCAGCTAGAAAGAAAAGTAACCGGTCTGTGGATAAAGCTGGTGGATGACCAAGTAAAACCAGCAGAGCCAGTAAAACCTCAGGACGGTGATAGAGTTGAATGCAGTGATGAGGGCAGCAGTATTTTGTGCTGTAGTGTGGTATCTGGTTCTGCTGAAGCAGTATTTTGTGCTACACTGTGATATTTGGTTCTGCTGGGGCGGTATTTCGTGCTGCACTATGGTATTGCAGGCCTGCCTACTTCTTTTGTCCCTATCAATTTGTGTTGCCCCATCTTGTCAATTTGGACCCACTTTTAAGTTTTTTCCAAGGCCACTTTAAGTTCCCAGTTCACCCATGCACAAAGCATATCTGTTAGAGCAGTGTTTCCCAACCAGTGTGCCTCCAGCTGTTGCAAAACTACAACTCCCAGCATGCCCGCACAGGCAAAGGCTGTCCGGGCATGCTGGGAGTTGTAGTTTTGCAACAGCTGGAGACACACTGGTTGGGAAACACTGTGTTAGAGGGTCAAGCTTTAGGTTTACTGACTCCTTTATCACCCTACCAAACAAAAAAGTTAGGTTAAGTCAGTGTTCGTTAATTTCTAACGATAATTTGTTTTCCCTTAGTCCTAACAGCAGCACAGATGGGGTTAACCACCCCCCGTGGACTGGCAGGACCGGCGGAATGTTTAATGAGCCCAAGACTAATAACTCAATTTAACAATTAAGTATCTCCTTAAAAGGAGGAAGTCAACCCCCAGCCCACTGTGTTTATAGCAAGAATAAAACTAGACTTACTAGGGTGGGAATTTAGTGCTGCTGTTAGGACTAAGGCAAAACAAATTATCGTTAGAAATTAACGATTCCCTTACGTCCTACCAGCAGCACAGATGGGGAGATAGCAAGAAGAAACCCCTAGGGAGGGCCTTCCTGCCTGGCAGAACTAAGAAAAGTCTGCCCAAAGGCCGAAACTCAGCTAGACTGGCATCTAGTCTATAATGGGAGATGAATGTCGATTCAGAGCTCCAGGAGGCAGCTTTGCAAATCATGTTGAGAGGCAGAAGATTCCTCTCGGCAAAAGAAATAGCCACAGCTCTAGTAGAGTGGGCCTTCACGAATCCTGGAGGTCCAGATTGTGGAGACAAAGGATTCCTTAATAGCCTCCTCAATCCACCGACTGATGGAAGGTTTGGATGCCTTATAGCCTTTAAACTTACCGGCAACAGGATTAGCAGATTCTCATCTTTCCTGAACTCCTTGATCTATCCACATAGATCCGGAGACATCTCGACGTCCAGAGGATGTCTAGCAGGTTCCTAGGAGGAGGTGGTAGATGTCGACAGAACCGGGAGGAATCTCACCTGGTTGATGTTCTGGAAGGAAGGAACTTTAGGCCTACAATACGGGAGGAATCTAAGAAGGTCCCGGTCATGTAAGAATAGGGCTCATGTGCTGAGAGAGCTTGAAGCTCAGAGACCCTCTTGGCCAAAGTCACTGCAAGGAGAAACACAAACTTCCAAGTGACGAACTTGATGTCCACCTCCTCTAACGGTTCAAAGGGGGAGATGCTAACCCCTGAGAACTACTGAAAACCCATTGAAGAAAGGGGTCTCAGTACTGTAGGCTTTTATCTTTCAGCTCCTTTAAGGAACCGTTTGATCAGCGGGTCCTGAGAAAAAGCCTGTTCAAGGCAAGCTGAGATGGCTGAAACTTGAACCTTCAGATTAGTAGCCTCTATCAAGGCCGTCTTGCAGGAACTGAAGGATAGCGGAGAGGGGCGGATCTGCAGACGCCACCTCAGTTGAGGTACAACAGGATGAGAGTAGGCTCTCTTGGTAGAGTCCGCTCTAGAATGAGACAGCGTTCTCAGGACCGACTCTAAAAGCCCTTCCACTCTGGGAAGGGACTGATCAACCTCCAGGCTGTCAGGTTGAATCTGTGCAGATCTGAGCAGAGGTGAGTGTCCCACGACACCAGGGTCTGCTGTGGGGAGCCTCCAATATTGTCCTCGACTCAACTGGGTGAGCTAGGTAAACCAGGATCTCTTCGGCCAAAACAGTATGATGGCTATCACTGAGGCCTGATCCTGACGGATTTTCATCAATACCCTCGGTATCATGGAAAGGGAGGGAAGATGTAAGCCAGCCTGAACCTCCAGGATATTGACAGAGCGTCTAACGCCAGGGGTTGTGCTCCCTGTAGAGGAGCAGAACCTCTCCACCTTGGCATTGAACCTTGTTGCCATGAGATCCACCTCTGGCATACCCACTTGAGGACTATCTGCTTAATTCTCCGGATGTAAAGACCACTCCACCGACGGAAGACCGCGGCTCAGCCGCTATCATATTGAGGGAGCCTTGGATGTGGATTGCAGATAAGTGGGAAGGTACAACTCTGTCTAATCCAGAATCACCCCGATCTCTGACAAGAGGGGAAGTGATCTCGTGCCTCCCTGCTGGTTGATGTGAAGTACCGCAGTCACATTGTCTGACTGGACTTTCACCGCTTGCCCCTGATCTGAGGGGCTAAGTGAAGGAGGGCTAGCCGGATAACTTGAATCTCATGGAGATTGGATGAAAAAGCCACTCCTGAGGAAACCAGGTCCCGAGAACTGGAGAGTCGTCTAGGTGAGCGTCCTAGCCTACTTAGGACGCATCCGTAGTCAATATGACCCAGACTGGCTGGGTCATAGACTTCCTGCCTAAAAGATGGCACCACCATCTGAGGGAATACAGAGTTTGCCAAGTCAGGGAGCACAGGGAGTTTAGCCCAGCAGGGCTGTCATTCCATTAGGAGAGGACCTCCGACTGTTTAGAGGGCGGAGGTGCCATAGAGCCCAAGGGACTGCTTCCGCAGACGCTGACATGAGCCCCAACATCTTCATGAGAGTCTGGATTGGAACTCGCGGGAAAGGAACTTGCCGTGTTCTGAACCCGGAATCTTCTTTCTGAATCAACTGGAGCGACATCCCAGTGGAGTCGATTATGAAGCCTAGATATCTTACTGAAGTCGACGGGCTCACGCTCGACTTCTACCAGCTGATGATCCAACCTAGGTGGAACAGAAAGGAGATTATTACCTGAAGACGTTGGGTTAGGACCGCTAGAGCAGAGGCTTTCAAAGCCAGTCGTCCAGATAAGGAATGATGGTCAGTCCTTGAAGCCTCAAAGCCGCCACCACAGAACCACCACCTTGGTAAAGTGTGAGGGGCAGAAGAAATGCCAAAGGGAAGGGCAACAAACAGAAAATGCCTGACGACACCAGACACCTGGACCGTGATCCTGATATACTTCCTGGAACCAGGATGGATCAGGATGTGCAGATATGCATTATTGAGGTCCAGGGTTGCCATCACGCCTCCAGGATTGACGACGTGAACTACTGACCTGATGGTTTCTACACGAAACTTCACCTTCCTTATAAATCGATTGAAATATCTCAGATCGATAATCATCCGGAGATCTCCTGAAACCTTGGGAACCAGAAAACTGGTGAATAGATCCCTAGGCCCCGCTTCTCCTGCCGGAACCTCCTCCAGAGCCCCTTTGCAAATTTAGTCCTGAATGTAGGCCTCTAGGATCGCCTCCTTGGCAGCTTGTAGAAGGTTGATCTTGACAAACCTGTCCAGAGGAATAGAGGTGAGGTTGACTAAATAACCGTTGTAATGATATTCAGGACCCAAGATCTCTTGGATCCATTCTTCTCAGAAGTGGGAGAGACAACTCCCGACGGGTACATGAAGCTTAGGAATGGAGAAGCTTATTGGCAGGACGGCAGGAGTAACAGGAATTAACCAAGAGCACTGCAGAGGCCGGTAGACAGGAGGTGGATTTTCCATCTTGGCTCCTCCACGAGAGCACCTCAGACCCTTTCGCTGTGCTCTCCAGCCACTACAAGAGCTTGTTTGCTGGCCAGACCCCAGGGCCATGTTATATATATAGGCCCCTGACACTATTTGATAGTATTGTTACAGGGTGCCAAAGGCGCACTTGGTCTCCCATGAGCCACAGACCTGCTGCTTAGCTTCAAGAGCAAGGATCTGTGCTTGGCCTCGCTCCCAGGACTTGCTTTGCTAGCGGGAACTTCTTCGCTAGCTTCAACTGAGCTGTGCGGTATCGCACAAGAAGTCCGTAGCCAGGTTGATGGTCTTGAAAGCAGCCAGTATGTCGCCCTGGAAAACCTCTGGTTCACATCAACTTGAATTTGATCCATACGAGAACGGAGGAACGTAGAGACTTCAAAGCCGCTATGGCTATGGCTGTGGAAGCGAAGCCGCAGCTGCCGCAACACCCCGCCTTAGTGCACTCTGCAAGGGGGTCCTGCAGCTAGACCCATCGTCTGCAGGAACCAGAGTGCGCTTGGACAACTTGGCGATAGCCATGTCCACCTTGGGAATGGATCCCCACGAATCCACCAAGGGTTAAGCCATCAGAAACATGGATTTAAACTTCTTTGTTAAAACCGACCTTTTCCAGGTTTTTTCCACTCTATATCATGACAGAGAGGAGGGTCTCATCCGCTTTAAAGACACGAGGTGCCCGAGCGGGAACGGAGGCTCCCACAGTCAACATCATGGTCCCCGACCTGATGGACTTAAGCAACTTCTGTGTTTTTCCAGGGAGAAAACACAACGTCAGCTCCTCCGAGGAGGAAGAAACTAAGGAGACCAAGAAGGTCTCTCTACTGGGACAGAGATCTCCATAGGGGCCTGGGCACAAATAGGAAGCCTTTCCATCCAGCAGGCCTATGACTCCTTTAACAAAGCATTGATACATATCCTGCAACGTAGGTTCACTAGAGGGCAGAACCCTCTAACAGCAGCTGTAACACCTGGTGTAGGTTAAGTCAACATACCCAGGGATTCCCAACCGGTCTCCCAAGCTGGTCTTAGCCCAGCCTTTAGCTGTTTAGCTTCTGCGGTCTCACGAGTGCAGGTATGATCAGCTTACAACAACCGCTGACTGCTGCAATGGTAGCAGGATAGATGCTTCCTCTTGGATCCACTTTCCTGCCTTCCCGAATCCCGCGGCATCACTGCGGAAAAAACAAACAAAGGGACAAATAAAACATTTGTACACCACCTATCTACACAGGAAAGGTAGAAAACAGACCGGAGGCAGCTGAGGAAAAAACACCACAAGAGGAACAACACCAATTTTAGGACTCTGGGATCTAGCTGAAAAGCATATGTAGCCAGAGACTGAACTGGAGCACACAGCCTCCCAAAATAGGGGAAAGGGAGGGATAGCCAATCCACTCTCCCCCAGCAAATCCTCCACAGGAAGATCTGCATCTATGAAAAATCGTGCCCGTGAAAAAATCACGATAGGATTACCCGGAGGTGATGCAAAAGGAGAGTCCCCGCATCACCTCCGGAAGATGGCGGCGCACAGGACCGGGAATCCTGGCCAAGGGCGCCGCCAAAATACCCAGCCAGGCGCACTAGGATCGGGCCGGCAGCAAATAAGCTGCCGGCCAAACTGACAAGGTAGAAAAATAACGAAAAGAAGGCTCCCCGCACTTTCCATAAGAAAGGGGGGAACAAAACCGCCTAGTCCACCTGTCCAGGAGGACAGAAAAAAACACAGTGGGCTGGGGGTTGACTTCCTCCTTTTAAGGAGATACTTAATTGTTAAATTGAGTTATTAGTCTTGGGCTCATTAAACATTCCGCCGGTCCTGCCAGTCCACGGGGGGTGGTTAACCCCATCTGTGCTGCTGGTAGGACGTAAGGGAATCCTCAATTCCAGTCCTCAGGGCCCACCTGCGGGTCATGTTTTCAGGATTTCCTTAGTATTTAGCAGGTGATCTAATTAGTGTCAGTGCATCAGGACTCACCTCAGGTACTCATTCTGTGGGATATTCTCAAATCATGACCTGTAGGTGGGCCCTGAGGACTGGAGTTGAGAAACACTGGGTTAAGTGAACCATATCAATATCAAGAATGGGTACAAATAGGGCTGGGCGATAAATTAAATTAATTTGCCTTTGAGGCCTCTGACTATTCATATTTTTTTTTTTTTACAGAATCATCAAATCGATTTTCAGCGCCCTGCTGTCTTTTACCTCGCTGCTGCCTTCTCCTTATAAGCCCACCTTGTATCTGAATAAAGATTTGTGAAGAGACTGAGAGGGAGAGCAGGGGCAAGAGGGGAGACGGGAGAGACAGCAGCAGCATGGGGGAGGAGAGAGACACAGGAAGTGTGGCAAGGGGACACACAGCTCTCGGGACCATCTGCATGGAGACTGCCAGTGATAGCTGTGTTGTCCCACACAGTCAATAGTGACTGAGGCACTGCCACCAACTTAGGTGTAGGGCTGTCATTCTGGGAATGCTCAGCTTAGCCTGGTAGACAGGCAAGCACTGCCATGCATAGAACTGGGCGCAGAGTAATGGGAACATATGCACACATTGCTCCCCCTAACACTGCAGGAGGTGGCTTGAGGTGACCCACCCTCTGCACTCTATTGAGGCACCTCCGGCAGGTGGACATCACCTTTGTAGCTCCTCCCCCTGTGGCCGCTGCAGTGCTTCACCATACAATGACAAGTCCATAGCTGTCACTCCATGGTGTATGTGATGAGGGCAATGGAGGAGCTGTCCTCTGAGGACCAGGTGACCCACAATTGTGACTTCATATTGGTGTAACCGGATCATTTGGTTCTGATGCCCAGGCTTGCCTACCATACAAAGCTTTTTCTTTTGTTGAAGGGCCATATTGTTATATTTTTGGACCACATTAAAACGTAAAGACATTCCCATCATTTTGCTATAAACATCTGATAGGTGGGGGTTCCACTTATTAACTAACCCCCACCCCACACAAACACCTGACTACTAAGGAAACTGCGTCCCATGTTTTACAGACTGGCATTCCCAAGAGTAAGCTCCTATATATGATACCCCTGCCCATCTCCCCTTATAGATAGTGGCAAACAAGGGAACAGACTGCTGGGCCAGTGTTTTGTACTGCACCGAGTGAGGTATTTGGTTCAGCTGGGGCAATATGGTATTTGGTTCTGCTGGGGGCAGTACTTTGTGCTGCACTTATTGCTGACCCGCCTACTCATGTTGCCCTGCCTTCTGTCAGTTTGGACCTACAGCTTTTACCCTTTAATTTTGATTGGTGTAATGATGATCCGAGGTTGATTTGTTTCTGTACAGCATTAAAGTGTATTGGCTCTGTGGAGCCAAAGTTCTTCTCACCCGAAGTTGCGTGAGACTTTGTTGAATTTCTACTATATTCATATCTGCGTATTTAAAAACAATTTAAAATAGGAATCCAGTACCAAAGCACGGTTCAGATTGCCATTTTAAATAGTTTTTTCCAACACACAGATATGAATACAGTAGGAATTCAACAAAGTCTGAAGCAACTTCCCCCGAAACGCACTTTGGCTCCACAGAGGCAGTAAATTTTAATGCTGTAAAGAAACCGAATTAAAGTCTAAATATATGAACATATCAACTTACGATCTAAGATCCAAAGATCGACTCACTCAAGCCTACTGGTTACACTTCAGTGATCTGCACTCCTCTACACGTGCTCCTGGTAAGTGGTTCAGTACTGTCTTGGTATTTTTTTCAGTTTAATTAACAAAAAGAAAATTAGAGATTCAAATGGGAAATGGTCCAAAGGCTTGGAAATAGTGGAAAAAAAAATATATGAGGTTTAATATTTTATTTTGCAAAACCACCTACCGCTAGGTACAAATGTGAAATAAGTGAGAACTATGATTAGAATCTGAGACTGTCACATTATAAGGCCTATTGCACATGAACGTGTGCACCCCATGCAGCGAATCGTGGACCCATTCACTTGAATGGGTCAGCCATCTGCAAAAAGATAGAACATGTTGTATCTTTTTGCAGAATGGAAGCACTCAGTAGTGCTTCCGCAGTGTTCCGTATCTCCGGACCCATTAAAGTGAATATGCAACGGTGTTTGTGTTACACTGCATTGTTTAGGGGCTTCTATATGTAATCCTATGAATATTGATCATTCACTTTTTGCCCTGTGAATATAGCCCTCTTAGCAGTATCCCTGAGGCCCCTTTCACACGGGCGTTGAGAAATGGGGCCAGATGGGATGCGGGTGCATTGCGGGAAAATGCGCGATTTTTCCACGCAAGTGCAAAGCGTTTAGCACGTGCGTGGGAAAAATCGTCATGTTTGGTACCCAGACCTGAACTTTTTCACTGAAGTTCGGGTTTGGGTTGAGTATTCTGTAGATTTTATTACTTTCCCTTATAACATGGTTATAAGGGAAAATAATAGCATTCTCAATACAGAATGCTGAGTAAAATGGTGATGGAGGGGTTAAAAATAAAAAAAATTAACTCACCTTATCCTCTTCAATTATTAGCTGCCGGCTAGAGGACCTGTGATGACGTCACTGCGCTTATCACATGGTCCATCTCCATGGTGATGGACCATGTGATGTGACGTCACCACAGGTCCTTTAGCTAATGATTGAAGAAGAGAGAAGAAATCGGCAACTACGCGATCAAGTGGATAAGGGGAGTTAATTTCTTTATTTTTAACCCCTTAATCCACATTTTACAAAGCATTCTGTAGTGAGAATGCTATTTTCCCTTATAACCATGTTATAAGGGAAAATAATAAAGATCAGGTCCCGATTGTCTCTTAGCAACTTTGCGGGAAAATGGCACTGCATCCACACTTGATTGCGGATGCTTAAGATTTTCACGCAGCCCCATTAACTTCTATAGGGCCTGTGTTGCATGGAAATATAGATATAATATAGAGCATGCAGCAATTTTCACGCAACGCTGAAGTGATGCGTGAAAATCACTGCTAATGTGTATAGCTCTATAGGAATGAATGGGTCCGGATTCAGTGCGGGTGCAATGCGTTCACCTCACGCATTGCACCCGCGCAGAAAACTCGCCTGTGTAAAAGGGGCCTTATAGTGTTGCAGCCAGGTTTTTTTTTTGCTGGGCTGACCCTGAAGCCACCTCCTGGGTCTACTAGTACTCTCTCGAATTTTTAGCCGCTGCTTGTTATATTAATTTTATCTTGATATTGTCAATTTATATGGTATTATTCCCTAATAAAGTATTTTTTTTTATTATACAATTTATTGGCACGTTGCACATTGGATAGATGAGAACCAGGTTATAATGAAAAGTAAGAAGGAAAGATCTTAATTTTTTTTTTAATTAAATACAGTAAATTTACAAGTTTTATAAAATAGTTATATACAAAGGTTGGTGGGGAGAGGATAAAAGAAGTTCCAAGTGGCTTTGAGCACTTCCTGTGGTCTCAGTCGGTAATGATGAGTTCATCCACCCCCCAGTCTTCATAACTACCATCAGGGAGATAGCGTCTGATGATTATAGGGATCTTCCTGGCTCTGCAGCAAAAGAAAGTTGATAAGTAAAAAGGATAATTAAGCATTTTTATCTGCAGCTCGTAGCAATTCACTTGAACTGGACTGAACTGCAAGGACAGGTGTCAAAGGCCTAGGAAGAGGACATGGTGCTCACCCAAGTGTTGCATCCTCTTCAAATCTGTGGGGATGCCAAGAGTCAAACCCCACTGATCTGATATTGATTACCTTTCCTGATGTCATCAATATTTAAATTTCCAGACAACTCTTAATATACAAAACACAAAGTCTTGACACTTACTTAAGCTCCTTCATAGCAATAAGAAGAGGATCTGTTTCTCCTTCCAGTTCCACCATAACAGGTGCGCACATTCTAAAAAGGAAAATGGCAGATGTCAAGGAATATCTGACTTTTTTATGCTGATAGCATGTGGGGCTCATTCCACAAACAACTCAGTACTCAATAGACACTTACTATATGCATCCCTCACTGAAATCAGCGGATCTGTCACTACACTATGCTACCCTCAGCAAGGGTAGCATAGCGCAGGTCATAGGTTCCATTCCCAGGGTTTGTATATTGATCGCCTATGCCATCAATAACTGATCGGCAGGGTCCAACACTCCGCCAATCAGCTGTTCAGTAGTAGCTCTGGCGCTGGAAGTACAGAGCTCGACCCACTGTGTGGTAGGCGGAGCTCCTGCTCCGTTCACCACTAGAAGTATGGAGCCGTTTAGTTCCGGCACTACCCCTAATAACTTATCAGGGGTGTGGGGCCAAAAAGCCCAATAAGCTCTTTAATATACAAATCCTAGTAATAATAACCTGTAACAGGAAGCACAGCTCCATTCACAACCTAGCGAATGCGTTGGCTACTGCAGCTTAGCTCCCATTCACTTCAATGAGCTAAGGCGCACCATTGTGGAAGTCTTGATGTTGCAGATTTTCTGGCAGAATTTTTCGCAGCGTGTGAAGGCACATCCCTTTTCAGATAAGTCACACCTCCTTCCTACCAAATCATGGCCTCTCAGTGGGTGATTTGGGCGCAGCCGTAACAGTAGGACACAAGAATCAGTCTTCGCCCACCATATCGGACACACATTCTGCCAACAGCTTTGCCTGGAGTTGGTGAGCCGAGCGTTAGGTGTAGTGCATGAAGACAGGACTTCCAGTAAAAATCCTCTCCTACAGATACAGACTACCCCATGTACCCCTACCGGCTGTTGCACAACGTCCAGCATACCCCGACAGGCTGCTGCCCTAGGTTCTGCATAAGAGCCCAGTGTTTCCATGTAGCATACTTACGCTATCTGCAGTGCTCTGGTTCCGAGAACCCGGGCCCGCTCATATTTTGTCATGTAATTTGTTGTAATGCGCTTCTGATTTGCTTGCTGCCCCTCGCCAGCAGGTAAAATGGCAACGTTCTCCTGATCTTCCTCTTCTGCATTGTCCAAGTCATCGAGCCCCTCATCCTCTTCAGCATCATCAAAATCATCTCCATCAAAACTTTAGAGAGAAAAGAAAAACAATTGTGCATTTTAAGTTACCATGAAATTACACAAAATTAAAATGGGGTTTCTGAGATTTTTATACTAATGACCTTTCCTCAGGATAGGTCATCGGTATCTGATCGGTGGGGGTCTGACACCTGGGACCCCTGCCGATCACCTGTTTGAGAAGGCATGCCCCTTTGAGCGCTGCAGCCTTCTCTGTGCTTTTCCTAGGCCAGAGGACAAGTCATCAGTTAAAAAAATCCTGGAAACCCTTTTTAATTGGATTATTCACTCAAATATTAGACTCTATCAGTGATGCAACGATCACATGTAACTTCAGAGTCTGCACGAATGCAGCTGACAAGGGTAAAATAATCGTCCAGCGTCATCATACCTCCATTTTCACAGTCGCTTTCATCTTTAGTCACAAGATGAAAGCAATGCAAGACGTCCCTCCTACATCCCACGTGACTCCCACATCCTCAGGCCTGGTAACTGTGAAACGCATCAGCTATCTCCTCTACCTCATGCGTAGAACAGCAAGTATCTGATCCCCTTTGTCACACTGCCCCCTAGTGGCAGAGTAGGAGTCTACACGATAAACAATAAAATGGACGTAGATAAAAAGGGATCTGCTATTTTTTTCACAATATTTTGTGCATGCAGTGGGTCCTGATAGAATGATTAAGCACCCAGAATACACTAAATTTAACGGGGGTTGGCCTGTCTTATACACGGGGGGCATATTACTAGACGTGCGGGTCCCACATCCATCTAAAAAACATTGCGGAGAGCGGACCGTCTATGTATTCTACGGGGCTGCTGATAATAGGGCACTGGCCCGACTATTTCCATCAGCCCCACTGAAGTGAACAGAGCAGTGGCTGCACTGGTACGTGGTACGCCCTCCTGCATTTTGCGGGCTCCGTTTTAGATCAGACATTGGAGGCATACGCTAGCAATCTGCCCTCACTGTATGAAACAGGCCAACGCCTAAGAAAATGCACATTTCTATGGAATTAAGGAAACTATAGTCTACTTTCTTCTCTTGGGAGGTTTTCAGGGAAAAAACTGTGCCTCAGGGCGCCATATATGTTAGCCCGTTCAAGACTGCCTTACATATATACACGTTGGCAATCGGGACTTTGTCAGGACGACATGTAGTTTTCATCGGTACCATTTTAGTGTACGCGAGACTTATTGAGTACACTGGATCCGGCCAAGCCGTTTATTGCCGTTCACCGCTGGACAAAAACCCACATGTGCACCGTTTTTTTGTGTGACTGAAACCCGGCACTCATGCCGAAAAGAGGCGAGAGCCCAAAAAACAATGGTGGAATCATGTTGCTTTTTCAAATGGTCACCCTTCAAATTTTAAAAAGTTATACAATATGGTAGAGGTATCACGCCCCCCCCCAAAAAATCGTGGCATTACAGGGGTTTTCCAACAGTTTATTTTTATTGGTGACTTGTCCTCAGAATACGTCATCAGTATCTGTTCAGTGGGGGTCCAACACCCAAGACCCCCCAATCAATCAGCTGTTGGAGAAGGCGCCGGAGCCTGCAGTAGCCTTCTATCTGCTTTCCCTAGACCAGTGACGACATGTTCATCAGTCACGCGGCCTAGTCGCAGCTCAGCCCCACAGTAGTGAATGGGGCTGAGCCCAATACCAAGCGCAGCCGATATACAACGTACGGTGCTATACTTACTAAGCTGGGAGCACTGGTGCCTTCTCAAACAGCTGATCTGTGGGTGTGTAACGTTAGATTTCCCTTCTTCGTGAGATTTCCCTACCGGTCGCACCGGAAATGACGTTAGGCGTTTTGACGATCTGCGCATGCGCAAAAGGACATTATGGGAAAATCTCACAGTGGAGTTCGGCTGCACACCGGGACACTGCGCATGTGCCGGAGAGCCTCAGTAGGGAAATATTACGGCCAAGTGCACAAGCGCAGTTAACTCCAGAAAATCCCTCAGATCTCCGCACCTGCGCAGTTTGGGAGTAGGGAAAAATTATATAGAGTGGTCTGCCCAGTATATGGGGGGGATGTCTGCGCATTATATAGGGAGGTCTGCCCAGTATATGGGGGGGGATGTCTGCGCATTATATGGGGAGGTCTGCCCAGTATATGGGGGGATGTCTGCGCATTATATGGGGAGGTATAATATATATATATATATATTTTTTTTTTATTTAACAGAAAAAATGGCCATCAGATCTCCCCTCATGACTTGCGCAGTGCGGCGGAATTTTTTCCTACCCCAAAACTGCGCAGGCCTGGAGATCTGATGGATTTTCTGGAGTTAGCCGCTCTTGCGCACTGGGCCGTAATATTTCCCTACTGAGGCTCTCCGGCACATGCGCAGTGTCCCGTGTGCATCCGAACTCCGCTGTAAGATTTTCCCCACAATGTCCTTTTGCACATGCACAGATCGTCATAACACCAGGAACGCCTACTAACGTCACTTCCGGTGCGACCGGTAGGGAAATCTAACGTTACAGGGGCCCTAGGTGTCAGACCCCCATCAGATACTGGCGGCCTAAGTCAACAAATAGCAGATCTGCAAAACATGTATCCCGCATTCTGTGGTCCCGCACATTTAGCCCTATGTTAGAAACGCCTATTCTTGTCCACAAAACGGACAGGATCTCTGTGGGATCGGACTCATGGATGCCGACCGCACAATGTGCTTTCCGTATATTTTGCAGTCCCACGGAAATTAATGGGTCTGCATCAGATCCGCCAAATATGAGGATCGGCTGCAATGATGGAAATACAGTTGTGTTAATGGGCCCTTACACTGACGGCCTGATGTGGGCCCTGAAACCCAGAGGGGACCAGGAGCAGCAACAGGTGTTTTTTTTTAACCCTTGCACCCAGACAGCGCATATGAAAGGGGTTAAGAGGTCCTGAGAACCCCTTTGAAGGGGCTGTAGAACAGGCTATGTTTATTAGGTGGGTGTTTTTTCAACACTTTACAGCACATCATAGGGTGCGCTGATCAAGTTCTTCATCACTGAGGAACAGGATGATGAGGGCCCCCATCCTAGTGATAAGCGGGGGCCCCGGCAATCACACTTCACCTACCATGTAGTCAGGCCTGGATACCTGTAGGCACTACCTCTTACCACTCACAGGTCAAGTACAGACTGCGACTATTCCAGGCTCATGGTTACCTCTACCTCCCACTGATGCATGCGGTGAAGCCCCCGCTCCCATGTAACACACTCACTTGTCCTCGTTGTCGGACATGGCGCTGCTCCTCGTCTACACTGAGGGGATGCGGTTCCTCAGTCGCACACAGCTCTCTCCAACAAGCAGCACACGCGTGACTGAGAAACCGGAAATACACAGCAGGCGAAGCCCGCCCACCGGCCTCAGCGGAAATGCGTGCCATTACACAAAGACCGGATGTACGTAACGTGCCCCGCCCCTGACTCCAAACAAGGACACGCCCCCATGGAGGCCAGTCTAATGTAACTCCTCCCTTTTAAAAACTCCGCCCCTGTGTTTCTACGGGAACAGTAAACATCCCTGGTGCGCGCGGTGCTGTACGGTAAGAAGTCGGCTGTCATCCACAGTGGGCATGGAGCATTACATGGTGCCCATCAAAGGGCTATTCCAGTTATATTAAGTTATTCTCCAGCCACAGGATAGGGGATAACTATTAGATCGGTGGGGGTCCTACTGCAGGAGCCCCCCAACATGAATGTAGCATTTTCTCATCCGCCCCATTCTTGTCTATGGCACTTCGGGGATAGCTGAGCACTATACTTGGCTATCTGCAGAACTCCTATAGAAATTAATGGAGCTTTCATTCCATTCGGAGGCTCCATGAGATCAGTGGGTGCCCAGCAGTATGAGCTCCTACAGATCTAATAGTTATCCCTTATCCTATGGACAGGTGAGAATTTAATCGGAATGCCCCTTTAAAAGCGGTTTTCCCAGAATCAGCCAGATGATGGCTTGTCCTTAGGATAGCTGGTGGTCCCGCTCTTGGCACCCCCCTCCAGGGAGCTCCCTAATGGGGCTCTGACACTTGTGGAAATGCTGCAGCCTCCTTGTTTTTTATCTCAGTCCGTCTACCTCACGCTGTCTACCTAAGGCTCGTTTGTGGGGCGAGCTGATCGTTTATGCGGCACATAAAATCATCATTTGTGGGCAGCACGTCACTGTGTGTAAACAGGGATGTGCTGCCCACAAACAATGAATGTGTAGGGGGATGAATGATCGTAGTAGTGATCATTCATCCCATACAGAGGGGGTGATTGCCAAAATGCCAGAACAGTAAACACACCCCACAAATGACCCCATTTCGGAAACTAGACACCCCAAGATATTCACTGAGGGGCATAGTGAGTCCGTCTGAGATTTTTTTTTTTTTGCCAGAAGTTAGCAGAAATGGAAACTTTATTATTATTTTTTTTTTCCTCAGAAAGTGTAATTTTCCGCTAACTTGTGAAAAAAAATGAAATGATACATGAACTCACCATGCCCCTCCGCGAATACTTTGGGGTGTCTTCTATCTAAAATGGTGTCATTTGGGGGGTATTCATACTATCCTGACATTCTAGCACCTGAAGAAACATGACAGGTGCTCAGAAAGTCAGAGCTGCTTCAAAATGCCGAAATTCACTTTTTTGCACCATAGTTTGTAAACGCTATAACTTTTACCCAAACCAATACATATACACTTATTGGATTTTTTTTTTATCAAAAACCAATCAGATTCCACCCAGGGCCGTAGGCATAGGGCAAGCAGGGGAAGCGGCTGCTTTGGGGCCCAAATTAAGAAGGGGCCCGCCGAGGAGGAGGACTAAAAGATTTTATTGTCAGGCAGGGTCAGACTGCCCCACCAGAGGACCACAGGCTCCTTCAGTGGGCCCTAACTCTAAAAATAATGAGCCCTTAAGAAAGCAGGGCCCTTAAGGTCCTGCATGCACAGAGGGTGGGCTCTCAGACCTTATTTCTTCTGGTGGGCTCAATGGACTTCAGACTGACGCATTTGAGGGCTCCTTCAACAGTATTATACCATGACACTATATACAGTTGCAACGCAGCGGCAACGGCCGGGGCCGGTTTTGTAATTGGTGGTGCTACCCAGGTGTAGGAATGGCTTAGTGGTATAGGGTGGCCTATAATGTCCCTTTATGTTGAGTGTGTCACGGTGCTCCTACCTGGATACGGCTTGACTCCAGGCGTTGGCTCCAAAGCAGACAAATAGGGGGGAATAGTTGAGGAATTTTAAGAAATAATTGAGTCCAGACCTTGTGATGAAGTTGAATAGCAGCTTTACTTTGATAAACTTTCATCAGGCACAATCTTCAAACTTTGTCTTGGTCCCAGCAGGTTCAACTCTGCTACATCTGTTGCTCTCTGGCTCTGCTGTGCTGACAGGCTCGCTGTATAACTTAGCTTCTTCTTTATGCTGAAACTTCTCTCTTTGTAGTCTGTCTCTTAATTATGCCAGCGAACTCTCCTCCTGGCTCCTGAGGCTTTAAGCTGTGGCCTCCACATCCAGCAGAGCTGAAGGTGCTCTGGCTGGCTTGGCCTGGGCACGTCCAGCAGAGACGTGCCCAGCACACCCTCCTTCCCCTACCAGGGGTAAGCTAGACTAACTCTCACTGGTCCCCACCCTTTCTGCAGGCAGTGGGACTCGCCCACTCCTCCACAGAGGGGGGTTAGAATGGAATGGAAGGTTCTATTCTACCTAACTGTAACTCTGCCATGTTTGCTGCCACCTGCTCGTGAACCAGGCTTATTACATTTTGAACATAACAGTTACATAGAAATAGGAATGCACATTGTGAAGGGCTTGGAATAAATGCACCAGATAACATGAGGTTAACCAATAAAGACAGTAGCAGGGTGCAGAAGTGGTAATGCCACTCTGGGGTGTTACACAGTGACACTGTATGAAGCTGACGGAACGGCTGCCACGCCTGGTCTGAGAGAGTGTTCTTCACTAGCCACAAGAGTGGGGTTTGCACTGGGGGAGGGGGTTGCGAATGAAAATGCTGGGGATGGGGAGGGGGTGCATTAAAAAATTGGTCTGTAGGGCCCAGTCATTTCTAGTTACGCCACTGATTCCACCTTTCATTTTCCAAAAGAGCTCTGAAAAATGAATGGAATCTGATTGGTTGCTATGGGCAACAAAGCCAGTTCTACTTTACACCAGTTTTGATAAATCTCCCCTCTAGGGTTTCTACACTTTTTCCTATCATACTTGAGAAGAGGATGTGGCTTAGCGGAAAGGGGGTGTGGCTTAGAGCTCATGCACACGACTGTATGTATTTTGCGGTCCGCAAAAAATATGGATGACGTCCGTGTACATTTCGTATTTTGTCTGTTATGCGGCCAATAATAGGATATGTTCTATTTTTTTGCGGAACGGAAATACGGAAACGAAATGCACACAGAAGTAACTTCCGTTTTTTTTTTGTGGACCCATTGAATGAATGGTTCCGCATACGGTCCGCAAAAAAAACTAACGGAATGGGTGAAGAGAATACGTTTGTGTGCATGAACCCTAAATGTGAAAGGGATGGGACCTAGAGGAGAAGTAACAGCAGGAAAATAAGACCACGACTAAGAGCTTGCTGCAGTTCCAAAATAAACCTGAAAAAATAACTCGACTGCCAGAAAATTGCAGAGAAACAAAAATTGAATGTGAACAGGAGGTTATAGGAATTTTGTAGACGACCACGGATTGGTATATCTGTATATACTATGTACATACCATATCTGTATATGAAATTGTGCTATAAAGAGGATGTCCAACCCCCACCAATCTGATATTGATGACCTATTGTAGCACTGTAGAAGCCCTTTAAATCCCTGCTGCTCCAGCGCCACTGCTCCGGGGGTCCCTGGCTGGTCTTTCATTACACTCCAGCGCCGTTCCAGCTTCAGCCAATCGTTGGTCATCCATTGTCAGTGATCCTGGAATATAAACCAAGACCAGCAGAGGACCACTGGAGCATTAGCAATGGAATGTCGGGCGATTTAAAGAGCACCTGTCAGAAGAATCAACCCTATTAAACCAGGCATACTGTTTGTTGGGCTGATCCAGCTGATTAAAATGATACCTGTCTTGTGGACATTGGTTGTGGCATTTAAGAAAGAGATCTTTTATTATTTATGCAAATGAGGGCTTCCGTGCTCTGAGGGGCGTGGCCTCTCTCCATAGTGCACCAGAGCACCTAAGCTTTCCAGCGCTGGCCAGGTCCCTTGGTGCATAGAAACCCTAATGTGCAAAGAATAAAAGTCCACAACCAATTTTCACGAGACAGTTACCACATTAATCAGCAGGATCAACACCACCAGGCAGTATGCTTGAGGTGATCCTGCTGACAGGTGCTCCTTAACATGTCAGTACTTTTTTTTTAAATCTTACAACAATTATGACTGCATTTCTTTTTTTTACTCTTGGACGACCCCTTTAATGTTTCTCCTTGTCTCCTGTATGTTGATGTCTCGGTCTACTGTGCCTTCAGGGCCGGCGCCACCTGTAAGGCGACATAGGCAATTGCCTAGGGCGCAATTTAGCAGGGGGCGCCGGAACCCTGCGATAAAAAAAAAAAAAAAAAAAAAACTTATGTGGTAACGCCGCGGGGCGGCCGGCGCGCCGCCCCGCTATCATTTTGCACTGCCTGAGGGGGCGGACCGCACCGGGTGACACCAGTCCCTGGGGTAACACCCGGTGCGGTCTCCCGCCCCAGGCACCAGAGCAGAGTCGCGGCAGCGGAGCGTGCAGGAGGAGGGCGGGCCGGAGGCGTGTCCCGTCCTCCCTGTGCATCTGATAGGCTGCCGGCCTAGTGCTGGCAGGCAGCCTATCAGAGGCCGGTTCAGGAGGCGCGATGACGTCATCGCGCCGCCTGAGCCGTACAGCGCGGACACAGGCCGGAAGAGGCCTGCATCGCATCGCTGCCATGGAGGTAAGTATGTGTTTTCTTGTTTTTTTGTGTTTTTTTTTTTTGGCTGGCTACTGGCACATAAGGGGGGTCACTGGCGCATAAGGGGGCTACTGGCGGCGGCGGCGCATAAGGGGACTGCTAGCACATTAGGGGGCTACTGGCTCATAAGGGGGGTCACTGGCACATTAGGGGGTCACTGGCGCATAAGGGGGCTACTGGCACATTGGGGGCTACTGGCTCATAAGGGGGTCACTGGCGCATAAGGGGGCTACTGGCTCATAAGGGGCTACTGGCACATAAGGGGGCTACTGGCTCATAAGGGGTGCTACTGGCATATAAGGGGCTACTGGCATATAAGGGGCTACTGGCATATAAGGGACTACTGGCACATAAGGGGGCTACTGGCACATAAGGGGGCTACTGGCAGCGGCGGCGCATAAGGGGACTGCTGGCACATTAGGGGGCTACTGGCTCATAAGGGGGTCACTGGCTCATAAGGGGGTCACTGGCGCATAAGGGGGCTACTGGCACATTGGGGGCTACTGGCTCATAAGGGGGTCACTGGCGCATAAGGGGCTACTGGCGGCGCATAAGGGGACTACTGGCACATAAGGGGGGCTACTGGCTCATAAGGAGCTACTGGCACATAAGGGGGCTACTGGCACATAAGGGGGCTACTGGCATATAAGGGGATACTGGCATATAAGGGGCTACTGGCACATAAGGGGGCTACTGACGGCGGCACATAGGGGACTGCTGGCACATTAGGGGGCTACTGGCTCATAAGGGGGTCACTGGCACATTAGGGGGTCACTGGCGCATAAGGGACTACTGGCACATTGGGGGCTACTGGCGCATAAGGGGCTACTGGTGGCGGCGCATAAGGGGACTACTGGCACATAAGGGACTACTGGCACATAAGGGGGCTACTGGTACATAAGGGGACTACTGGCACATAAGGGGGCTACTGGCTCATAAGGGGACTACTGGCACATAAGGGGGCTACTGGCACTGTGGCACATAAGGGGGCTACTGGCACATGAGGGGGCTACTGGCACATGAGGGGGCTACTGGCACATATAGGGGCACTACTGGCACATAAGGGGGACTACTGGCACATAAGGAGGGCTATTATTATTGTTATAAGGCCGCCTCTGTACTATTGTTATTATAATGGCCCCTCTGTATTATTCTTATGTTAATAGCCCCCACTGTATTAGTATTATTATTATTTATACAGAGGGGGCCGTTATTATAATAATAGCACAGAGAGGGCCTTTATATTAATAATAATACCGAGCTATGCTGCCATGTTGGAGGGGAGAATTGGGATATACCCTATATACTGTGTATTATATTATGGGGGCACTAGGAGGAAGGCGGAGAGGAGCACTATGGGGGCATTTACTAGGGGCACTATATAGGGTATTTCATACTGGTACATTATGGGGACATTAGCTGAGCTGGGGTATTACAAGGGGTATTTTTGCACTGTATATTATAAGGAGAATTATTACTACAGGGGGTTTATGGTGGGCTTTATTACTCCCCCATGTTATGACCCCAGTAGCAGCACCAGCCTCTCCCTGCTCTGCTATCCCTCTGATCCTTCTCCAAATCCTTATTCTGATATCTTTCTCTTTAGGATAAAACACATCATCTGCTCCGCCGATCCCCACAGTATACCTCTACACCGATCCCCCGGCCAAAGTGTGAAGTGGTGTCCGAGATCCCCAAGGGCCAACCCAAGTAACTGTAAGTTTTCATGTGAAATATGTTTGTTATACACATATAGCATACACTGCGCACAGCGTCATTGATTACTATGACGCCGTGCGCTTCGTGCCGCCGCTACAGTACTGTAAGGGCAGATCATCTGATGGGGGGGGGGGGGCGTCAATTTTTATCTTGCCTAGGGCGGCAAAAATTCTTGCACCGGCCCTGTGTGCCTTTAATAAAACCACCGCTTCCCTGGCACGCGTATATGCTGCAGATGGCTTTTAATTAGCACACGGCTAACGCTGCCAACTTGGAGGGTGTCAAGCATTCACTGACTAATGAACGTTCACATTAACTACTTGTGGGCTGGAGAGGCAATGGGCAGAAAATGGAGGTGAATGGGGAGACTTATCAAAATTGGTGTAAAGGAAAACTGGCTTAGCAACCAATCAGATTCCACCTTTCATTTTCCAAAGGAGCTGTGATAAATGAAAGGTGGAATCTGATTGGTTGCTATGGGCAACTAAGCCAGATTAATGTGTTTTGATCGGCGCACCGTACGGATAGTCTCTCCCTGAGGTTAATGAACAGGAGACGTCCGACCGATGAATCTGTTATAGACTTGGCATGGCTTTCTGAAGGTCTTCAAGTTAGAAAAGTGTCAGAACCCATCAGTAAGCGAGTTGTGCTTGGCACAGCTTCGAAACCCTGGCCAGTTTTCAGCGTATGTTCCTATTTTTCAGAAAACAAGGAGTAGGGGCCTTATAAATAGAGCTTGTGGCCCAAACTTCATATTTTTCATTATATTTATGCCGGGAAACTGGCACGGGTCACATGACATGATGCCTCTTTCTCATAAGTAAGACCAGCCACTATCTGAAGTAATCTGGCTCGATGCTTGGCTCCGGTTCCTGAAACTTCCAGGATTCAGCTCATCTTCTGACCAGCCACAGCAGAGGAGATGTCGCCATACACCTTCACCGGAGTTCAATGGCGTTCACCTCTTGCTTCGACAAAGGGAATGCTATTTGTCAGGATAGTCTTGTGATTTATGTAGGTGACCCTCTGAGGGCATCTACCTGTGAACTGCATTTGAAAAATATTTCCAGTGCATTGAAGAAAACCTCAGGGTTTAAAAAATGAAGCTGCCCTCCTGGTCTTCTATTGCCAACAGTCTAGTGGTCTCCTGCAGGTCCCTTGCCCAGTCAGTGAGGCACGTGAACACTTCAGCCAGCATCTGGAAGACGTTTTTGGTGATATGGTGCACAAGGCACCGATGCTGGACCACTGGACCAGGGGCAGTGAAGCTACAGAATTTAAAGGGCATCTGTCAGCAGATTTGTACCTATGAAGCTGGCTGACCTGTTACATGTGTGATGACACCTGTGTTGGTCCCATGTTCATATGTGCCCGCATTGCTGAGAAAAATAAAGCTTTCATTTATGCAAATAAGCCTCTAGGAGCAATGGAGGTGTTGCCACTACACTTAGAGGCTCCACCCTCTCTGCAACTCTTGCGCCCTCTACACTTTGGCAGGGCCAGGCGTTATGATATTTTCACTGCCTGGTCCTGTCAATCAAAGTGCAGAGGGCATGGCAGTTGCAGAGAGAGCGGAGCCTCTAGGAGTAACAGCAACATTGCTTCTAGAGCCTCATTTGCACATGTTATAACATCATTTCCCTCAGCAATGCGAGCACATATGAACATGGAACCAACACAGATGCCTTCAGCTGCCAAGTGTCCATGTAACAGGTCAGTCAGTGTCATAGGTAAAAGTCTGCTGACAGATGTCCTTGAAAAGGTGAGAATGTACTTTTTTACTTGTCTCATTTGCAGCTCTCCAAAGAACATTAAATAAATTAATTTAGTTTTAATGTGATCCAATATGGTCTTTCAGCCTTCCCAGTATGTCTCGGAAGTACGAAAATGTGCAAGTACCGATGGGCACTGGATTTTGGACCAGCACTAAGCCACCTCAGTACAGCAAAGAGACTCAAGATCTGATTAAAGGTAATGCTATAATGTTTTTAATGCTTCTTTTGTTAAAATTAGTGCGTAATTAGACATGTGTTAAAATGTCCACAATAATTTTAAACCTTCTCCTATACTATGAAGTGATGAATAACCCTCCTTTGCTCTCAGAACAGCCTGAAATCTTGGTGGAAGTGATTGTGCTGCCATTACAGTACAATGAAATCATCTTTCTGCTCTTGAAACCAGAGGAGATATGACCTTGAAGGCCATGTACACCTTCGGAGGCAGTTTTTTTTTTTTATGATGGCATTTTACTTATTTCAGGCTAAAAATAATTTTTTTAATTGATCTTTATAAAAAATATGAGCCGTTTTGTCACAAAGGGCTTACTGTTTTTCTAGCTTTGTGAATCCTACTTTCACTTTGTGCCATCATCTAATAGCCCTTATCTCTAAATTACTGAGAGGTCATAAACACCTATTTAAGCCACATTCTTATCAGTAAGATAATGATTGAGCTTTGATGAGCGGTCAGAGATGAGCCAGGAAAGAGAGAAAATTCAGATCCTTCTAATAGAGCACCTCAGCTCTGTACAGAGAAAAGGGCTCCATATTTTTGTTTTATAAAGACCAATTAAAAAAAAAAGATTTTTAGCTCATAATGAGTACAATGCAATATTGGTGTACATAGTCGTTAATGACATAGTGTTACACTATTGAAAGTAGACTGTAAAAGATGGGTAACCTATGGCCATTAAGAGATGCACATGGTCAGCAACAGTATTCAGCCCAGCTGGGACAGTAAGCAATAGGGGCCTAATGTTTGAAGACCTGCCTGAACCATTCTTGCAAGGCAAGTTGGATCCATGGGCTCAGATGGTTGATAGCAAATTCTGACGCTGCCATCTGCATGGTTCAGGAGGCATTGAGACTTTGCAGATCAGGCAATTTTCTAATCTTAGACCAGTTTTGGTGAGCTTATACCCAGTCTAGTATCATCTTCCCGTTCTTAGCTTCAAGAAGTAGGACCTGGGGTGACCTGCTTCTGTAACCCATTCACCTCAAGCCTTTATGTCATACTTAGTCATTATGCAATCTATTTCACTTATACCATGTATATCAGGCATCCTCAAACTGCGGACCTCCAGCTGTTGTTAAACTACAACTCCCACAATGCCCTGCTGTAGGCTGATACCTGTAGGCTGTTCGGGCATGCTGGGAGTTGTAGTTTTGCAACAGCTGGAGGGCCGCGGTTTGGGGATGCCTGATGTATATTATACTGTAGAAGATGTATATGAGGTACTGTTCTCTCACAGTTCTTTAGGCCTCATGCAGATGAACTCATTTTTTTCCCGCATTCAATCCTCATTTTCTTTAGATGTGGTCCTATTCATTTCAATGGGGCCACAAAAATACGTGTATCAATGTGCCAATCGACCACTTGTATGAACCACAAGTCTGCAGCGGGACCTCCACTCCACCCGGCACTAGTAGTCTTTCAAGAATGCAGACTCGTATATCCACAATACCTCATAGTATTACGCATGTTCCAGTAAGTGATATAGTCCGTACTCACAAATCACAGGTGAAAAACCTTCAAAGTCTTTATTATTTCATGAAATCCAAAGTTATACAGGAACATTCATCATGAGGGACGCCAAGACAGACATCGCTCTGATCTCCTCCCCTCCACGCGACCTTTCGGGAGTACACGCCCCCTTACTTATGCGTATAAGTAGAGGAGGTAGGGAATTTAGAGCATCTAATACACCTATAATTACAAATATACATACAAAATCCTATATATAATATATATATATTTCATAGCCATAAATTAACCCCCGATAACCATAAAGGAATCAATCATATAAAAGCACTAAAGCTGGACATTTCATTAAGGCCCCTTGGTGCCAAAGAATCAGGTTTCACTATCCAAAAGGTTTCTCATTATCTCTGCCTCCAATATCTGCCATCTGATGCTCTGATCTGAAAAATGTCCTGTAACACACTGGCGTTTTTGTTTTCTTGCAAAGAGATCCGTTGTCGGGTCTCTATGCTGGAAAAATCCTGATCAGGGTCACCCCTATGCATTCTGAATGGAGAGAAATCCGTTCAGGATGCATCAGCATGTCTTCAGTTCAGGACCGGAATGTTTTTGGACGCAGCAAATACCGCAGCATGCTGCGCTTTTTGTTCCGTCCAAAAATCCGGAACACTTGCCGCAAGGCCGGATCCGGAATTAATTCCCATTGAAAGGCATTAATCCGGATCCGGCCTTAAGTTAAACGTCGTTTCGGCGCATCGCTGGATCCGACGTTTAGCTTTTTCTCAATTGTTACCATGGCAGCCAGGACGCTAAAGTCCTGGTTGCCATGGTACGTAGTAGGGGAGCGGGGAGCAGTATACTTACCATCCGTGCGGCTCCCGGGCGCTCCAGAGTGACGCCAGGGCGCCCTACACGCATGGATCACGTGATCGCATGGATCACGTGATTCATGCGCATAGGGCGCTCTGACGTCATTCTGAGCGCCCGAGCCGCACGGACTGTAGTATACCGCTCCCCGCCTCACTACTGCTATGGCAACCAGGACTTTAATAGCGCCCTGGCTGCCATAGTAACCTGAAAGCATTTCGAAGACTGATCAGGATCCTGATCAGTCTTCTAATGCTTCAGGCGACTTGCGTTCTGACGAATCCGGCGGGACGGAAGTGCCTGCCGGATCCTCAGAACGCAAGTGTGAAAGGACCCTTACTCTCCTTTTTAATTCCTTTCTTATATTTGATTTATGTTTGTTTAGGGAACATTCACACGACCATGCCGTGTTTTGCTGTCCACAAACTGATGATCTGCAAAACATGGATACCGGCCGTAGACGTTCCGTATTTTGCAGAACGCACAGGGCCGGCGCTATATAGAAAATGACTATCCTTGTCGGTGATTGCTGACAAGAATAGGACATGCTCTATATTTTTTGTGGGGCCACGGAACTACTAATGTGGACAGCACACTGTGTGCTATCTGCATCTTTTGCAGCCCCATTGAAATGAATGGGTCCGCACCCATTCTGCAAAATTGCAGAACGGATGTGGACTCATTCGTACAATTGTGTAAATGTAGCCGTATTTTAACTTTTATACAACGGGATGTTTTGCATGTTAATGGAGTTCTTCAATGGGGGAACATTCGCTAGAAAGGGCTCAAAGTGGGATAAGAAAATAAAAAATGGACGCTAACCCTTACCGATCCCCTATTACTTCCTATACAACACTGACAGGACCCTTGTTGGTCTCTAAGGCTAGGGCTACATGACGACATGACGATACGCGACATATAGGGTACAATTACACTGCAACATGACAGTCATCTTAGATGGGTTTTTTGCGACTGTCGCGCAACATTACTGCGACAAATAGTCACATGATAAATGTTCGTCATGAAGCCCCAGCCTAATTCCCGGTCCTTTCTCAGCACACAGAAATGCCTGAAATGCCTGCTCAGTCAGTGACTGGCCGCAGTGGTGACCCCACAAGTCAGTGATCGGCTGAGCAGGCATCTCCATGGGATGTTAAACTGGCAGCACAATAACAATTTGGATAAATTTGGTCTCGCGCCGTGGATCATGTGCACAGTAATTTGTAACTTTGTTATTTTATTATAGTCTTGAGTATGATAATAACTGGTATCTAGAGTATTAGTCGTCTTATTTGGCTTCAAAGACTGCTGGGAGTGATATCAGTTAACAGAAAACCAAAATGTCTTTCTTTTCCTCAGTGATGATGCAAGAATCCAAGCTGACAAACTTCCAGCAGCGTCAGATCAGGCAACAAGTGCAAAGTAAGTGTTGTGATATTCTGCAATATCAGCGTTTTTTTTTCCATCTGATTCTCAGCATATAGGCCGGAAGGTGACCGGATTTCTGCCGGTCCCCATTATAGTGAAAGGAGCCGGACAGAGCCTTACAAACCTCCAGCAATGCCGGAGTGCGCAGACGCTAGTCTGCAACTAGCCTAACACATGATGGCGTAATCATAGTACCATAGTAACATAGTATATAAGACCGAAAAAAGACATTTGTCCATCCAGTCCGGCCTGTTTCCTACAAGTTGATCCAGAGGAAGGCAAAAAACCCCTGTGAGGCAGAAGCTAATTTTCCCCACTTAAGGGGAAAAAAATTCCTTCCCGACTCCAATCAGGCAATCAGAATAACTCCCTGGATCAACGACCCCTCTCTAGTAGCTGTAGCCTGTAATATTATTACACTCCAGAAATACATCCAGGCCCCTCTTGAATTCCTTTATTGCACTCACCGTCACCACCTCCTCAGGCAGAGAGTTCCATAGTCTCACTGCTCTTACAGTGAAGAATCCTTTTCTATGTTTGAATAAACAAACCTTCTTTTCTCCAGACGCAGAGGATGTCCCCTCGTCACAGTCACAGTCCTGGGGATAAATAGATGATGGGACAGATCTCTGTACTGACCCCTGATATATTTATACATAGTTATTAGATCTCCCCTCAGTCGTCTTTTTTCTAAAGTGAATAACCCTAATTTTGATAACCTTTCAGGGTACTGTAGATCCCTCATTCCAGTTATTACTTTAGTTGCCCTCCTCTGAACCCTCTCCAGCTCTGCTATGTCTGCCTTGTTCACAGGAGCCCAGAACTGTACACAGTACTCCATGTGTGGTCTGACTAGTGATTTGTAAAGTGGTAGGACTATGTTCTCATCACGGGCATCTATGCCCCTTTGATGCAACCCATTATCTTATTGGCCTTAGCGGCAGCTGCCTGACACTGGTTTTTGCAGCTTAATTTGCTGTTTATTAAAATTCCTAGATCCTTTTCCATGTCAGTGTTACCGAGTGTTTTACCATTTAATATGTATGGGTGACTTGCATTATTCCTTCCCATGTGCATAACTTTACATTTGTCAGTGTTAAACCTCATCTGCCATTTCTCTGCCCAAGCCTCCAATCTATCCAGATCCCTCTGTAGCAGAAAACTGTCCTCTTCAGTGTTAATTACTTTACACAGTTTAGTGTTATCTGCAAAAATAGATATTTTACTGTGCAAGCCTTCTACAAGATCATATATTGAAGAGAATAGGGCCCAATACTGACCCCTGAGGTACCCCACTAGTTACAGTGACCCAATCTGAGTATGTACCGTTAATAACCACCCTCTGTTTTCTGTCACTCAGCCAGTTACTTACCCACATACAGACATTTTCTCCCAGTCCGAGCATCCTCATTTTATATACTAACTTTTTATGAGGTACAGTGTCAAATGCTTTGGAGAAGTCCAGATATACGACATCCATTGAATCGCCGCTGTCAAGTCTAGAACTTACCTCCTCATAGAAGCTGATTAAATTCGTTTGGCATCACTGATCCCTCATAAAGCCATGCTGATGGCGTTATTTGCTTATTTTCATTGAGATACTCCAAAATAGAATCTCTTAGAAACCCTTCAAACAGTTTACCAACAATAGATGTTAAACTTACCGGCCTATAATTTCCAGGCTCTGTTTTTGGACCCTTTTTGAATATTGGCACCACATTTGCTATGCGCCAATCCTGTGGAACATTCCCTGTCAGTATAGAGTCCGTAAATATCAGAAATAAAGGTCTGGCTATGACATCACTTAATTCCCTTAGGATACGGGGGTGTATGCCATCCGGTCCTGGCGATTTGTCTATTTTAATCTTTTTAAGTCGCTGTTGTACTTCTTCCTGGGTCAGACAGGGAACTTTTAATGGGGAATTTACTTTTACATTCTGCATTTCATCTGACAGTTTATTTTCCTCAGCGAATATAGTGAAGAAAAAAATATTTAATAGTTTTGCTTTATCCTCGTCGCTCTCTGCAACACCCCCCTCATTAGTATGTAGAGGTCCGACTCCTTCAGATTTATATTTTTTACTATTTATATAATTGAAGAACATTTTAGGGTTAGTTTTACTCTCTTTGGCAATTAATCTCTCGGTCTCTAGTTTGGCAAATTTTATTAGTTTTTTTACATATTCTATTTTTTTCCTTATAGTTTATCAGAGCTTCCTGACTCCCCTCCTGTTTTAGCGATTTATATGCTTTCTTTTTGTCATTTATTGCTTTCTTTACGGTTTAATTTATCCACATTGGTTTCTTATTGTTCCTTAGCCTTTTATTCCTATAAGGTATGTACCTCTCACATTTAGATGTTACAAAGCTTTTAAAAATCTCCCATTTTATGGTTGTATTTTTATTTTTGAGGACGTTGTCCCAGTTAGTTAGGCCTATGGCCTCTCTTAGTTGGCTAAATTTAGCTTTTTTGAAGTTTGGTATTTTTGTTCCTCCCTTTAGTAACTCTCGTTTGAAGGATAATTGGAAGGTTATTACTTTATGGTCACTATTTCCTAGGTGTCCCCCAACCTGCACATCTGTTGTTCTATCAGGTCTATTGGTTAATACTAAGTCCAGTATGGCCGTCCCTCTAGTGGGGTCCTGAACCAGTTGGGAAAGGAAATTGTCTTTGGCTACTGCCAAGAACCTGTTTCCTTTTTGGGATGTACAGCTTTCAGTTTCCCAGTCTATATCTGAGTAGTTGAAGTCCCCCATGATAACGACTTCATTATGATTTTCCGCCTCGTCTATCTCGTTTAGTAATAGATTTTCTGTGGACTCTGGTATATTAGGTGGTTTATAATACACTCCTATTAGTAATTTATTATTGTTTTTTGCTCCATGTATTTCTACCCACAGTGACTCCACATGTTCATGTCCCTCAGAGATGTATTCTCGAATTATGGGATTTAGACACAACTTCACATAAAGGCAGACCCCTCCACCTCTCCAGTTTTGACGATCCTTTCTAAACAGATTGTAACCTTTATATTAGCCATGTCTCAGTTATTCCCACTATGTCATAGTCCTCCTCACATATCACTCTTAGTCCTAGTCCTCCTCACATGGCACTCTTCCCTCTACCCTGCTTTCTTACTGTTACCTAGCTAACTACCACACTCTCCTCAGCCTCCTCGCTACCACCCTAAGTGTTCATCATACCCTGGTGGCGCATTATGTAGATGGCTGCATTGAGATTACTCCGCATGTATACAGCATTTTCCCCAGCAGATAGGAGGTAGCCCTCTAACAGCTGTATTACTCATACACTGTATCAACTAAGAAGGAGGTTTCTTGGTTCAGGATATTGATGGGACATCCTTGAGTTTAGGCATTCATATCTGATTTGTAGGGATCTGACTGTCAGCACTCCTGCCAATCAACTGGATATCACAACTTCATCCCATTCAAGTGAACAGGATACAGCTGCAATACACTGCACTGCCACTACTAAGTAGTGAGAAAAAAAGATTGGGTATGTGGAGACATCTGAAGACAGGGGAGAGTTTGGACACCCCAATACATGTTACATGGTCAACCAATTCCACCGGGTTCAGGCAACATTCATCTAATGTCATAAAGGCAAAAGTAAGCAATGTAGGTATCACCATGGCAGAAGACAGGTTCTCAAGTTGCAGGGAGATACATGCGATGCATGGAGACATACCAGGCTGGTTCCCAGGTACTCAATGGAAAAATATATTGGAACTCCGTCAACACCATTAAAATTGGTGCTTAATCCTAAATGACATTAAAGACACAGTGCTTTGCATCCAGAAAACAAAAGACTATCCTGTTTTGAATTGAACCGTTTTGGGCTTCTTAGGTTCGAAACCCATAAGCAGGACAGTCTTTTGATTCTGTGGATGTGAACCTGTAACGCAGTGGGGGAGGGACCCAGTGTGTCACTGATTTGGCTTATGGCTACTCCTAAAGGTCCTTATACAGGGGCCGATGTTAAGGGTTTGTAGAAACGGCTGTGTAAAAGGTGCCATTGATCACCTGGTGAAATAGCAAATGGTTGGGTGATCTTATCGTTCTGATGGTACCAAAAATCATTGTTCCTGGGCAGCAGATAGTGCTGTCTAAACAATGATCTGCTGCCCAGGAACAATGATCCCCTATGGGGACAAGCAATCACTATATAGATCGCCTGTCCCCATACAGTGGAGGTCATTTTTGCATATAAGGCTAGTGACTACACGACGAAATAGGGCACAACTACACTGCAACATGTGTAGTGCGACATTGATGTCGCACCAATGTCACGTGACAATTTTTATAATAATAGTCTATGTGTCGCATGCTGCGACTGTGACGTGACAGTCGCAGAAAAATCCATCTTGTCGCATGTCGCAGTGTGACACATAGACTATCATTATAAAAACTGTTGCGCGACATTGGTGCGACAATATGTCGTGGTGTAGCCCTAGCTGAAATGTATCCCTCATCTCCGCTGATGATCAGGTAATTATCGTAAACGTCTAGTTTGTTCCCAATGATCTGCCATCATCAGTCCATGTAGAAGGACCTTAACTGTGTTATCCAAGTGGCCCCCTTGGTATTCACCATCTCACCCCTCTATAGGTATCAGTTTTTTTGCCACTTGGTAACCCCCAGGCTGCTACCTCTTGGAGTAGTCTCCGTTCGGTTACAGCTGACCTAGGCGGGTCAAAAGACACTGATGCGTAGCACCAAAGGGAACAGGCGAGTCAAAGACAGTAGGTAAGTCTAGGGCAGGCAGAGTTTTTTCAATCTGGTAAACAGGCCAAAGGTTGGGGCAGGCAGAGGTCAGGGCAAATCAGCACTTTGCAGGGATAAGACAAGCTAGGAACCTTTTTGTTCAGGTACTCTCCCATAAAGGAAGGCACCATAAATACCCAGGGAAGGCTGTCCATAGGCTAGGGATTGATAAGAATGTGCGTGCACTGGTGCTTTAAGAGCCACGCCCCATGGAGTATGCGCACGCCCCATGGCCAGAAGCAGAGAGGCCACAGAGGCTTAGTGTGGAGCAGGCAGAGCTATCAGTACTCCAGCAGCCCTGCCCACCAGGACGCGGCAGGGAGATGCTGGCAGGCACAGGGCAGCAGGACAGGGAAGCATTCCAGCAGCCGTGGCACCGGGAGCAGGGAGACACTGGCAGGCATGGACTGCCGGTATTACAGCACAACTTGATTTCCGTTATTTCCTTCCAATTAATCTAATATGTATAGGGGAGGACTGACCATAGACACTATAGGGAAATCACCCAGTGGGCACAATGCCCATGGGACCACCCAAGGCCTCCTCATGGTCACCAGCCACGCACATGAAGATCTCAGCATTAATTAATGTAGGAGAAGCAGATACATATGGCTGCTGAATTCAACTGTATTGCCGTCTTCAGGACAATGAGTTTTCATACATTGGTGCGGACAGCAGTATTTTGTGCTGCACTGTGGTATTTTGTTCTGCAGTACAGTATTGCTGGCCTCACCTACTTCTGTTGTCCCTCCCTACTTGTATTTCCCCATGTTCTGTTAGTTTGGACCCGCCTACAACATGAGGCTACTTTTAGGTTTTCTGCCAGGGCTACTTTAAGTTCCCAGTCCGTCCCGGAATATGTGTGGCCACTCTTAAGGTACGTTCAAGTGGGAATGGATACGCTGCAGATTTTCCACTGCGGACTTGGAGATTTTAAGAAATTTCACCCACATGCGGAAAAAAAACTTCTGTTAACTTCTTGCCGACCGCCTCACGCAGGATTGCGTCCTGCGGGCGGTCGGTCTGTTCCTCGTTGACGCGCCCGCGCGTCATCTCGCGAGAGGCGAGATTTCCTGTGAACGCGCGCGCGCGTGCGAGCGTTCACAGGATCACGTCGGGGAGAAGGTAAGCTACAGCCTGCCAGCGCTGATCGTGCGCTGGCAGGCTGTAGAAGTCAGAACTGGCATATCAGACGCTGTTTTGTTAACAGCGTCTGATATGCTTGCTGATCGTTCCTTTGGTGGTCCCTTTGCTTGGGACCACCAAAGAAACTTTTGTAAGTGCACCAAAACACCACACAGACCCCCACCCATCCACCCATCCACCCATCCACCCCCACCCCCACCCCGTTACTGATTAACCCCTGATTAACCCCCGATCACCCCATGTCACCCCCTGTCACCCCCTGACACTAATTACCCCCTGTAAGACTCATTCAGACGTCCGTATGTGTTTTACGGATCCATGGATCCACGGATCCGCAAAACACGGACACCAGCAATGTGCTTTCCGCATTTTGCGGATCCGCACATTGCCAGAACTATATAGAAAATGCCTTTTCTTGTCCGCAATTGCGGACAAGAATAGGACATGCTCTATCTTTTGCGGAGCTGCGGCCGGATGCTTGGGGGCCGAAACCCGGAAGTTTGCGGCCGCAGCTCCGCAGAATGCTGATGCGGCGAGCGCATAGTGTGCTCTCCGCATCACCGCCAGCCCCATTCACACTGAATGGGTCGGCATCTATTCCGCAGAATTTTTGCGGACGTGTGAATGGGGCCTTACTACTTTTTTTTGCACATTTTTGGCAGAGATTTATTCATCCACATTGATCGATGCGAATGAAAAATCTGTGCCGTTTTGTTTTTTTGCACATTTTTATAGAGATTTTTTCATCCACATTGATTGATGCGAATGAAAAATCTGTGCCGCTTCATTTTTTTCTTTTCAGCCCAGAGGCTGAACGGGAAAAATCTCATTACCCGTATGCTCAATATACGGAGAATCGCAGAAACTCCTAATGCTGGCCATACGTGTAATGATTACGGAGACCCTCAAATGCCAGGGCAGTATAAATACCCCACATGTGACCCCATTTTAGAAAGAAGACTCCCCAAGGTATTCCGTGAGGGGTATGGGGAGTTCATGTAAAATATTATTTTTGTCACAAGTTAGTGGAATATGAGACTGTAAAAAAAAAAAAAAAAAATCAATTTCCGCTAACTTGTGCCAAATTTTTTTTTCTGTGAACTCGCCATACCCCTCACGGAATACCTTGGGGTGTCTTCTTTCCACAATGGGGTCACATGTGGGGTATTTATACTGCCCTGGCATTTTAGGGTTCCTAAAGTGTGAGAATCCAAATGCGTAAAAATGGCCTGTGAAATCCTAAAGGTACACATTGGTTTTAGGGCCCCTTTGCGCATCTTGGCTGCAAAAGTGTCACACATGTGGTATCGCCGAACTCAGGAGAAGTAGGGCAATGTGTTTGGGGTGTATTTTACATATACCCATACTGTGTGTGAGAAATATCACTGTAAACGACAACTTTTTAAATTTTTTATTCAAAGTTGTCAATTTACAGAGATATTTCTCTCACCCAGCATGGGTATATGTAAAAATACACCCCAAAACACATTGCCCTACTTCTCCTGAGTACGGCGATACCACATGAGTGACACTTTTTACAGCCTGGGTGCGCAAAGGGGCCCAAATTCCAACGAGTACCTTTAGGATTTACATGGCTGCTCACAATTTAGCCCCGCCCAAAATGCCAGAACAGTACAAACACCCCACAAATGACCCCATTTTGGAAAGAAGACACCCTAAGGTATTCGCTGAGGGGCATAGTGAGTCCATGAAAATTTTACTTTTTGTCAAAAGTTAGCAGAAAGGTAGACTTTATGAGAAAAACAATAAAAATCAATTTCCGCTAACTTGTGCCAAAAAAATCTTCTATGAACTCGCCATGCCCCTCACAGAATACCTTGGGGTGTCTTCTTTCCAAAATGGGGTCACACGTGGGGTATTTATACTGCCCTGGCATTTTAGGGGCCCTAAAGCGTGAGAAGAAAAATGCGTAAAAATGCCCTCCTAAAAGGTACTCATTGGTTTTAGGGCTCTTTGCATCTTGGCTGCAAAAGTGTCACTCATGTGGTATCGCCGTACTCAGGAGAAGTAGGGCAATGTGTTTGGGGTGTATTTTACATATACCCATACTTTGTGTGAGAAATATCTCTGTAAATTGACAACTTTGAATAAAAAATGTAAAAAGTTGTCGTTTACAGCAATATTTCTCAACGCAGCATGGGTATATGTAAAAATACACCCCAAAACACATTGCCCTACTTCTCCTGAGTACGGCGATACCACATGAGTGACACTTTTTGCAGCCAAGATGCGCAAAGGGCCCTAAAACCAATGAGTACCTTTAGGATTTCACAGGCCATTTTTACGCATTTGGATTCTCACGCTTTAGGGGCCCCTAAAATGCCAGGTGAGTATAAATACCCCACATGTGACCCCATTTTGGAAAGAAGACACCCCAAGGTATTCCGTGAGGGGCATGGCGAGTTCACAGAATTTTTATTTTTGGCACAAGTTAGCGGAAATTGATATATTTTTTTATTTTTTATTTTGTTTTTTACAAAGTCTCATATTCCACTAACTTGTGACAAAAATAAAATTTTACATGAACTCACCATACCCATCACGGAATACCTTGGGGTGTCTTCTTTCTAAAATGGGGTCACATGTGGGGTATTTATACTGTCCTGGCATTTTAGGGGCCCCTAAAGCGTGAGAAGAAGTCTGGAATCCAAATGCGTAAAAATGCCCTGTGAAATTCTAAAGGTACTCATTGGTTTAGGGCCCTTTATGCACCCAGGCTGCAAAAGTGTCACACATGGGTATCGCCGTACTCAGGAAAGTAGGGCAATGTGCTTTGGGGTGTATTTTTATATATACCTATACTGTGTGTGAAAAATATCTTCTGTAAACGACAACTTTTAAAAAATTTTATACAAAGTTGTCAGTTTACAGAGATATTTCTCTCACCCAACATGGGTATATGTAAAAATACACCCTAAAACACATTGCCCTACTTCTCCTGAGTACGGCGATACCACATAAGTGACACTTTTTGCAGCCTGGGTGCGCAAAGGGGCCCAAATTCCAACGAGTACCTTTAGGTTTTACATGGCGGCTCACAATTTAGCCCCGCCCAAAATGCCAGAACAGTAAACACACCCCACAAATGACCCCTTTCGAAAGTAGACACCCCAAGGTATTCACTGAGGGGCATAGTGAGTCCGTCTGAGATTTCTTTTTTTTTGCCAGAAGTTAGCAGAAATTGAAACTTTTTTTTTTTTTTTTTCTCAGAAAGTGTCATTTTCCGCTAACTTGTGAAAAAAATTAAATGATACATGAACTCACCATGCCCCTCCGCGAATACTTTGGGGTGTCTTCTTTCTAAAATGGTGTGATTTGGGGGTATTTATACTTTCCTGACATTCTAGCACCTGAAGAAACATGACAGGTGCTCAGAATGTCAGAGCTGCTTCAAAATGCAGAAATTCACTTTTTTGCACCATAGTTTGTAAACGCTATAACTTTTACCCAAACCAATAAATATACACTTATTAGACTTTTTTTTATCAAAGACATGTAGAACAATAAATTTAGAGAAAAATTTATATAGAAATGTAGTTTTTTTTGAAAAATTTTACAACAGAAAGTGAAAAATGTCATTTTTTTGCAAAAATATCGTTAAATTTGTATTAATGGCAAAAAAAGTAAAAATGTCAGCAACAATGAAATACCACCAAATGAAAGCTCTATTAGTGAGAAGAAAAGGAGGTAAAATTAATTTGGGTGGTAAGTTGCATGACGGAACAATAAACGGTGAAAGTAGTGTAGTGCGGAATTGTAAAAAGTGGCCTGGTCATTAAGGGTGTTTAAGCTAGGGGGGCTGAAGTGGTTAAATTGACCTACATTCCAAACACATGGATGTACTTTTAGGGAATATTGTTCAGATGTTACATACTATTTGACACTATGTGGTGGTATGTGGGCTAAATTATGAGGAAAGACTGTCTAAAAATGGCAAGTAGGGGGCACCATTGGTTATAAAATTGGTCCTGGCCTACGACCATAGCTTGACAAATAAATTGTATAGTAACTGACAAGTTCTACAGTATAAAAAAGAAACTTGCTTGTGTTGGATGTAACAATACCTTTTATTTTCAAAGGTGGTGGTGCACTCCCAATCCAGTGTCACCCCAGTGCCAGCAATACCCAAGCTAATCCTCCAGCGCCTGCATCTCGTCCAGCAAAAGCCTCCATTGTAAATACAAGACCAAGCTTACGTCCTGCAGAGAGGTGCCGAGCTGGTGACGCTTACATGAGAGAAAAGTTTCAACCTCGAGCAACTAGTAAGTGGTGTATGAAAATAGTGGGCCCGATTTATACTAGACTGGCGGTGTACGGCGGTCTATGATAACCCCGTGCACTGCCGGAGGCTGCTCCTAATTTATGACAAGGTGTACTCCTCATCACGAATGAGGTGCAGCCTTCACCAGTCCGTGCACCTGAACTACGCTAGATACTGGCTGGTTTAGATTTCCGTCTCATTGTACGCCAGAAAATTGCCTACTTTTAGGGAAAATCTGGAAGGCGGTGGAAAAATGCCACTTACGCAAAAGTTTTTGCGCAAGTGGTGATGAAAAAGTCGCAAACACAGCGTTGCAGCTTTTTTACACCAGAAAACTGGTGAAACTATATGATCAATGATGTCCAGTGAGTTTACACTTTGTGTTTCAGAAGGTAATGTATGGCACCACCATACCGGGTGAGTCCTCCAGTGATCTTCCTTACATCTTCTGCATTTGTACATACAGCATGTGTCTGTACTTTAAGGACTCAGTACAATAAATACTGAAGCCATGGAGAAGAGCGTGTTAAACCAAACGATCACCAGCCTCGAAATATTCTCTCCGGGATTTATGTATCTAACGTTTATGTATGTAAAGACACATTTTTCTTACTTTTTAATAGTATTTTGTCTCTTAACTTAATAGGAGACCTCAACAAAGAGAAAAGCCGACTACAAAACCTTATGGCTACAGGGAAGGAGTTGCCAGACGTTCCTCGAGTACCACCACTGCAGACAGGGGGTGATGACAAGGAAGAAAGAGACAGATTTGATGAATGTAAGTTTTTGACAGCAAATTGTAGAAGAGTTTTTACAGTTACAAACAATAGGTTACATCTGGAGCTCATACCGTATATTATATTAGGATTCTCCATCCACTGCAGAGGGGGATAATTTAGTGTATATGCTGAAATGTGGTCTGTATGGATAGGGTGCGGATACCTCCATTGATAGGTATAAAAAATATAAACATGTGTTTTTTAATGGAGAACATAAACAGTATGGGGTGAGACTGGTACTGAATCGTATGTCTACCACATATAATATAGGACAATGAGCATAAGGCCTCATGCACACGACCGTTGTTTGTTTCAGCGTCCGTTACGTTTTTTTTCACGGATAGGATGCTTCCCCATTCATTTCAATGGGTCCGTCAAAAAATGCGGATGGTCAACCCTTTTTGTTCCACATCCTTCCATTATTGACAGCGCGGACATTATTGACAATACGTTTGCGGACAAGGATAGGCATTTTTACAATGGATCTGCCATAAAAATCGGATCCGTCAAAAAAAACGGTCTGTCATCAGTTTTTTTTGATGGACGCAAAATTTGCAGGAGGAGCGGACGCGGAGGCAGGCAACGGTCGTGTGCATGTAGCCTAAAAGCGTTTATTAGTGTGATAAAAGGAAATTAATATAAAATATAAAAATATTGTTTAGCATTCAATCATAACGGTAGTAGGCAATTCATATAGAATAGGTACCAAAATATGAGATAAAAAAACAGATACTAAATAAAAGAAAATAGGCAAAATGAAAATCAATAATGCGCAATAAGGGTCATGCAAGATATTTAGTCCTTATAACCCTTTATGACAAAGCAGAGGCCAATGAGATTCAAATATGTAAGTCTCAAAGTGTTGCAGGTATCTTAGTAGGTTTTTTAATGTTTTGTCAGGAGTAGTATATATAAATAAATAAAAAACTCCCGTTTGAGGTTCCTTCAGCTCCTCTGGTGTTGGAGTTTTTTTTTTTCAATACTGACTTTCGCTGTCCTGTGCAGTGTGCACCAGACTGAACCTGCCACTGTTTTCCACCTCTTTTCTTAAAGGGGTTGTCCCATGAGGACAATGTATCCCCTATTCAGAGGATAGGGGATAAGTGTCTGACTGCCTGGGGACTGATTGCTAGGGCCCCTACCAATCATAAGAATGGGGTCCCGTGCTCCCCCTTTGAATAATGCGACAGACAAGCATGCATGTCCACCATTCCATTCCACTCTTTATGGGACTGTCTGAGATTGCCGAGTAAAAGCACTCAGCTATCTTCGGCAGCTCTAAAGAGCTGAATGGAGCAGCAGTGTGCATGCGTGTCTGCTGCAGGAGAGAACAGGCCCCCGTTCATGTAATCGAGGGGACATGTTGTCTTCTCTTTTTTGTTTTTCCCTATAGTGAAAAATGTAAAAACACCTGAGCTCCAGCATGTTGCTTTTTTTTTTTTTTAAGAAAGCAAAACGATAAAAAATAAATAAAACGCCACCTAATGAACAAAAACACCAGTAGCAAAAACGTGTGTGTGTCCTGCATTTCATATTTCCCATAGACCTTCAGCTAAAATCTGGAGCTGACGTTTTTAGCACAGAAAACTGCACCAAACGTAAAAACAGCACCAAAATCCTGTGTGTGAAAGCAGCCTAACGCACATGACGGAGTTATTCCATTGTAAACTACTGACGGTTTTTTTCAGTGGTTGCAGAAATACAAGAGAGATGGGATTTCCTACAAGAGATGGAAGCTCTGGGTCGAGGAAAGCAGTACCACAACATTATCAATACAGAGATTTCACAGGTAACCTGCATATTGCAAGATGAAACTATTGTGTATTGTGTCTGTCTCAATTTTAACTTGTCTTTACTTTCATTTGCAGAAAGTGAGAGAGATGGAAATAATTGACAAGCAGCGAAGCTCAGAACTAAGGGAAGCGCTTCAGAAGTCAGAAAATAAGATGCTTACAGCAACACCCAGTCTTGATATGTGTTCATGAAAACCCTACTACTAGAAAAAGACTTGGGCTACGGTCCTGCCTATTTATTTAAAGGAACAGTTTACTGTATAGAAAAATCTACTAAGTGTAAATTAAAGTCAAACTCCACTCCAAATCTACCTATGACTCCAGTGCTCTTCCCCACGTCACATTCATTGAGGTGAAGGAAGCAGAGATAATTAGTCCTGACACTCTGCAATATAGAAAGAATTGTCCAGCACCGGGAAGTAGTAGACAGCGAAAATGTATTTACCTGAAATTTTTATTTCCTGTAGTCCAAAGGCAGCAGAGTCACTTTAAACCCATCGGTGGCTGTGCTGCCATAGGGCATCCAGGAAATTTAACATTTCTTTATTCGTCCATGAAAAAAATAGTTAAAAACAAATATACAACTTCCCCGTGCTGCTTCTATATTGGACTATTCACAGGATGCCGACCCAGCTGTGTCTCCGTGCACGATTGCAATTTGGGAGGAGGACTCTGCATCTAATATTGGAGTGGTGAGCTGCCTTTGTTCTCTAGGCTGTACAGTATGGTTGCCCTACCTTTTCTGGTAACAGTACTGTTAGTGTTGTTTTCTTTAAGGCGGTTTATGATGGTTATACAATGAGGCATCAGACCTCCAACCCATGTATATTTCCCCTTGCAGTGAATATCCTATTTGCACTGGCCAGGAGATATCAGCTGCCCAGATTGAACTTAGGTCGCCAATATCTGAAGTCGTTATTCAATAGTACGTGTATTTATAGGACATTTGGTAAGAAATCCCAGATGAAACTGGAATGAGTCACGTGTTAGTTTCTTTTGACGATACCAGTGTTTGCTAGATACAATTCATGTAACGATTCTTTACATATCAGCTAATTTAGATGCTAACAATTTACAACTCGTTGCAGCTTGCTGTTATGTACGTGAAGTTCCTCTATTGTATTTCCAAGTGATACCTGTCTGTCGTCTCTGTAGTGTCAATGTCTGGTGGGATGGGTTTGCATACTTTAATTAAGAGCACTCTGGAACATTGCATTTTAAAGGAAATGAACGGTATTGTCTCTAAACCCTGTGAAATCAACACAAGGGACAGTCCCTGATCAAAATATAATATATATCTAATATGTATCCGATAGCAAGGTTATAAAAATCCCTTTCAAGTACCATATTGTCAGATTGAACCACTCCCAAGGTCCGCAATAAAATGTTGAGGTATTGCCATCTGAGATATATCTACAATGTATGCCCTAAATGTTTGGAGTGGGAGTTCCAGAAGCGCAACCCTTTTTTTCAAGTGCTTGGTAGCTGCTTGCAGTAGCACTTTGCCACCACAAGAGGGCGATGTGGCAGCAAATCTGTTATAGTTTATGGGTCTTAAAAACAGCTGAGCGTTTCACAGCTCCCATAATCTACAATGGAGAAAGCCACACATGTGCACAGCACATTTATGGTATATTTTGTGGATATGCAATAAATGTTTTAATTAGGAGTACCCCTTGTGCAGGGCCTTTGGCAGAGCATGACAAAGGGACCCAAAGCAGAGAATGGCATATTCAGATGTGCATGCGTTCCTGTACTTTGGAGGCTTTCTGGCTTAAATGCTGCCATAAAAATAGTGCTGCATGCAGTCGGCATTTAGTCTGGAAAGCCGCTGGATCCCATTAAAGTGAATGTGGATCCGGTGGTGTCTGGCTATGCAGAATATGGTAATTCTTCTAGAACAGACTACTGAATTACCTTTTGCGTAGATGTGAAGACAAAACCAGAAGTCGATCTTAAACAGATGAAATGTATAATGGAAATAGTCGCACCTTTTCTGTATTTTCAACCATCTCCTGGTTTTGGCTCACAAAATACCGACCAAAATACTGCCGTGTCCGTGGCTTTAGGCTGGATGGGCACTTTGCAGCGCTCACACTATTGCCCATCTCTGGCAGCCAATGGCCACACTACTGTGAAGGTAATACCTCTATTTACCTGCAAATTTGTGTGGCCATTGGCCACCACGGGTGGACGACTTTGAGACCGCGACATCGTGGCCACCCTTGTAGAAATGGCCATAGGAGTTCATTGCTGTTTGTTTCACATCTGTATGTAACTTTTAATTTATATTAAAGAAGACGCCTGTATGATTGTATTGTGATTTTAATGCATCAAGAATTTGGAACTGAACAGAACTGAAAATGTTTTTGTTAATACTAAATCTTAAAGTGAACGGGCAGGAATTACCCCACGATATCACTAATACCAAAGATCTGGTCCAAGTTTAGAGACTTAATTGGCCTACAAGGACTATATGACAACACGCCTTTATGGTGCAATCCACGGTTACCTGAAATACTTAGATTAGAAGGTTTTTCCCCGTGGGAAGAAAAGGGTGTCTTCTTCCTTCATCAGATTCAGAAGGAAGGTGTTATAAAACAGTTTGCACAACTACAACAGGAATTCGGTCTCCCACATACTGTGTTCTTTCAGTTCCTACAAATCAGTTCAAGGAGCGCATATCAATGTCCGCCTCCCCTCCGATAGTTCAACAGGTGCTGCGCGGTTGCAGCTCTAGGGGATTTATGTCTATGCTCTAGAGCAGGGGTGCACAACCTTTTCGGGTTGAGGGCCACATTGTCAACCTGAACCAATTCCAAGGGCCGGAAATAAACTTTAAAGGGGTATTACCAAATTAAATACTATATTCATTGCATATTAAACATATAGTATCTATTATAAATGTCTAGTTACACTTCTAGTACTCCCATCTAATGAGAGAATACATAAAAGATTCATGTGAGCAGCCAAAAAACATAGACATACATGTCTGCTACCAGATGGTTGGGGGCCGCATAGAATGGTATTGAGGGCCGCAGGTTGTGCACCCTTACTCTAGAGGCATCTATTTGACAAATCTACCTCATCGTGCTGTTTACCAATTAAAGATAAATGGGAACGTGGCGTTGGGACTATTACGCAGGAGCAGTGGGACAATGTCCTTGCTTTAACCCCTAGTTCTTAGTGAAGCTCAACGTCTCTCCCAATTATATCTAGTACACAGAGTGTATAAAACAGACACAAGACAGGTATTCGACCGAACTCCCCCCGGTGTGGGGCGGAGGGGGCATCCTTGATGCATATGTTCTGGGAATGTCCTGAGCTAGGAATATATTGGAAAGAGGTTTTGCAGATACTTGCCCAGGCAACCCAGAAACAGCTACTGAGTGATCCCAGAGTATGTTTATTAGGTTATACCGACGTGATAAGAGGGGATAGCGGAATATCTAAGTATACAAAGAATGTTATTCCAGCCTAGAATATTAATAGCCAAACATTGGATAGAACAGAACCCACCCAATAGATGGGAATATGTAAGTAGACTTAACGATATACTGAAATACGAAAGAGGTGTATATTTATATTTAAGAAGATGCCCAGCCAAATTCCTGACTATCTGGAAAGGATGGTTTGACGTCCCTGGATTGGCGTCGCAGGCATTGGCAAGAAATTGCTTACAGGGTCAATTTTCAGCGCTAGAACAAATATTGTGAGCCGAGGAGAGATCTAGCATAACCTAAATAGGAGCTGCTGAGTGGTCCTAGCATTCTGCACTAGATATTCAATTGTATTTGTGGTCGGATCGGCTATCAGAAAGGTGTACCTAACCTATCTACAACAAGCAGTAGAATTATGCCATAACTGCTGCGGTAGGGCAGCCTAAAGGGGGCCACCCTAATATGAAGTGACTGTAAGATGGTGTGGGTGGGTGAAATCAGTTGAATCGGCATCAGCCTCGGCCCACAGGTGCCTATAAATAGCCTTGTAATCAGCCTCCCCTCCCACAAATACAGCAATATATTTGCTTAATACATATAGTGATATACTAGGCTCGCCAAGCATTATAACACAGCGTTCTTCCAATTTGGGCTAGGATGGTCGTCTCTCCGCAAGAAGGTTGTGGGGGGAGTTATTCACAGATCTAATGTACTTTTATTGGTTCTCTTTTGTAATTAGAAAAAAAATGACAAGATACGCAGTAATTGAAGTATAGTAATTCTTTATTATACTAGAAAGATGATATATGAACCAATGTACAAGAAAGGCCTGTCATTTCTTTGTTTTTATTTTCTAAAAAAATAATACCCGATTAAAAAAAATAAAAATAAATGAACAGGCAGTCAGGCCACTTTCACAAATTCAGTTTTTGATCAGTGATTTTCATCAGTGATTGTGAGCCAAAACCAGGTGCTGGTCAAAAACACAGAAGAGGTGCAATATACTGTCTCTGCGTGTAGCCTCCACTTCTGGTTTTGATTCACAATCACTGATGGAAATCATTGATAAAAACTGACTGTGTGAAAGCGGCCTTAGGTCTCATTCATGTTTCCGTTTGACGTTGTTAAAAATCTGTCCATGTTTCATCCGTGAAGATGTCCTTGAAGAAGCCGTGTGTCTCTATATTCCACGGCCACTGCAGAAAATTAATTTCCAGAACATCTCCTACCAATAGTCTGTTAAAAACCACTGACAGAACATGGATGCCCTCCGTGTTGTGTCTGTGTTTTTTTACAGAACAAAAGATGTGCAGATGTGTTTGGTCTGCATCGTAGTACATGCTCTGGTGATTGTTCAACTGACCCAAAGTGTGAACAAACATAAAAATCAATGGGTACGTGTGCTGTCTGGGGAGAACATAGACAGCAAAAGTCCAATTGTCAGCCACAAATTGCCGGCAGCATGATCTGTAGTATTATGGCACAACCCTCAGAAATCTTGTAACTTATACATGTAAATCTCTGCTCTTTGCAGCTTCAGGCCTCTTTCACACTTGCGTTGTGTGGATCCGGCTTGCACTTCCGTTGCCGGAAATGCCCGCCGGATCCGTCACAACGCAAGACAACTGAAAGCATTTGAAGACTGATCAGTCTTCAAAATGCTTTCAGTGTTACTATGGCAGCCAGACGCTACTAAAGTCCTGGTTGCCATAGTAGTAGTGGGGAGCCAGGGGAGCAGATACTTACCATCCGTGCGGCTCCCGATTCACGGGGCGCTCCACAATGACGTCAGAGCGCCCCGCGAGCATGGATCACGTCATCCATGCGATCATGTGATCCATGCTCATGGGGCGCTCTGACGTCATTGTGGAGCGCCCCGGGACTCGGGAGCCGCACGGACGGTAAGTATCTGCTCCCCTGCCTCCCCACTACACTTTACCATGGCAGCCGGGACTTTAGCGCCCTGGCTGCCATGGTAACCATTCACAAAAGCTAAACGTCGGATGCGGCGATGCACCGAAACAACGTTTAGCTTAAAGCCGGATCTGGATTAATGCTTTTCAATGGGCATTAATTCCGGATCCGTCCTTCCGGCATGCCTTCAGGATTTTTGGCCAGAGCAAAATCCGCAGCATGCTGCCGATTTTGCTACGGCCAAAAAACGTCTCATTACTGAACTGAAGACATCCTGATGCATCCTGAACGGATTTCTCTCCATTCAGAATGCATTAGGATAATCCTGATCAGTATCTTTCCGTCCTAGAGCCCCGAGGACGGAACTCTAGGACGGAAAGCAAAAACGCTGATGTGAAGGGGGCCTCAGTTGTACACAGGGGAGATATTCTCAGTGACTGATAGCATTCTCTGTCTGTGTATACATAGAGAGCTCTCAGTCACTGATATCACCTCACCGTGAGCAATGAAATGAGAAATAGTAAAGGTATAAATTACGAGTTTTGCTGAAACTTTCCCCATAAAACTATATGTCAATCTGCTCAGCTCCTCCTGATCTATAACACGCCGCCTGCAGACTGCATTACAGGTTCCCTTTAGTACATTTTTTTTACATCCAGGCTTTGCAGCTGTTGCTTTAGGACTCGGTAAGGTGGTATGCCAATCTGCATGCTGTCTGGATAGGCATGAAGACACAGTAACACAAGTACACTCACTATATAGCGGGTTTCTTTATTCTGATACAGAAGGCTCTTTTTCCAAACAGTTACAAACAGTGCAATAATTTAATAATTATAAAAATAACCACAAACAGGCAGCAACAAAGCAAGGTCAGTGTAACAGAGCTGAGTGCCAGGCCATACAGTGTTACCACAAGCTGGTGAGGGGGGCATCACTGCATGCTGGGCAGTGATGGCAGAGAGGGACTTCTTTCACATTGAGCATCCTTGGCACTTACAGGCTGACTCGCAGAGGGAAGGAGATAGGCAATGTACACATACTAATGGCACTGGTGGAGACGAGCCCTGCAGGCCTGGGCAGCCGTGGTCCAAGATATGACAAGACAACATTCATTTGTCACATACCAAATATATGTTGGCACTGAATAATGAAGTCTGAGTTAAGGTACCAATCCCCGAATAAAAGCTACATCCTCAGCTATTAAAACCTGTGCACTTAATATTTGTATCTTAAAATTAAAAAAAATGCGGTAAATGATTCTATGTTGTAATGTTTCATCGGCCCGGGATTGGAAAAGAAACAAATGTCTGCAATTTTTCCAGAAACTGCGCCACTCCAGCCCACAGGCTGTGCCTGGTATTGTAGTGCAATCCAAATAAATAGGAATGAGCTGCAATACCGGATGCAACCCAAGGGCGAGTGTGCTGTTTTTGGCAAAATGCAGACCCTTTTTTTTTTTTTTTTTTAAGAAAAGAAAACTGTTAATGCTGACTCTGGAATGAAATATGCATAGTTGTGTGGCTAAAGAAGCAGCGCTCACAGAGCAAATGTCAATGTTTAGCCATGGCTGTGCTTTCACAGTGAGGAACCGTAGTGCAGCCACATTGCGGTAAACACAGCTTTTCATTATTCATTTGGCTCCATAACGTATCATTAAAATCGGCCTCAACTTTTTCCATAGGCAGCGATCAGCAGAACTTGTTCTGGTACAGCTCTCATAAGAAGGACCATGGCACAGAGGGAAGGGGTCTGTGCCCCCATAAAGACCAGGCAATGCAGATATTTTACCATGCATGCTCTCCCAGTGTTGGTGAAGCCTGTTGTGTGTGACTTATTTGTTTCCTTTACTACAGCAGTCTACAGAAAGGCGGCAGAAACCTACGGTATTTCGGCTGGTTACATTTGCTTACAGCCAGCCACTTGTGAAAAAGCTTGCTTCTCCTAAGTTCTTGTAAGGCAAACGGTTTAATATCCTAGCAGCGTGTACTAGATGGCGGCAGCAATGTACCCGAGACAGTATGCGTTAATCTTTATTACCTGTCATTTTTCTAGTGCATGTTCCTAAGTGCAGAAATCCTATCAGTCCCTCTCTGCAAGGGGATCGCCATGGGTGGACTGGGAACTTAAAGTGGCCCTGGAAATAACCTAAAGGTGGACCCGTGTTGTAGGCAGGGTAACACAAGTAGGCGGGGCCTGCAATGTTGTGCAGCACAAAATACCGCCCTAGCAGAACCAAATACAGCAGTGCAGCACATAATACTACCTGAGCAGAACTAATTACCACAGTGCTGCACAAAATACTGTCACCCTCACCACAGTATTCCGCTGTATCACCGTCCTGAGGACATTGATACAGTTGGGTTCAGGAGGACAGTGCTGAAAGTATCTGATCATTATGTACCCTGCTGGCAGCTGTGAGCAGGACTCGGGAGGCCACCTGGGCATCGGCCCACCGGGAAGTTTCCCTTTAGGGTCTGTGGCCAATCACTTTTTGTATGTCTAGCACTCACAGGGACAATTTCACAGTGACCTAGGCATTTAGGGACTGTGGGAGAACACTGGAGTACAAGGCAGAAACCCAAACACGAGGAGGGCGTGGAAACCCTAGACGTAAGCTAGTCAAATCAAGTCGGCCATAGGACACACTGATCGTGGCAGCCTATGTGGAATGACTCAATACATTTGGTAAAAGATGAAAGGAATGTATAAAATAGGGATATCACACTATAAAAAGTCAGTAGAAGTGCGGAGAAACAGAGAAAGCCATGACTTTACACCATCAGTTTTCCCCTATTGATCATAGGGCAATATGTAGTCTGCAACTTTGCACTTAGGTTCTGCTGGCACTTACTACTAGTGCCAGTCTAGTGAATGGAGCCATTAGCCAGTCTTATGATGCCATTTTATGAATCTGCATGCAATCTTCTATCTACACAAACCGAGGCCACCATAGACAGACAAAAAGCTTGAGCAGTACAACCAATTACGACCATACAACTAATGAAGGAGATTTACCAAAACTGGTGCAAAGGAAAACTATTTTTCACAGCTCCTTTGGAAAATGAAGGGTGGAATCTGATTGGTCACTGTGGCAGCTAAGCCAGTTTTCCCTTACACCAGTTTTGATAAATCTCCCCCAATTTGTGCGCCAGTTTTGATATCTCCTGCACGAGAAAGCACCGCATTTATGACGAGGCGCACGCCTAATCATGAATTTAGTGCATCCTGCAGCAGTCCGTACGCATTCAGAGCTGCTGTAGATTTCTGGCTTAATTTGCACCAGAAAACTGGCGTAAATTAAGAAAAAAAAAAAAAGTCAGCCCCTTTGGAAAAGAAGTGTTGAGGGCGGCGTAAATAGAGGCACTTGTGACTTTTCTAGTTAAAAATTCACACAGCTTGCGACTTTTTAAAGCCACTTTTTTGGTAAAAGGGAGATGATAAATCTCCCCTAACTTTCGAAGGTATTAATTAAAGGGACTGTCTTTTGACAACCATATGCCTTAAGGAAATTTGAAGGTTTATGACCGCCTTTTATTTACCAGGGCAAACAATGGCTCTCCTTTTGGACCCATCAGCGTGCAAATGTATTTCTCGGACAATCTGTTGAGATCAATGAGCGCAACGTAATGAAGACTAGCAGGACGCTACTTGTGAGTAAAGCTTTTTTGGTCTATGTAAAGGATTGCGGTTGGAACTGGGACACATTTACGTGGCAATCATCAACTTTTACGGATTAAATTAATTGAAGATCAAAATTATTCACTTCTGTAGTTGTTCCATTTTTCTAAGCAAGAACAGAAATGTAGAGATGTGCTGGGGGAAATCTCAGATATAAACGTACTGTTCTCTAAGCAGTGCCAACTCACTTTACTTCAAGCTCTAGAAAGAACCGAGGTCTAATGGTGGAGAAGCCATTTTTGGTAGGCAGCGGCTGCACATGACTGTATGGGACTGCTGTGTCACCTGCCAAATAATGACTCAGTGGGGTTACATCTGCCTGGGCTTCTAGGTCACGTGGTGTGAGGAGACTCCTTTACCGTGCATTGTGAGACAGTCAGCACAATGGAAGGGCAGGCACAACAAAGATGGAGTCAGCATCCTGCTGGTCAGCTCCGCTTCCACTTTAATCCTCATCTACCTCTTGGCCCCCTCCTGCTGCTCCCGAGTTTTGTCCTTTGGGCTCTTTGTTTTTCCCTCTTGTTTTGGAGACAAGAGCTTGAGGACTTTCATAGGTTTGAATTTCCCTTTCTTCTTCTTATGAGAATCTCTGTGAAAATCTGAAAAATGAAGTAAAAAAAGTAAAAAGACTAGAGGTGTGAGCGGTCTGCAGTGCTACGTATAGGGTGCAGGGAGGTGGGCTGCAATTCAGGGTGTTCTATTCGTTCTCATGTTAAGGATATAAGGACAATCCTATGTTATTCATCTTAGAAATGTTTCAATTAAGCCTCAGTCCACATTTTTTTGTGGATCAGATGCGGACCCATTTATTTCAATGGGGCTGAAAAAGATGTGGATAGCACACCGTGTGCTGTCCGCATCCGTATGTCCGTTCTGCCGGCCCGCAAGTAGACAGAACTAGAGTTGAGCGAACTTGCATTTTAAGTTCGGCGTCCAAAGTTCGGATTGGGTTTTCGAAGAATCCGTTATGGATTCCGCTACCATGGACCATAACGGCATTTGGAATCCATAAGGGGATTTTTCAATGAACCCGAACCTTGGACAACACGGAGGACCTGGGGTGACGTGGCTCAGTACTGGAATAGATAAGAGGTGGTAGCCTACGACCTCTTATCCAATCCAGTACTGATCCACGCCCCCTGCACTGATCACATGACGGTGACGTCACCCCAGGTCCTCCGTGTTGTCCAAGGTTCGGGTTCATTGAAAAATCCCCTTATGGATTCCAAATGCCGTTATGGTCCATGGTAGCGGAATCCATAACGGATTCTTCGATAACCCCAACCCGAACTTTGGACGCCGAACTTACAATGCAAGTTCGCTGAACTCTAGACAGAACGTGTCCTATTCTTGTCTGTTTTGAGGACAAGGATAGGACATTTTTGCAGGAGTTTAAAAAAATTGCCGCATGCACATGGCTGGGATCTGTGTTTTGCAGATCCAGGATTTGAGGACTGTAAAACACATACGGTTGTGTGTGTAAGGCCTTAATAACTGGGTGCTACCATCTGAAGAGGTATGCCTACACACTCTAACACCACTCAATCAGCGCTCACAGTGTCAGACTGCGTAGGAACACAGCTGTCAATGTATTCACAAACTTCTTTAAGGAATAATGGAGGAGCATCACAATACAGAGCTATAAGAAAAGATGCTCCAGAATAGTTATATGATGGGGAATACAACTAAGTTTACTAAGTGTACTTTGACACTAGCGGCATAGCTATCTGGCAGGCTGTTCTGGCGGGTGAACAGCCTGCCGGATCCGCCATGCCGCAAGTACCTGTGTGCTGCCGCTCCGTCCCCATTGACTATAAGGGGGCGGAGCTACGGCGCAGCAGTGCACGGCCGGACTAAAAGTACTGCAGGTCCGACTTTTTAGTCCGGCGATCACTGCCGTGCTGCGCCGTAGCTCGGCCCCCCTCCCCTTTATAGTCAATGGGGACGGAGCGGCAGCACATGGGTACTTGCGGCATGGCCGATCCGGCAGGCTGTTCACCCGCCGGAACAGCCTGCCGGATAGCTATGCCGCTAGTGTCAAAGTACCCCAAGACAGACATGTCAGGAGAGGTGATAGGTTCTTTTGCAGGGAAAACTGGGTTAGGGATGGACATAAACGTTAGCGAAAGCTGTCCCCATAATCACGCATGACAGAAATGCAAGCTCTCTTTGGGACAATAATGCAATATCTGCTGGATGGGTTGATGTCAACACAGAACAGTGGATTGTGTGGATTTTCCGCTGTTCTTTTCAATTACAATGCAGAATGCTTAGAGCCCATTACAGATCATCTTCATCCTTTACTAAGCACCAAAGGGCGAGTTTACATGTTGCACTTTTTGCAGCATTAAAAAAAACAACAACAAACTGTAAATTGTAAGTGTTTTTACCACAATTGCAATCCTTACAGATGAACCTTGTTAAAGGGGTTTTCGGAGACTTATATACTGATGGCCTATCCTCTGGATAGGTCAACAGTATCTGATCGATGGGGGTCTCTTCTCCTGGAGGTTACTTCTCTATGTATGCCACTGCCCCGTCCCTTTCCCATTAAGCTCTGCCCCCTTTTTGCTACGCCCTGTCCCCTTGTCAAGCATGTCGGGAAAAAAGATTTTTGGCACAGATACATAAGTAAATCTGGGCCATGCCTGTAAAAAACGCATAGTCAATTGTAAAACCGGGTAGAGTACAGTAAACATGCATAAATTTTTTATTTTTGCATGTACTGTAAATGGTCTAAAGCTTATGTAATATCATGTCTGCTTCTCAATTAATATACACAGCTGCTTTCTCACCTTTCCTTTGGATCATTGCTTCTATTAACTTGTCCTCCTCTTCCTCCCTGTAGAGGAATCACATCAGCAAGTTAAATAAATCATACGATGTTCGCACTTTTCATCATGTACGTTTTCTCTACTGCTGCCTCCAAATAATAGTAAAGATTAGCACATCTGTAACAATGTGCTCTCCCAGGGATTCACCAAAAGACAAAATTCACAGAGCTGGATTTCAAGTATATTAGACCACGGAGACTGAAATGCCAAAATATGCATTCGAAAAATAACCCTCCATAAGAAAACATGGCCCCATAATAGAAAATTCATCGCTTGAGGCAAATTTTTATAGATTTAGAACTATGTGTGTGAAACGTCCAGATACTGTTTTAGGGCTCATGCACACAAGCTTATTTTCTTTCTGTGTCCGTTCCAGTTTTTTTGTGGACCGTTGCGTAAGGATTCATTTCAATGGGTCCGCAATACAAAAGAAAGTTACCCTGTGTGAATTCCGTTTCCTTATGTCTGTTCCGCAAAAAAACAGAACATGTCCTATTATTGTCCGCATTACAGACAAGGATAGGACTATTAGGGGCCAGCTGTTCCGTTCCGCAAAATACTGAACAAACACAGACGTCATCCGTATTTTTTGCGGACCGCAAAATACATACGGTCGTGTGCATGAGCCCTTAGTGAACAGTTTCTGAGCCAGTTTCTTGCCATGATCTATACACTTAAAAGTTGGATAATTACATACATTAAAATTGCTACAATGATTCAACACTTATATCTTAAATTACAAAGAAAACCCAGATTACTCATTACATTTACCAGCGAGTAATGACTTGTAAAGACCTAACCAGTTGTAATCTGTTCAAAGCATTTACAAAGCCCATTTATGAGTGTCACACAATCCTCCAATGCCCTATATCACCAGAGAATCAAGGTAAAAGGCTCAGGTGTATATGAATAGTTTTAGAAATATTAATACACAGATCAATACTCCTGCATTCATTTTATTGAATTGACCATGTGGGAGAACAATTGGTAGAACCGGTGGCTAGTTGTTAAAAGGGGCTTTCCGGGACTTACATTTTGATGGCCTATCCCTAGGGTCCATCAATCAATATCAGATCGGTGTGCGCCTGGCACCAGGCACCCTCACCGATAAGCTGATTCCGACAGTCACTGGCTCCGGAAACTATACAGTGGACAGAACTGGAAGCACAGTCCGGAAGTTCTGTCCGCTGTACAGTGGCCATGCTGGGGTGTTGGTCAAGTGAATGGAAGCGGAGCTGCAGTGCAACGCCAGCGGAAACTACACGGAGGATCCCCACCAATCTGATAACGATGACCTATCAATATCTAAGTCTTTTAACTTGTAAACATTAAACTGTGGTTATTCCTTACTGGGCTGAGGCAAAATTAGCATTATTTTTTGTGCAAAATGTTGCTTTTCCAACTTTCCCCCACAGTTTCATGTAGGATACTAGGATTCATACCTTTGCCGGTCTTCATCTAGGCATTTGACAATGGCATTTCTCTGCTCAATGAGGGTCACCAGCTCCTGCATTAGTACCCGCTCTCTTTCCTTATCTTCATCCAACCAGTCTTTCTCTGTAGAGAGTAACTGGGTTTTAGAAGCAACTTGGCAAAAGGAGCATATCATTTGATTGTAATACAGTTCAATAAAAGCCTAAAATTCTATACAACATAATAAAAGTGTACTACATGACATACAACAGCCAAGGAACGAGCCCCTGAGCGACAGCTACAGAAACCGTTTCAAACTGCTTTACTGGTGCAGAATACCTATAAAGAGCGGATCCTCTGGGTGCGTATCAGGCGTGTACACTACTAGAACACGAGGAAAGACAAATAGATGCGCCAAATAATAAACTGCTAGTGGTGCTTGGTCAATGATTTAGTATAATCCTATAATGCTTCCGTTTTAGGTCCTATTCTTTGAACCTGTAGGGTAGTCTTACCTGATCTATTAAAGGGGGTTGTTTTATCTGAGACATGTCCAGAATGGGACCCCTGAAGTGAGCGGAGAGCAGCCTCGCATGCGTGGCCCTCGATTCATTTCTATTGGGCTACCGAAAATAGCCAAGCGCTGACTCAGCTATCTCAGGCAGTCCCATAGAAGTTACAAGGAGCGATTGCACAGTGCACTCTCCATTTATTTCTACAGAACTTCCGAAAATAGCCAAAGCATGCTGGGACCCGCATAGAAATGAACGGAGAGCACGACGTGGATGCGCAGTGCTCCCTCCTTCGCTTTCGGGGGGATGTTCTGGAGATAGCCATCTAGTGATATGCCATCAATATCTGAGACAACCCATTTAAATACTTACTAAAAAGATTCTAAGAGGACTAGTCCTCACTAATACACAAACCTGGTGTAATATTTATTGTAAAGAGAGTTTGTCAGCAGTTTTGCTGCTTTTGGGGCTGGGGACAGCTGGACAACATACCTTTTGTGGCCTTTTTTTATATTGGGGTAGTGTAAATATGAAGTTTTATTCTGCTAGATTCTACTTTCTCAAGTTGCCCAGGGTGAGGCTTCATTGTGAAGTGCTCTCTGAACTGAGCTCATTCACAGCACTGTAGAGGGGTAGAGAGCACGTCACAATTGAGAAAGTAGAATCTAGCATAATAAAACTTCATATTCTCACTTCATCTGATGAGAAAAGCTACACAAAGTATATGTTTGTACTGATCTCCCTGGCCCCTTTGGATAACAGATGCCACTGTTAGGAAAATGTCACAGCCTCCGGCATACATGTACAGAGGTGTCAAACAACGTCACGTGAACGGCCCCTTATAAACAGGAGCCAATGACAATAGTATGAACAGAGTCTAAGAGAAGATGAAAATTCACATAAGCATATGTAAGTTTTTTTTAATATCAGTACAGATGCACTTAGGGAAGACTGTGGGAAAATAAACAAAAGGAGTTTTAGTGATGGGGACTTACCTGGTTTATTGAGAAGGCAACGAAGTTCATATTCAACATCAGCTTGACGCTGCTCAAGACTCTGCTGCTTCATGCTGAGAAGGATAAAACAGAAATAGCCTTAAAGGGGCTTTCCAGACCAACAATATTAATGACCTATCCTCAGGATAGATCATCCGTATCAGATCGGTGAGGTTTCAACACCCAGCATCCCCACCGATCAGCTTTTACCTGCAGACACCAGCACTGGAAGTACTACTGAGAATGGAGCTGGAAGCACACCCCCATTCAAAATGTACTGTCCGTGCCATGTTATTGCAGTTCAGCTTTCATTGCAGTGAATGGGAGCGGAGGTGCAGTAACCGGCCGTGGTCACTACACTTTCTGATACTGTGGACAGGTCATCAATATTGTTAGCCTGGAAAACCCCATTAAAAATGATGATCTCTTCCTGTTCACCTATACTACTGCTGACAACCTACTCTTACTGACTACAAGAAATCTGCACAAAAGGGTGTCCCAAGAACAGTCTAAAGCTAGTGCACTCGTACCGCCGGAGGTCCGCTCCGGCCCCATTGGCTATAATGTTTGCCGTGCTGCCGCAGAAACTCCGACCCGCCCCCATTATAGGAACAGCCTGCCGGAGAAGGCTGCCGCTAGTATGAAAGTAGCCTAAGAAAAACCCTCGCTAACATTCTATGATGGTACAATTTAAAACCTAATTCTGCCTGTCATAGGGTAATAGAGCACAGACTATGTATGTAAGTATATTAGAAGTTTGGTTACATTCTGATGCCCCCTAAGAGGAGGTTTTTCCAACAACCACCTGGGTCTTAGAAAACCTTACTAACTACATAGAAATGAGGGCTTTGATGTTCTCATAGACAAAGACTCAACAAAGAGAATCACAGCCTATATACTCACGTGTACACAAGCTCAGATTCTCGGCGTACCAGTGTTTGCTTCTCTTGGATAAGTTTGAACCAATCCACCAACAAACTGTCCTCTTCCGACTCTGTAGAAAGGAGAGTAAATTACAAAGCGTACCCAATTTCACATCTTTTTCATATTTTGTTATCACACTTTGCCCCTGCTCACCTCCCTCCAGCTTGCGAAGCTTTTGCTCAAGCTCCACTCCTCTAAGTTCAAGCGCATCTAGTCTTATCTCAATGGCCTCCATCTCCATCTGAATTTCATCTTCTGGAATGTAGTCATCAGCCTGAACCTGAAGGTCGGGAGGGATCAAGTTAGATACACATTGTAGCTCGCCACCGTTCTGTGTAAAGAATATACTATTGTATGCTTCACCTTGCGTTTGATAAGAGGGAAGCCGTGTCCTGGTGCAGGTGGACGAGCAGGTTTTGGACCTTTCTTGCTTTTTCTGTTAGCGGGAGAGGTGACTGGAGAGGACTTTCTATTGAAGGGGTTCTCTTTACATGAAGCCTGGAAAAAGAGTCGGTACTGAGAAAACTGATTTCCGTCAAAGAACTGCTGCTTGATGTGCATAAATGATGTGTATTACTTTTATGATAGAGGCGTTTAACTTAAAAATACCTTCTACACCCACTGGCTGCCTGTCACAGTAATGTGGACATACCACTTATAGCAAGGTTTGCCATCTGCTACCACTACAGTAGAAACAGATGAAATCCCTTGTATAGTTATCAGGAATCTGTAGTATTATATGTCCAACCACAATTTTATCTCCAATGCATCCAAAATAAAAAATGAATTAACTTTTAATGTTTAGTGTTTAAAGCTTCTATGGAGGTGTATATGGCTCTATGTGTGCATCGGGCAATTCTGATTTTTAAGCATGCCTAAAAATTAGCGCTTGCCGGCAGCAGATTATGCTGTCTATTAGTGATCTGCCGCTGGCAAACCACTAGACAGTATGGGTACGAGCGATGGCATAGCAATCGCTCCTCCCCATGCTGCAAAGGAGATCGCTACATGTAATAGCAGTGGTCTTCTCCACTAGCTAGCAAGTGATTGCCGGGAGGGAACACTCAATCGGCCTGTGTAATACAGGCTATACTTTCAGAAGGTTAACTAAAAGTAGAGGGCAGATACAAGGGAGTATGCCTACAGGTTCTGACAGTTCTGTCAGTAAACTAACACATTTTTATTTCAGTACTGCAGTGAATATATAATCAATAACTATACCTTTGGTTGCGGTTTGGCTTCTGAAGCTGTACTTTTATCTGGATCAGAGGGTTGTGGGGCTGGTCTGCTTGGACTGGTTCGGAGGCTATCACAGGAGGAGTCTCTCTTTTTGGGGGAAAGGCTTTCATGTACCTCACTAGTACTGGCTAGGTCACCTGACGAGGAAAGGCTGGTGTTGGTTGATAAATGACTATGATCATCATGGCTATTGTTTGCAGAATGATTGAGAAAATCTGAGCTCCCTTCATTTGGTGGTCCAGATGTAGTGGGTGAGTGAATAGTTGGTTCTGAAAAACTCTTAGGAACACTTTCTGACTCATGATCTTTTGTGGACGGATCCGTAGGAAGGCTCTCTGTGCTTAAAGCTGGTGAAGGGCTGCCCGAAGGAGGCTCTGAATGAGACAGCCGAGAATTAAGATGACCAGAATGGTGAGCTGCAGACAGAAAAAAAGTTTAGTATATGGTAATTAGACCATCATGTACCAAAAGACGCCATTTTCCAAATAGAAGCAAAGATGGCTATTAGTAAAACAAGGAAAATTAAGACGTTGTTACCCAAAGGAGAAGCATTTGGTGCTTTAGGTGCTGGCCTTTTTCGACTCTTTGGGCTGCTGGTTGGGGTAATTCCATACCAGGGATGGCCTGGTTTTAAAGTATTTTCACTTTCCTCTTCTACTTCCTCTTCTTCCTCAAATGGATTGTAGTGTTTGGGCGTCAAAGAGCAATCGTTGGCTTTATCTTGCGGGGACTTGGCATTCTGTTCCAAATCATCCTGCTTTCGTACTGCAGGCGGAGGAGGTGGGGCAGCTCGTTTTTTGGTCTCAGATGCTGCTACCAAGGAAATCCAAGGTGGATCTTTAAGTCGTTTTCCCTCCTCGTCCCTAAAAGACACATCACAGATATGTAATGAGCGATGCAATAATTACACTTGGTCATATTTTAAAACATGTATATATCATTTTGAGAGGGTATGGGATGTATATGTTGTGTAGTCTGCTTCCCCTTAATTTTATCATCAGCGTTTACCTGGTTATTCATCCCATTCCTCCACTTCTCATTCCAGACATACAAAATAGACTGCCTGACTGTCAGTGCTTTCCTCACTACCATACCATTTAGTCTGGAATCACACACGCACTTTCTGATACAGTTTTTGAGCCAAACATATGGATACAAAAGAGAGGGAAGATGGATCAGTCTTTCCTTTATGATTTTCAATCTTATTGGCAGTACCCACCCCCCACAAACTCCCACATCCACTGTCACCCATCATGGTCATCTTGTAGGTAAGCCTGAATGCCTCCCTCCTGACGTGCAACCTGTAAAGCATTAAAGGGGTAATCTGGTTTTAATGATTACATTTAGGCTACATTCACACGACCGTACTTTTTTTTTCCGCGTCCGATCCGCATCCGTTCCGCATCTTGCGGAATAAATGCGGACCCATTCATTCCTATGGGTGAATAAAATATGCGGACAAGATTCAGTATGTTGTCCGCATCCGTGGTTCCGCATTTATACACAATTAATGTACATGTATCTAAAATGTTGCTTGCAGACCTTTATTATAATGCATACAGTAGCCTCTCCCTAGAGAAAAAGAATGTTACGGCCCATTTTAGTTGTTTAAAATGCATTCATAGGAGAGCTGGATAGGACGGAATATGGCATCAGTCATGTGATCCTACCAAGTAACACGGGACCTGGTGTTCAGTGAATGTATCTAATAGGTGAATAGTAGAATATTGAGCAGCAGAACATATACAGTATATACAGTATTACTACCTGCAGTAGTATCTTATCACGTCTGTCAGTGTCTGTGTAGAAACAGATCTGTGTATGTTTTTAACACTGAACTTTATTAACATCACCACCTACAGACAGGCAGCCATTTTATAACATCACCTACAGACAGGCTGCCATTTTACAAACTGCATGATTTGTAGGGTGTCACGCGATTGTTGCCATGTTAATCATGTTTCAGTTAGGACGTGGATACATTACATAGGACTGATACATGGGCTTTAACATTCTTCTGAATATAGGGTTCAACTGCCTGAAATAAGTAAGGTATGTATGCAGAATTGTAAATACATGTATATTTGAAAATTGTATGATTTCCTATTGTATAAACAAATACATAATAAACACCTGGAATACCCCTTTAAATTTCAAAATTTAACGTTAGTTGACATCAACCTTTCCTTCCAAATCTGTAGCTATTTACCTATCTGAAGACCTTGGTCTGCCTCTTGGTTTAGGAACTGGGGGAGTCGACACTTGCTGGTCACCTTCATGGAATAAGAAAAGTGAAATAAATTGTACTTAAACATACATTGAAGGTCTCAGGTGAGCAATGATTCAGATACACCATGGTAATCATATTTTATTAGCCTACCATTCATAAGACTTGTTGGCCTCACTGGGCTCTGCCCAGCAACAGATCGAGCTCGTGGCAGAGGTTGCGGGTTTACATCACCTGTTCTTCTTGGTGCTGGCACTGGTGGTGTGTCTGATATGGAGTCAACATCAGGTTCTTTCTGTGGTTTGTTGGGAAGAGGTGGCTTTGGTGGTAAGCGTGGCTTTGGTGGAGACAAGACCTTGCTTTCCACAGAGCCTTTTTCAACAGACTCAGGACTGCTGGTGCCTGCCAGTAGTCGGTAATGATGGGTGCACACAAATGTGCCAGTCTCAGGACCAGGCTGGTATGAACCAGGAAGTAGAGTACCAGAGCATTCCTTACACCTAGCAATATGTGAAATGCAATTAAATGTATGTTATTTCTGCTAAAACAAATAAACCAGTTACCAAGTACCGTAATTGAACTAAACGGCATACAAGTGAACGTCCTCTAAAGGCATCCAAACGCCTGAACCATTGGACACCACATTTGGCACATAGGTACATCGGGTGTCTGGGAAAGTTTTCGTGAAGGTCTCAGCTATCTAGGTCGTACCATTCTTGAGATATTCCCCCAAAAATGGAAATACAGGACCATCACATGACCTGTATTAGCCAACAGAAGCTCGCAGCTCCTTCACTCCTTTGCTACCTGGCATACACATGCTCACATAACCCATATTAGCCAATAGAAGCTTGCAGGTGCTTCAAGCTTCACCTCACTGACATACACACAGTAGTTTTACACCAGGTTTCCATAACAATTCAGACATTTTTCTTCACTATTAAGGGGCAGGGCGATGTAGAGGTCTCTGTTACAGGGGGTGGGGCACTGTGGAGATCACTGTTAAGAGGGCAGGCTGATGTGAAGGTCGCAGTTAAGGGGGTGGGGTACTGTGGAGGTCACAGTTAAGGGGGTGGGGTACTGTGGAGGTCACAGTTAAGAGGGTGGGGTGCTGTGGAGGTCACAGTTAAGGCAGTGGAGTGCTGTGGCGGTCACAGTTAAGGGAGTGGAGTGCTGTGGAGGTTACTGTTATGGGGGACAAAGTTAAAAATAAAGCAAAAACAGTGTATAACTGCAGGAGTATATAGTGCTACTAGCGTTTTTCTGGTAAAAACCAAAAATAAAACCTGCAAAAAACGAGGGCATAGATTGGCCTCCTGGGCACCCTTGGAACAGATCCAATAAGCACACAAACAGACTAACACTTCATGCTTGGGCAGTGTCAGGTACTTTTTTAGTTAGATATATATTGGAGAAGCTCAGTGAATGTTTGTTAACATCCTCCATAACGTCATCCATAGGAGTAGGACAAAGCAAGCTCTAGCAGATAAGCCTTTTCAAGTGAAGAGGGCAGAGCTGTAGAACCAGGCACAGCCATTCTTATATGTTAGCCGATTGTGCCGGGTACTGTAGAGAAGAGGCCGTGGTGCCCGAGTGAGCGTTACATTCTGCTGATCATTGGAGGTCACAACAAAATGGACATCATAGACAAGTTCATTAACCTCTTACAAACACTGCGGGTAATAATGCAAACCTACAGAAAATAGAAATCTAATGTCTACAGACAGGAACTAAGAATGACATGCAAAAATACGTTTTGGACACATACCTGAAGCACTGCCGGTGGTAAAGCTTTCCTTCTGCTAGGTAACGCTGCACAAGGTGTACATGTTGCTGGCATAAGGCACAGGTGCTGCTCGGAGCCACACGGGTGGCGGCACTGGTAGGTTCCAGTTTATCCTAGTTACAAAGTCAAAACCATAAATATTAGTTCACAGTCATAGTTTCCCAGAACTGCTGAAATTAGAGCAAAACCAGATGTAGTTCCATGTTTTATGGTGTCAGAAGCATCATCAGTACTTCCCTCTGCAAACCCTTTGCTTTACCTGGGGAGCCATGTCTTGGCCATGTACAGGTTCTGCTGGGGAAGTTTGTTTTAGCTGAGGGAGTCCTGGTGTAGAGGGAAAAAGTCATTAATGATCATGGACGATAATCTGCCCTCACACACCCATCGTCACCTACAATGCTATCACCTGGGTTAGAGTTACGGAAATGGTTGTAGTACTGTGATACGTAAGTCATGATACTAAGCCGGTCTGGCACTTTCATGGACACCATGTCTTCTGGATCGAGTAACGCTGGGATTCCCAACTCGCGTTCTGCCACTTCAAAAGCCTGAAAAATTAAAGAAAGACAATGTGAAAATGACAACCTAGGAAGACTATGTAATTGTTTAAAGGGCACTCTGCTTTACAATGGCATGGTGCTGGTGCCTAGGGAAGGCGTCCCACACAGTAATAGGTAACAAAGATCGACACTCACTTTATTTTGCAAATCTTTTTAGTTTATTGTCACATGTGACGCGTTTCGGCTCTAACACGAGCCTTTTTAAAACATGCATCCCGTTAGAGCCAAAACACTTCACACATATTATGTCTACGTGACAATTAACTATAACTTAGGAAGACTGTGACAAACTGAATTTAGTAATAAGATAACGGAAAACACAGAGCAAGAAATTCTAATGACAGCAGAATGTCAGTAGTAACAGTAAGGATGTAACAAGAAACAGCAGAGTCGGCAAATCCAGCCTCAAACTTGAGCTTGTTTTTGTATAAACCGTGTCTCCCAAGACAGTGATATGTATTTATGCGCAGTGGGGAGAACGCCCTTACTTAAGGTATACAGGAAACATTAGGAAGGAAGTCGGACAACGATGGAATCTAGAGGCATGATCCCACCCCATTATATTAATATTTCTGTGCCTTTATTTACACGCAACACTTGGGGAGGGGGATTTATTATGGCATTTCACCAGAAAACTGGCGTAAAAATTTTGTGTGCATCTATCAATTTCTGCAAAAATATTGAAACTTTTCAGCGTTTTACTCGGATCCGCATGTCCGCAAAATACTAAAGAGTGTCTTCCGTATGTCATCTGCAAAAAACTAATAAGAATAAAATATAAAATATTTAAATAAAAATACGGAAACGGATCCGCAAACTGCGGATGACATACGGAAACCATTCCGTATGTCATCTGCAATTTGCGGATCCAGTCACTGCGGAACGATTTCTGCGGACAGTGATAGGACATGCTTCATATTTTTGCAGAGTATAAATGCGGAACCACGGATGCAGACAACATACTGAATCTTGTCCGCATATTTTATTCACCCATAGAAATGAATGGGTCCGCATTTATTCCGCAAAATGCGGATCGGACGCGGAAAAAAAAAGTACGGTCGTGTGAATGTAGCCTTACTATAACTTGTTCCAGAAACTGGCTCATAGCTGACATAGGTTTGAGGCCTGTGCCTCTCGATATATTTTTCGCATATGACTATCTATACCAGCCAAACCTGCTGATTTCATGGAGCCCCTACACGCTCTTCCAGCAGCAGATGTCGAGTGAGATAAGAATCGGGCACAATGGTTTTTCAATTTTTTGTTCTTGGGAGGATGCGCCTCTACAAGAGGAGCCTGGCAGGGACTTTCTCCCATCATCCATATGTATGAGAGGATCGGAAGAGGTATCTGTCCCTTAGCTGGCAGTTATCTCCGGTAATGGCCATGGTTCATGGTTTTACTCCAGCACACTTTGGACTATGACGGGAGTACGTAACTCTCCCCCCCATTGTGTTTTTATATTTTACTCTCTGCCTTCCCGAAGCCATAGCTTTTTTATTTTTCCATTGCCTTATGACGGCAAGTTCTTTCTAATGACGCCATTTAATATTGCATATAATGTAGTGGGACGCTGGAAAATTCCATATGGGCTGGAAAAGGGGAAAAAAAAAACTATTCTGCCACAGTTTTATGTTTTTCATTTTTATGATACTCCCTATGCAGTAAAACTGACCAGTTCTCTTCATTCTTTGGGGCAGTACGATAATGGTGATAACAAATGTACCGTATATCGTTTTTCTTGTACTTTCTTTCTACTTGTGTATCCCTTCTTGATTACTTTTTATTCAATTATTCTTAGGAGCTGAAGTGATGAAAAAATTGTGAAATCGGCCAATTTGATTTTATTTATCTGGTGCAGCGTTCACCATATAGTATAAATACATTTATATTTTGATAGTACAGGCATTTTGGGACATGGCGATACCTATAATCTTTATTTTTTATTGTTTGTTTATTTTATTTTAATTTAGGGGAAAGGGGGTAAATATCTTAATTTTTAAAAACTTTTTTTTACACATTTTTTTTTTTTTTCCTAAGTCCCCTAGGGGACTTGGAACATGCAATTGACAGATCACTTCTCCCATAACCTGCAATGAATTACCAGACCTCCGTAGGAACATCACTGTGCTAAACCTGGGAGCCTCTAGCAGGCTCAAAGCTATCGCGACTAATGAACGGCTCCCCAGATCTCCGTACAGGAGAGCCCAATGGGCCCCTGGAGCAAATCACTGCCTGAGAAAAGCCTGTCTAATGCCGTGATAACATACATGTAAAGCGGAGGTCTGTAAGGGGTTAATGTAATATCACATACAAACAGAAGATTTAGTAATATGAAGTTAAAGCCCCCTAAAAAAAAAAATCTTACCTATAATTGCTATAATATCCAAACTTGATACAGAAAATGCTATAAAGATGAATCAACTATGCGGATAGCCTTGATTAAAATTATTCTGCTGTTTTCTGCTGTTTTGTAGATACAGCTTTGATGCAAACCAATGCGTCTCCATGGTTACAGACTACAACCTGTGTGTAGTCTGATCCTGCACTCATCGGTCTCTTTTCTACTGCTTGTAGTACCCATGTCAGGAAGGATTTTTACAGCAGATGAACTGCTACTGTGTGTCACATTTTCATGGAATAAGTGCAAGGATTGTGACAGTTTTACACAATGGCCCAATTCATACTGACACGTCGTCCAATTTCCCTTAAAGCACAGGGCTAATATTTCCCTTCCGAGGCCAAGTGCACGCTCTGTAGCCTCACACAAGCATCGTTTGTTGAGCTCTACAAATCTGCTGACTTGGAAAAACAGGAAAATGCAGTTCAGTTTGTTTTTAGGGCATCACGTAAAGCTGAAATAGGCAGCACATTGCTAGCAATGACTTATCAATCCCATCAACCCTTCATACAACACCCACCCGGTCTTTAATGCGGTCATACTGCAAGGAACGTGCGACCATTTAATATACGCACTGGTCACGTTATGTACAGACGTAGCAAACCTCATCTTGATTCTGAACAATTTACCTACACAATAATAAGATACTTTTCATTGACTTTTTCAATGGCTTTAGTAATGTGATATCACGCTGAAGCTTACAATGCATGTGCATGAAATGAAGAAAGGAGTTCAGTAAATGTACAGCCCCTTGACGCGAAATTTTCGGCATGGCCACGACAACCCTCCTAAAGACAATCCCTCAAACACATATGTTTACAATGGAATCACTAACTTGGGGCATTGAAATTTAAGACAGTGGTCTGGATCTGAACCTTTCTACGCAAATCTATAGCAAAGCTTTCTAAGTTTCAATGGTGACTACCACCCATGAAAAAAAAAGGCATGGTGGCGTTTCTCAGAATCTAGATTTATCTGTAGTATTGTAAATGACACTTTTATTCACTTCGGCGGTCACTTATTAAGACCGTCGATTTAGACGCTGGTCTCACATCCCCTTCAATGGCGGCGGATGCGCCTAAGGCTACATGCACATGACCGTTGCCTGCCTCCGTGTCCGCTCCTCCTTGAAATTTTGCGTCCGTCAAAAAAAACGGATGACGGACTGTTTTTTTTTATGGATCCGATTTTTATGGCAGATCCATTGTAAAAATGCCTATCCTTGTCCGCAAACGTGAAAAAAATAGGACATGCACTATTTTTTTGACGGAATGAAAACACGGTTCACGGATGCGGAACAAAAACGGTTGACCATCCGCATTTTTTGATGGACCCATTGAAATGAATGGGGAAGCATCCTATCCGTGAAAAAAAACGGAACGGACGCGGAAACAAACAACGGTCGTGTGCATGGGGCCTAAGTTATGTACAGGTGCAGGCGTCTTCATAACTTTGGCACTTGTTTCCGCCAGTGTCACGCTTCAGTGTGGGAGGGAAACACGCCTGAGAACTAGGGAAGGAAGATGGACACCTCCTAGTGAAAATCTTAACCAAAATCCTGACTGATTACCAGTATGAACAGACCCCAAAGGTAGGTGAGTTCATACGCAGGAATACCTAGATTCCTATGTAGCCCTATAGGACCCTGGTACTAATGGCAGGGACGAGACTATCTGCTCCTCCAAAAGGAAGGATGAACAGGAGTCTACTTTAGGCCTAAAACAAACAATAGGGAAATGCAACACACAGAACCCAACAAAATACAAAAGGGAAAGGAAAGACTTAACTTCAAAGGGGCTATGGAAGCACCAGGAACTCAGCCGAGATCCAACCACAAACAATCCACCGGCACAGAAGCTATAAACCATACATCATTGTGGGGGAAGCAACTATAAATAAGGAATGTTAAATGACCACATAACTAACACCTGGAGGCAAGGGGTGTGGCCATTACCAGAAACAACACAGACGTCTATTGATCCACAAGGAAAACCTGTCAGATCAAACCACATGTTGCCAGTCTCACAGATCTCCTGCCACTTACTGTCGCCGGGACGTTCGTATGTCTCGGTACATCCATGACAGCCAGCCCTGCAACACAAACTACGTCAGCTCCTTTGCTCTAACCCTATAAACGGGCATAGGAAACGGTAAAGAAGACGTGCCGGCCTGCTCACACCACGTCCTCTTTTTCCGCTACCTCGGAAAAGTGGCGTGAGCATGTTTTTGTTCATAAATGATCCCTTTAGTACCTGTCTGTTCATTTGGTTTGATACAGCTGCTTGTAAGGCTACATTCACATGTCCGGCATGCCTGGTCCAGCACAAATGCCAGCTGGACATAAAATGTTGCACGCCAGGAAAGCCAGATATGCTGCCACAGATGTGAACATCTCCTTAGATACAGATGGATAGGTAAAATAGAGAAGGTGCTACTGATAAAATGTAGAATATTCCCAGGCAGAACCAATACCAGAATGACATTTATGAAACCTGAAGCAATCGGATAGACTCCTCCTCTACACCTTTGAGCAATTAACTAGGGCCTAAGGGGCGCTGCCTTAAACAGGCATCCTTTCTGGTATACTATGCAAAAGTGAAATATAGCAATGCAGGTTATAGAAACTCTTATTATTACCCTTATAAAAGGGGGTCTGTCAGCAGTTTTGACCATGCAAAACTGCTGAAGGCATTCAGTAGGGACTGGAAAAAGCAGAATAAGCAACCCTTCTGCAGAGCTTTTATCATCAGGAGTAGTGGGAATATGAACTTTTATTCTGCCAGATTCTGATTCTGCTAGTGCCCAGGACAGATCTTCACTGTGACCGATGTAGCGGCCTCCTGGTTGGATGCTATAGCTGTCACTCAGAGCAGAGGGGAGGGGCTGTAAAGCACAGTGAAGCTTTGCCTCCAGGGCACTTGCAGGAGTAGAATTATTTTCTGTTCATGCTTCACGTTACTGTGAAACTACAAGACATAATTTAATACCTGTTTGTCAGGTTTATATATTAATGGAAAATACCATGTGCTGTACTTGTCTCTAAGCCCAGAAACTGAACAGGGAAACTGAATAAGGTAATAAACAGGCACCTCCAGTGGCACTTGATAATGTTCTTTTACAAATATACTGTGCCTTTATATAAATATAGGTTTTGGCTTTTTGTGGTTCTGTCACCTGCCATTTTGCAGTAGTGCTAGTAAGACATACTGATAACATGACACGCGACGTCACTGGCCCACAAAGCACCCGCAGGAGCGCCGTGGCCTCTTCAAACAGCTAATTGGTGGGAGTTCCAGGAGTAGGACCACCGTCAATCTGATATTGATGACCTATCCGAAAAATAGGCCATCAAAATCAAAATTGTGGATTCCCCTTTAAGAAATCTCCTCCACAAGATGCAGAAAAACATCCATCCGTAAAATTCATGAGTTCCTACTTTAAAATACGCCTGAAGCTAAGTCTTTCTGTGTATTTTAACTGCTAACTCACGGTTAGTAATTCACAAGGTGAAATCCATTGCAAATCCACAAACAAAAAGTTTAATGCGAAAACATGCAGTTTTTGAAGCGGACCGTCTGCAGAATTTGTGGTGCAATCTGCAACATTTCTAATAGTTAGGTCCATGAGGCCTCAGGTCTCAGGCAGTCTGAACCTGCTGCTGTATCTCTTCCCCGGGGTAAGCCACTGGAGAAGTATTGTTCTCCCTTGAATACAAGCTGAGATCTGATTCCTGCTGAAAAGGCCTCTCATGTGCTCTTAGAGGGCCTGCACATGTACCTTGTTATTCTCTCAGCCTTTGGCAGGCTACCCTGGGGTATTTAAGGCACCTTCCACGATGGGATGGTGTCTCAGCAATAGGTTTTAGTGCTTTAAATTCCTCCAAAGGTGTGCCATTAGCTTGTTTGCCTGATCCGTCTACAGACTTCTGCCTTAATTTTGGATTTGACTCTTTATTGCCTGACCTGACCTTGGCCTGATCTCCGTACTGACCCTGAACTGCCCACCCTGACCTTGGACTGTTTATCAGATTGCACAAACTCTGCCTGCGCTGACCTCAGCCTGTGTCTGACTACAGTTTTGCCTGATCCCTTGGTGCTCCACACTGGTGTCTCTTGACCTTCATGGGTCAGCAGTTAGGCTAGTTTCACACTAGCGGCACGGAACTCCGGCAGGCTGTTTCGGTGGGTGAACAGCCTGTCGGATCCGTGCTGCCGCTAGTGCACACGTGCCCCCGGACTACCACTTCGGCCCCATTTACTATACTGGGGGCGGGCCGGAGTTCCTGCGGCAGCACGGAAAACATGCCGAGAGACGGCCGGAATAAAACTTCGACTACTTCAAGGAGTAGCAGCCTAGTGGGTCCCCTGCTGTGCCAATGTTCAATGGTTAAAGGGGGAAGCTACTTACATAACACCATTAGGAGTAGCCTTAAGCCAAATCTGTTTGAATGACAAAGCAGATCCACAGGCACTTTATTCCAGTAGGTTCCATTTTTCCACCCTGTTTAAAAAATAAAAGCTGCGTTCAGACTACCACCCTGATATCTTGGGGGATCAGACAGGTTGAACTTCCTATGGTTAGTCTTTAGATAAGTGGTGCACCCCACTGATCAGCTGCCTGAAGGGGCTCTCATTGTTACATCTACTAAGGGCTGATTCACATCTGTGTTTAACTGGCAGAGCAACGGCCTAACGGACGTCACTGGGTCTGGCACAGCCCTGCACCACCGGACCCCATTTAGGGTCTATACCATACTAAATATTTTTCTGCAATCAGACTAACTTGAAGATCATTCTAATGGTCCTTTATACATGGACCAATGTTACAGGAAATTATCCATTTGTTCCCAATAATTGCCTGCCAGATGAGGTGAGAGCTACATTTACATGCAGCAGTCACCTTCACTGTATGGGGATGAGCGACCACTGCTGCGATCCCTCATTTCCATACAGAATCTTTATTTCTGTGGGCATCACATCCCTGTTTACACAGGCGGATCTGCTTCCCAGAAACTGTGATTTTAGGTGTCAGCCAAAAGTCATGATCACCAGATGAACGGACGCTTACTTGGCCAATCAGAAATTAGCTTTTCTACAAAGCCTCATCCCCAAAAAGTGGCCTAGTTATCAGTCCATGTAAATGGACCTTTAGGCTCTGTTCACCTTTGCACTAATACATCAGACGAAGTGAATTCCTACATTCTTTCTGGACTGATGCTGTTGCCTCCTTGCTGATAGGTTCCACCTCAACTCGTTATTTGCTATGAAATTACAATTCATGCTTTTGTCTTCTTCGGTTTGTACTGATTTCAGGATTTTCTCTATTTGCCCATCAACTGTGCGGGGAACTTCGGGAGGCCCTAGTCACTTGAATGGAGTTGTGCAGCATTTCCCATGCACAGCCGGATGCAGGAAAGACCAGGAAGGGGCTGCAGTTCTCAGGATCGGTGAGGGCACCATCGGATCATCACTGATCTGGCACATCCCAGTGATACGCCACTTTATGAGCTGTGACATTGGGACCTCTGTGAGCTTACTCCCCGCTTCTTTGTACCTCTGTACATGTTTGGTTATTACTTTCTGCTCTGGGTTTTCCTATGTAAAACATCCAATAGAGCAGATTAAACAATTACAAGCATTGAGGGAAAAGAAAGTCTGTGACTCGTTTCGTCCCACTCCTCTGAATTTCGGATTGCCTGCCGGGATGGGTGTCATATTTCATCTGTGATATCATGCTCTTGGCAAATCCTGCCTTTTCCAGCTTAGATACATGTTTCATGCAGACACACCCAGGCGGCTGCCAAAAAACCTGTCTTTCCAAGTGTGCGTGAAAGCGGAAGCAATCACAGTCTAAACTTTCCTGAATATTCTTCTATCTGCTTCCATATTCAAAAACTGCAAAATGAAATGATAGTTTTCAGACCTCCTCAGTGTGTGAAGACCACGACTCTACTGCTTTATTTATTTATATGGTTTATATATAACAAAAAAAACAACAACACAATATTCACCTCACTAATCCCTTCACTGGTGCTGTCCCAATGCTTATCCGGTCCCCGCTGGACCCCAAACACACAGGAAATGGCGGGAGATGCCTACTCATTAGCCTTAGCGGCGACCTGTCAATGAGCGGCTGACCAGCCATCTCTTCAAACTTCCTGAGTATCAAGCCAAGAAGCAGAGTCCAGAGAGGACATGGCAAGTGTCAAAATTGGGTGAGTGACCAATAAACAAATATTTTTTAACCCATTCTGCCCCTTAGATATTACAAAAAAAATTGCATCCTGCTGGGCAACCCCTTTAACAGGGTGACAATCTAATTTTTTGTAACAGCGAACTGAAATACTTAGTGTTAAGGCTCATTCAGACGACCGTATAATTGGGACCGCATCTGTTATGCAATTTTGCGGAACGGGTGCGGACCCATTCATTTCAATAGGGTCCAAAAGATGCAGACGGCACAACGTGTACTGTCCGCATCCTCAGCTCCGTTCTGGCGGCCCCCGCAAGAAAGATAGAGCAAGTCCTATTCTTGTCCACAAATGCGGAACGCACATGGCCGGTATCTGTGTTTTGCGGATCCGCAATTTGCAGACCACAAAACACCACGGCCGTCTGAAAGAGCCCTTATGCCACTAAAACCTCTAACGGTCGTGAAAACCTGTGACATTATAATAATGTCATGTGTGAGGTAGCACAGTGGCCCTGGGTTCAAATCTCAACAAGGTTCTCCAGGTCCCTCCCACTACGATGGGTTAAATAGCTTCCTACTAAGCTGGGCCCCGTATGTTACTGTAAACCCTATTGGGTACAGGGACCGATTTGCCTGATTATAAACTGCTACCGTGCTACGAAACAAGTCGTATATAAGTAACAGGAAATAACAGGGAGGAAGCCGGGGAGACAATATCATTCCCTGCTTCCTCTCTATACAGGTCACTGATATTACTCATCTAATGGCTCTTAGCAAAACTAAAGGCCCTTTTAGGCTGCCCAGAGCTTTTGTTGTAAAGGTGCCGCCAATTATCTGATGAACGAGCAAAAAACGCTCGTTCATCGGGTAATAGGAATGTTGGTCACCTACTTAAATAATCCTTTGCCGGCAGCAGATCGTGCCATCTAAACAGCCTCTGCTGCCGGTAAACACTGATTCTGTATGGGGACGAGCAATGGCATTAGTGATCATTCCTCCCCAGACTGTGGAGGAGAGCACTGCATGTAAATACAAAGGTCTCCTTCACTGACGAGCAGGCGATTGCCGACATCAGGCCATGTAAAGGGGCCTTAGGCTGACCATACACATAAGAATGGTTGTACAACCAACTACTATCTCTCCGGATCCCTGATATACATGCCCGATCGGCTCAGTCGAGCAAGCATGTGTTTTCAGTAGAAGTAGGGGAAGGAAGCAGATGCCACACTCTTCTGGCAGTGGCTTATCTCCCTGAGAACAAAAGGATCAACTAGTTTAAAACCAACTTGCCCAATCAATATCTCCCTTTACAACTGCCATCGAGGGGGAGCCGGTAGGCCCCCATACACATTAGCTGGTTGTACCTGTAATGTGTATAGCCAGCTTGCTTTGCTTCTCAGGTTAACGGGAAAATTGTACATTCTGCTTAGTGCTGGTGTGCTTTACCACGCCAGTGGGTGACACAAAGTATAGCAGGTTGGCACATTAGGATAGGGATAGCTTCACCTTTCCATGGAAATGCTAGATCAGTAGGAGTGCAACTACCGGGACCCACACAAAAGCCATACAGTTAGGAGACTCCTCTGTCCTGTCCCACCCCACCGGCGCTTTCACGATGGCCAGGAGCAGTGCGCTGCCATTCCACACAACCCTATGGTGGTTACAGGAAGAGCTGGGAAAACGCCAATAAATGCTTGTGCTGTCATTTCACATGAACATTCATTTAGGGTTGTCTATGATAGGAAATATGGAAAGCTCTCAAAAACTGTGCACAAAGCAGCAATGCCTCGTAAATGCTACCCACAAGGGCACATGAAATACTTGCTTCCATTTTGCGCATGGAAAATGCCCACTAAAGTCTATGGAGAGTGATTAAAATTCAGATGAATCTGTATGTGAAATTGCATCCATTTTTTAGAGCAGCTGTCTTATGTACTAACTGTAATTCTTTCCTAGAAGAAAGCCCATCAATATTACTGACCTGTGGGGTCTCATGCACACCACCATATGTATTTTGCAGTACGCAAAACAAGGATCTGCAAAATATGGATGACGTCCATGTTGCATCCTTTTTTTTTTTTTACAGACCAGTTGACTTCAATGGATGATCTCTGTGCTTTCTGCATCCGTATGTCCGTTCTGCAAAAAGTGAGAACATGTCCTATGGTTGGCTGTAAAATGCAGACCACTGACCTATTAAATCAATTGGGCTGCAAAAAAAACTGGTGCAACACAGATGTCATGCATATTTTGCAGATCCGTGTTTTTCAGACGGTCGTGTGCATTCTGATGATATATTGATGACACTGAGGCAGTTTCAGCTTTGTGTCCATATCCAGTGGACTTGCTGCTAATTTGTGAAGTTTCCACATTGGAAACCCTCAGTAGTTTACAGTACAGTACAAGTGGATGGGGTCATCAAAACTGCCTCCACACGTCCCGCCGTCCCGGAAAAGTTCTGCATGGCAATCAGAGCGCAATATCTGTAGCATGATCATCCTGATTTCACACTTTGCAATGTACATCCTGAAATCCAGGGACAATCTGCAGCAAAATCTGCATGCAACACATTACGGATTTTGCTACCGGTTTGCTGGGAATTAGCAATTAATTTATGGCAGAAATTATCCACAGCACCAGGACCCGGCCGTACCAATATGCTGACATACCACACGTTGCACAGAAGACATTGGCATACTTTTTGCTACGTTTATTGCTATGATTGTAAAGAATATTTAACATCATGACACTACTGAGGTCTACAGTCATGGCCAAAAGTTTTGAGAATGACACAAATATTAGTTTTCACAAAGTTTGCTGCTAAACTGCTTTTAGATCTTTGTTTCAGTTGTTTCTGTGATGTAGTGAAATATAATTACACGCACTTCATACGTTTCAAAGGCTTTTACCGACAATTACATGACATTTATGCAAAGAGTCAGTATTTGCAGTGTTGGCCCTTCTTTTTCAGGACCTCTGCAATTCGGCTGGGCATGCTCTCAATCAACTTCTGGGCCAATTCCTGACTGATAGCAACCCATTCTTTCATAATCACTTCTTGGAGTTTGTCAGAATTAGGGTCCATTCACACGTCCGTGTGTATTTTCGGATCCACGGATCCGCAAAACTCGGAAACCGGCAATGTGCGTTCCGCATTTTGCGGACCGCACGTAGCCGGCACTCTCATAGAAAATGCCTTTTCTTGTCCCCAATTGTGGACACGAATAGGACATATTTTTTTCGGGAACGCGATTACAGACCCGGAAGTGCTGAACGGAATTGCGGACGTGTGAATGGACCCTTAGTGGGTTTTTGTTTGTCCACCCGCCTCTTGAGGATTGACCACAAGTTCTCAATGGGATTAAGATCTGGGGAGTTTCCAGGCCATGGACCCAAAATGTCAACGTTTTGGTCCCCGAGCCACTTAGTTATCACTTTTGCCTTATGGCATGGTACTCCATCGTGCTGGAAAATGCAGTGTTCTTCACCAAACTGTTGTTGGATTGTTGGAAGAAGTTGCTGTTGGAGGATGTTTTGGTACCATTCTTTATTCATGGCTGTGTTTTTGAGCCCACTCCCTTGGATGAGAAGCAACCCCACACATGAATGGTCTCAGGATACTTTACTGTTGGCATGACACAGGACTGATGGTAGCGCTCACTTTTTCTTCTCCGGACAAGCCTTTTTCCAGATGCCCCGAAAAATCGGAAAGAGGCTTCATCGGAGAATATGACTTTGCCCCAGTCCTCAGCAGTCCATTCACTATACTTTCTGCAGAAGATCAATCTGTCCCTGATGGGTTTTTTTGGAGAGAAGTGGCTTCTTTGCTGCCCTTCTTGACACCAGGCCATCTTCCAAAAGTCTTCGCCTCACTGTGCGTGCAGATAAGCTCACACCTGCCTGCTGACATTCCTGAGCAAGCTCTGCACTGGTGGCACTCCGATCCTGCAGCTGAAACCTCTTTAGGAGACGATCCTGGCGCTTGCTGGACTTTCTTGGACGCCCTGAAGCCTTCTTAACAAGAAATGAACCTCTTTCCTTGAAGTTCTTGATGATCCTATAAATTGTTGATTGAGGTGCAATCTTAGTAGCCACAATATCCTTGCCTGTGAAGCCATTTTTATGCAATGCAATGATGGCTGCACGCGTTTCTTTGCAGGTCACCATGGTTAACAATGGAAGAACAATTACTTCAAGCATCGCCCTCCTTTTAACATGTCAAGTCTGCCATTTTAACCCAATCAGCCTGACATAATGATCTCCAGCCTTGTGCTCGTCAACATTCTCACCTGAGTTAACAAGACAATTACTGAAATGATCTCAGCAGGTCCTTTAATGACAGCAATGAAATGCAGTGGAAAGTTTTTGGGGGGATTAAGTTAATTTTCATGGCAAAGAAGGACTATGCAATTCATCTGATCACTCTTCATAACATTCTGGAGTATATGCAAATTGCTATTATAAAAACATAAGCAGCAACTTTTCCAATTTCCAATATTTATGTAATTCTCAAAACTTTTGGCCACGACTGTATATAATAAAAATGTGTTTGTGAATCAGTGATATATAAATCAGATAGAAATGTCAGATTACTGTAAATCTCAGCATGCAGTTATGTCTCAGGCAGATGTGTAAATGATTACGGTCGTGGTCGGATTAGATATGGGGGCTGCCATCTAGGCTGTTCTGATTTAGCTGTTGTGAGGCTACTTTCACACTAGCGGCACGTACCTCGGGCAGGCTGTTTGGTCGGGTGAACAGCCAGTCGGATCCGTCCTGCCGCTAGTGAACGTGTGCCCCCGGACTACCGCTCCGGCCCCATTGACTATAATAGGGGTGGGGCCGAGTTCCGGCGGCAGCGCACACCGATGTGCCGCCGGAATAAAACTACATGTCCATCCAGGCACAAGTGGTACCTTCATCACACACCTCTATCTCTGCTCAGATCACTTCCAGAAGCGTAGCAGAAGGAAATATGGTGTCATGGCACCCTATGAATATGGACTGGAACCGCTTCTGTTTGGGATCCGAAGCTGGTTGGATTCGAGCATGGAGCCTCGTGTGGAACGTCTCAATCCTGGCTTTGCTGTAGAGGCACCCACCGTCCCAACTGCTGGTGTAATGATCTGGGGAGCCATTACTTACGACAATCGGTCTCCCCTAATAGGGATACAAGGGACACTGACAGCTCAGTGACATCTGCAGAACATCTTCTCATGGCAGGGCTTCCAACTGGTATTTTTCATCATGATTATGCTCGTCCACACACAGTAAGGGTTTCCCAGGAATGTTTCTACCAGATTACAGCACTTCCTTAGCTGCCCGGTTGCCACATTTATGCCTCAGTCACACTCAGTGTTTGGTCAGTGATTTACATCAGTGATTTGAGCAAAACAAGGTGCGGCGCTAAACACAGAACAGGAGCAGATCTTTCCCTTATACCTTATGTCTGTGGAGGCTCCAATCCTGGTTTTGGCTCACAATAAGGGCCCATAACCGTATTTACTTTTCGCATCCATTCCGTTTTTTGTGCGGCCCGTATGTGGAACCATTTACTTCAATGGGGCACGTTTCCGTTTGTCCGCATGGCCATGCCGCAAAAAAGTAGTGCATGTTCTATTACTGTCTGCAAATCACGGTCCGAGGCCCCATTCAAGTCAATGGGTCCGCAAAAAATACAGACTGCACATGGAACACATCCGTACGTCATCCGTATTTTGCGGATCCATACTGTAGAAATGGTATGCCCAGCCCATATTGCTCATGTGTTTGGTGATTAATAAGTTACTGTTTCCGTTCCGCAAAAAACGGATCGCATACGGAAACCATACAGATATGTTATGTAGAATAACGGAACGGAAGAGGACTTAAATAGTCGATGATGTTAGGGAGGCTCATCCCTGTCGCGGCCTACTAGTCGGCTGTGAGATGCAGGGTGCCGGGATGCAAGTACAATCTTTGTGAGGGGGGGTGGGTTATAGATCTTGGATGACCCATTTAATGCATAGTACATGAGTACAGGTGATCTATATTGTACAGCTTTAAATTGGTTAGAAAAGCATGCTCTGATGGAAGTGAAGGTTCTCAGTACCTTTATATAGGCACCAAAGGGACACTGACCTCCATATAAACCATTGGGAAAGTACAGAACCCCCTTAACCACCTTAATAAAAGCATCAGAGGATGTGAACAGCCAGTGATCGTGGGTCTCCTGAGTAATACCCGGATTACTGTGCGTATCAGTGGGTGAGTACTATGGATTTCCCGTCTACTGATCTTACATATCGGGATGCTCTAGTCATATAGGGGTTCGTTTATAAATGAGGAAGGGACTGACTTTTCTTTGCACAAAGTGACAGATGTTGGTCACGTGTGTAGAGAACCGTGTGACAGGACCCATGAACCTATGGAAGAACCAGACATCAGCCAGAACATCCTGACTGTAAAAACAAGAATCAAGCAGGAAGAAGGAAAAACTAGAGGGAAGACAAGAAGAAAATAAACACTCCACCATTCATTCCCAACCTCCACGTCCAGCCCACAACTCACCAAGCGATTGTTCTCCAAGACTTTCTCTTTTGACAGTGAATCAAAGTCTCTGAGGAAGAAAGGAGAGAAGACATGAGTTGCACATGACTGTCAGCAGAAGGATGAACGTGAGCTGTCACTATGTCACACCACTTCAATCTGGAGACTTCACCTCACACTCCCCCAACCCCCAAAATAAAATCCATGAGCCAAAATGCATGAATTACATGCAGATTTATCATGGATTTTGCTGTGGATCTGCCAAGAATCTTCACCATAAACATTGCAAAGGGTGAAACCGGAGGCAGAAATCTGAAGCATAAATTGACATGTAAGGGATTTAAAATCTGCACCACAATTGCCACTTGAAACCCTCACTAATATTTTCCTCAGAATGTGGATGAGATTTCCTGAAATTTCATTCACGTTGCTGCTACTGTGAATGCTGTGGATTTTCCAGCCGCAATTCTCCAGCATATACACCCCTGTGTGAACAGTAAATGCTGTGGATTTTCCAGCAGTAATTCCCCAGCATATACACCCGTGTGAACAGTAAAGGCTGTGGATTTTCCATCCACAATTCCCCAGCATACACACCCCGTGTGAACAATAAATGCTGTGGATTTATCAGTCACAGTTCCCCAGTATATACACTACGTGTGAACAGTAAATGCTGTGGATTTTACAGCCGCAATTCCCCAGCATAGACACCCCGTGTGAACAGTAAATGCGGTGGATTTTACAGTCGAAGTTCCCCAGCATATACACCCCGTGTGAACAGTAAAGGCTGTGGATTTTACAGACGCAGTTCCCCAGCATATACACCCTGTGTGAACAGTAAAGGCTGTGGATTTTACAGTCGCAGTTCCCCAGCATATACACCCCGTGTGAACAGTAAATGCTGTGGATTTTTCAGCCCTAATTCCCCAGCATATACACCCCGTGTGAACAGTAAATGCTGTGGATTTTCCAGCGGTAATTCCCCAGCATATACACCCCGTGTGAACAGTAAATGCTGTGGATTTTTCAGCCCTAATTTCCCAGCATATACACCCCGTGTGAACAGTAAATGCTGTGGATTTTCCAGTGGTAATTCCCCAGCATATACACCCCGTGTGAAAAGTAAATGCTGTAGATTTTCCAGCCACAATTCCCCAGCATATACACCCCGTGTGAACAGTAAATGCGGTGGATTTTACAGTTGCAGTTTCCCAGCATATACACCCCGTGTGAACAGTAAATGCGGTGGATTATACAGTCGCAGTTTCCCAGCATATACACCCCGTGTGAACAGTAAATGCTGTGGATTTTCCATCCACAATTCCCCAGCATATACACCCTGTGTGAACAGTAAATGCTGTGGATTTAGGCCCCTTTCACACATGCGTTGTGTGGATCCGGCGTGCACTTCCGTCCCGCCAGATCCGTCACAACGCATGACAACTGAAAGCATTTGTAGACGGATCCGGATTGCGGATCCGTCTACAAATGCATTGCAAGTGCAGATCCGTCTCTCCGTTTGCCATGCAGAGACACGTATCTGTCTTGTATTTTTTTCACTGTTTTAAAGGTCTGCGCATGCGCACACCTGAAGGACGGATCCGTCCTTCAGTCTTTTTTTAATGCCGGATCCGGCCCCAATGTAAGTCAATGGGACTTAAGGCCTGATCAGGCGTTCAGTCATGTGTTCAGGCTTTTCAGGACGGAGATAAAACCGCAGCATGCTGCGGTTTTATCTCCGTCCTGAAAAGTCAAAAAGACTGAACGGAAGACATCCTGATGCATCCTGAACGGATTTCTCTCCATTCAGAATGCATTGGGATAATCCTGATCAGTTTCTTTCCATCCTAGAGCCCTGAGGACGGAACTCTAGGATGGAAAGTAAAAACGCTAGTGTGAAAGCACCCTTATCAGTCACAGTTCCCCAGCATATACACCCTGTGTGAACAATAAATGCTGTGGATTTTCCAGCGGTAATTTCCCAGCATATACACCCTGTGTGAACAGTAAATGCTGGGGATTTTACAGTCGCAGTTCCCCAGCATATACACCCCGTGTGAACAGTAAATGCTGGGGATTTTACAGTCGCAGTTCCCCAGCATATACACCCCGTGTGAACAGTAAATGCGGTGGATTTTACAGTCGCAGTTCCCCAGCATATACACCCCGTGTGAACAGTAAATGCTGTGGATTTATCAGTCGCAGTTCCACAACATATACACCCCATGTGAACAATGTGATTTTGTATTCGTATAGCAGAAATGAGCACTGGATCTTCTTCAGCACCCGCTAGACTTGGAGATCGCAGGGTCGTTGCTGGCTCTTACATTCAGCTAAAGGTCCGTGTATAAACTCATGCAGGATATCAAGAGATCACTGTTCTAGAAGCTGAGCTTCCCAAGATTTCTAGGTACTTGTATCATCCAAGACAACAATCCCCAAGATCTTCTCTTATGGGCAATTACTAAAGCAAATACATTACAACTAGGAGGACACTCTTTGCTCTGCTTTGATTTACCAATAACATGTGGTCTAAAATGTTCTAGACAGCCACAATGTAACTAAACTAGTAGCACACAAACAGTTGTACTGTTAAACATCAGCAGCACAGCAAGAAAAAGCAGGTGAAGCCTTGGATGTGATAAGGCCTCTTTCACATTTGCGTTGAGAGGATCCGGCGTGCACTTCCAATGCCGGAAATGCCCGCCGGATCCGTCACAAAGCAAGACAACTGAAAGCATATTGAAGACTGATCAGTCTTCAATATGCTTTCAGGTAACCATGGCAGCTAGGACGCTACTGAAGTCCAGGCTGCGATGGTAAGTACTCCGCAGCAGTGTACTTAACTGCGCTGCGGCCGCTCCTTCATGACGTCACAGGTCCCCGCGGCGCATAGATCAATGCGCCACCCGGACCTGTGACGTCATGAAGGAGTGCCCGGAGGCCGCAGCGCAGGTAAGTACACTGCTGCAGAGTACTTACCATGGCAGCCAGGACTTCAGTAGCGTCCTGGCTGCCATGGTAACCGATCGGAGGCCCAGCTTACACTGGGGCTCCGATCGGAACTGCTGCTGCGCATGCGCAGAGCTAAACGTCGGATCCGGTGATGCGCCGAAACGATGTTTAGCTTAATTCCGGATCCGGATGAATGCACTTCAATGGGCATTAATTCCATATCTGGCGTTACGGCATGTCTTCCGGATTTTTGGACAGAGACAAATCCGCAGCATGCTGCGGTTTTGTCAACGTCCAAAAAACGTTCACATACTGAACGGAAGACATCCTGATGCATCCCGAACGGATTTCTCTCCCTTCAGATTGCATTAGGATAATCCTGATCAGTATCTTTCCGTCCTAGAGCCCCGAGGACGGAACTCTAGGACGGAAAGCAAAAACGCTGATGTGAAAGGGGCCTAACCTGTAAATCCCGACATAGCAGCAATTATTTCCACCATACATTTCCTGCAGCTGCAGAATAGATCTGCACAATGTTGAGGAAGAATTTTGGACTGTTGCTCCCTGCAATGGGGATTCATTTCATCAGAATTTTATAATCGGTGTCAGGAGACGTATAGGCCATAAATGCTCCTCTGGAATTCTGGGAAGAAAGGAATGCAAATGAGCTCTTAACAAGCACCACCTCTAATGCCATCAAATGTACGGCAGCTATCCTATAAGTCAATGTTCAACCCTTTATATAGGTCTTGAAGGCTCTCTCCCCAAGAAGATTAGTACCCCCCAAATCCTGACTTAGGCCTCTCACCCAGTTAAGCCAGTACTCTCTGCTGTGCATTGATGAGGGGCAACCACCCCGAAACAGCTGTCTGCAGATGTGATGCTGGCTTATTTATTATCCAAGTCATGTCTCAAGGCTTATATAAAGGGTTGAACATTGACTTGTCGGATAGCTGTTTTACATCTGGTGGTATTAGAGGCAGAGCTCGTTAAGAGCTCATTTGCATTCCTTTCTTGATCAGAATTCCTGGGATGTCTTAAGCTCATGTCACCTCATCGTGATAGGGATTGTGCACCTTTGGGCGGATTTTGGCAAAGCCTCTCTCTTGGGCACACCTGTGAAGGCAAACATACTTACCTGCTTCTTCTTCTCCCTGGCCTCGGCTGCTCCACTGCGCTCTCAGGATGTAAACTTCCATTTTGACATGGCTGCCCCCAAATGTTGGCCACAGGGGTGACCTACTCCCCTTGTGTCAGCTCACCTAGTCATGTAACACAAAGGCAAAAGGTGCCTGCTGCAGTCACTGATTGGCTACAGCTGCATCAAAACAGAAGTTTGCATCTAGGGAGCACAGCAGTGCCCCCAAGAGGGGGAGCATTTGCCACCCCACCCATAAGTGCACAACCCCTTTAAGCTCCTACACTCTTGGGTACTTTCTTATACGTTTCAGGACTGCCAATTATGATTTTTGAGGGATATTATCGGTAATCTGTCACCTCCAAAACACCCCCCAAACTAGAGTAAGCAGTGTATAGTGTATGGGTGCTGAGTCTGATTAGGTCATTTTTATTTTCAGAATAACTTGCATTCTGACACTGAGCTCCAACAAACCAGCAGTAACATACATTGAGAAGACTCCTCCCCATTAGGCCTCATGCACAGGGCCGTTGTTGTGGTCCGCGTCCGAGCCGCATATTTTGCGGCTCAGGCGCGGACCCATTCACTTCAATGGGGCCGCAAAAGATGCAGACAGCACGCCGTGTGCTGTCCGCATCCGTTGCTCCGTTCTGTGCCCCCGCAAAAAAAATAGGGCATGTCCTATTCTTGTCCGTTTTGCGGACAAGAATAGGCATTTCTATAATGGGCCGCATTCCGTTCTGCAAATTGCGGAATGGAAAGCGGAGCAGCTTCCGTGTTTTGCGGATCTGCGGTTTGCGGACCGAAAAACACCAACGGTCGTATGGATGTAGCCTTATGTGCATAAGCTCAGGAGTCCTCTCACTGCATTTTACTGCTGGTTTGTCAGAACGCAAGTGACTGTGGGGGTCATTTATTATACTAAAAAACGCCTAAATTAGACATATCTCAAGCGCAGATGGCGGCAAAACCAGGGCTGTGGAGTCGGAGTCGAGTCGGAGTCGGATGCAATTTTGGGTACCTGGAGTCGGAGTCGGCAAAAAATGGACCGACTCCGACTCCTACTAGATTTAAATTGGAATAAAAAAAAATTGGAATAAAAAAAAAAGCAAGTTTAAATGTCCCAATTCAGATAAAGTTATAATTAATTACTTCTCTACTGTAAAAATAAAGGCCAATGCATGCAGTGCGTCACGTTACCGCTAAACAAAGACGTTAAGTGACTGTGAAGAAGCATGCTTTTCATATGCTTTACTATGCAGTTAAAGGGACACTGACAGGCTGACATATCTGCTGGTATTCATCAGAGGATTAGGAATACAACTAGACGACTATTACCCCCAGTTGAGGTTTACTTGTGTTTAAAAACGTTTTAATCAATATGCAAATTCTCTACCTTTGTGCCCAAGGGGGCAGGCGCACATGTAGAGTACTGGCAGCACTAGACAGGACTAGGTAGCGAGGAGGAAGAGAGAAAGCTGGCACAGCCTCAGCATAGCCAGACGAGGCTGCTGCCAGCACTCTACACGTGCGCCTGCGCAGGAATTCAGCGCTCGGCTAGCCTGAAAAAAAGGCCAGTGCAGTGAATAATAACAAGGGGAACAGCCCTGGGAAGCTGTACTTGGCGCGGCTGGGCACAAAGTCGCAGGAGACGCTGCCCCATTGGGCACAAAGATAGTGAATTTGCATACAGATTAAAATGTTTTTTAAACACAAGTACAGCTTAACTGGGGGTAACATTAGTATAGTTTTATTCCTAATTCTCTGATGAATACCAGTATATATATATCTTTAGCTGGAAAATCAGCTTGTCAGTGTCCCTTTAAGGAGCGGCAATACTTACACTTTCCATTGTCTTGTGGTCTGCTGTTACAGGGAACCTATGGTTATCCTCGCCTCTCACTGATAACTGATTAAGGACTGGAGTCACTTGTATAAGTGAAGGGAATGGACAGTCAATAGTTCAAGACTGAAGCTGTAAACCATTTGAAAAACTGCTATCATTCAGCTAAGGCTATAAAACATGTAAACTCAGATTGTTAGCTTAAATTTTAAACATGACTATGGGATTCTACTAGGAAAATCATGTTTTAAAATAAATGCCCCTTCCCCTGCTCCTTCCTGGATCCTCCCACTGCTCTATCTTCAGCAGAAGATCAGCGCACAAAGGAGAAGGCAGCAGCTTCTGCTCAACTACCTCTCTGTGCTAGAAAAGATTAGAAGAACTTGGTGGAACAGCTTCGTATTTGCATATTAAATACAGAGGAGTCGGAGTCGAGGAGTCGGAGTCGGAAGTTTCAAAATCTGAGGAGTCGGAGTCGGACAATTTATCTACCGACTCCACAGCCCTGGGCAAAACGGTTAGGCCTGCCCTTCTTTAGAACTTCCGTTAGCTATAGGGCTTTATTAAAACCAGTGCCTATAACGCCGGTCTATGTGTTTTGTAGTTGACAGATTCCCTTTAACCGACCCCCACTTCTTGGGAGAGTAGCAACAGTCTTGAATTTTATCCATTTCTAGATAATTTGTCTGGATTGATGCGCACCCAGGGCTTTTGGACTTTTTTCATCTCCATGCATTAACATGTCTTGTAAGGTTTTCTGAAAGTTGTTTGCATCTAGACATGGTTCACACTCCTCAGTGAGAGAAACACATGGCAGTAAAAACGGAACAGCAGAGAAGACGTGTAACCGCGGCATTCCGCAGTCCATAAAATGTATATCCTTTATTTCATTCTTAAAGGAACCTCAGCATAGAGACATGGTTCTGGACAACGGACTGTTCCGCGCTATACGCTCTTCCTCCTGGTCCCTTGAAGAATTAAAGTAAAGATAGATGTGGACTGCTGAGTGCCGCTGTGCCTCTTCTCCTCTGCTGCTACATGTGAATTTCTTGCTATTTTACCTCTGACCGCCCTGGAATTTAAAGGGGTTGTCCCATCTCAGACAATGGGGGCATATCGTTAGGATATGCCCCCATTGTCTGATAGGTGCGGGTCCCACCGCTGGGACCCGCAACTACAATGAAAACGGAGCGGGGAAATGAACGGAGGGTGCACTGCACATGCGCAGCCGCCCTCTATTTATTTCTATGGGGCTGCCGAAAATAGCCGAGCGCTGGCTCGGCTATTTCAGTCTGCCCCATAGAAATGAACGGGAGTATGGGGCGCACATGCGCGGTGCGCTCCCATTCACTTTTATGGAAGCAGCACTTGATGGTGGACGGACCCCGGGAAATCTAGAGTCCTCCAGCCACAGCGCTCCCTGCTTCGTTCTAGGTGCGGGTCCCAGTGGCGAGACCCACTCCTATCAGACAATGGGGGCATATCCTAGTGATATGCTCCCATTGTCTAAAATGGGAATACGCCTTCAAACCGGGAAGTCTGATTTGACAGGTGATATAAGCGGTGAGTGTCGGTGTGAACTGACTTTTATTTAATGTGGAACCCGTCACTACATTGGACAAGAACAGCCCTTTCTATTGATAAGAGTGAGGAAAGATAAGGAATGCACATGGAAGCGATCCGTATACTTTGTGGACCACAATATGGTCGTTGCGCATGAGCCAGGACCGTGCGGCGCCAACTGCACATTGCTGTGAAATTGTGCTGCGGGAAAAGAAATCACAACTGACAGACATCCATTTGTGTCAAAAAATGTCACAAGATCGATGGCCACTTTTTTGCCCGCAGGACACCTGCCCCATGAAGCTATTAGACTATTCTGAATAGTGTTTGTCATCCAGATACCGGTCTACAATGGAGTAAAGTAAGATGAGCAACACCCGATACTGGTAATACAGCAATATGTAACATATGACACATAGATAATGCGTGTGGCGACTAGAAATATATGTATGGCTGCGCACAGCAAGCGTGAATCACACTCATACCCTACAATGAGACTTCATTATCCGCATCGGGAACGACATCATCACAGCATCGCCTGCCTGTGCTGCCAATCTGAAGAGCCAGGAAGCGCCCCGCAGCAGCACTAAAGAAATGGGACCTTCCTATCCAACTGTTTGTAGGCACCTAGCTCATTAAAAATGTTCAAGTTATAATACTTTTTCTTAATATGCAAATTAGGCTTTTAGTGCAATGAGGGCGTCACCATTTCTCTGGTTGCACCCAAGCGCCACCCACTTTTATAACCAGCCCCTCCCTGGCTGCTTTGCCACTGCCTGGTCTGTCAATCAAAGCAGCCAGGTAGGGTCTGGCCACTGAAATGAGTGGAGCTTGGATGCAACAAGAAGAACGGCGACGCCCTCATTGCACCGAAGGCCTTATTTGCATATTAAGAAAAAGTGTCATATCTCGGGAACGGGGCCTCAGATCGACAAAAGAAAATGTTTTAATCAGGAGAACCACAGCGATGGGGGCCATTTATGAACAGATATACACAACTTTTGTGGCGCACACCTGGAGAAGATTCGGCCATGTTGCAGAATCTGCGACTTCTTCCTCGCTTATTCCTGATCTAAAAAAAGAGGGCGTGGGCGGGGACGGACGGGCAGGCCTGCCTCATTCATCATTTTCTACGCCTGGTTTGGGCGCAGAAAATAGTCTAAAAATAAGACACCAAGGAAGCCGCCTTACATTTAGTATCGGCGGTGGATCCACCGAAGTTATGTAGAGACCGGCGCCCCTGTGTGTCTATGCCGACCGTTCAATAGGGAGGTCGCTGCTGACAGGTTCCCCTACCAAGGGCAGATATGTCGGTGGAAAAGTTGATCTGCGGTGTTGAATTGTTCGGACGTCATAGTTACTCAGGCCATCAAGAGGAGCTCAGACCAGACATCACTAATCAGTGAGTATTCTTTTTGAGGGGTTTTCAAGGATTTTAAAGGGACTGTCCCACCTTGCCGTTTCCAATGAGAGAAGGGACTGGGCGCCAGCCTTGGTGGCCAGGATTACGGAAACAGCTGATCAGGCGTTAAAGAAGCAGCGCTGTCTGCGTAGCTTCAATTCACCACGATGGGGGTTACAGGAACAGCAGAGCGCAGGTCCGATCAGCCGTTTTCATAAGCCTGGTCCCTAGGCTCGGCTTTTAGTTGGAAACGGCGAGATGGGACAGTCCCTTTAATATCCATGAAAACCCCTCCAAAAGAATAATGACTTGCGATATGTGGTCTGGGGTGACCTTCTGGTGCTTAGGTTAAAGTAATCCATCACAGTGACAAATAGAAACAAAATTATCACTTTATTAATCAAAAGAACGTACAAAACTTCACGATCATGACATGAAAAACACATGAAAGCAAGTGAGTAAATAATGCGGCCTCCAGAGCAGCGCTCGTAATAAAGTCATATCGGATGCTTTCAAAAGACTGAGGTGGAAAAAAAAAAAAAGTTTCTCAAGAGAAAAAAGTAAATCTGCAAGTTACAATAGATCCTATGAGAGACTGAAAACAGCATGCCAGTCTCAAAAATGTGCTCCTACACAGTCTGACACTGGCAGCACTGACGGGGCAATGTCGGGAGAGTCCTCAGCACTGCTATGCCGCCTGTGGGGAGAGGGAGCTTGGTGCTGAACGCCTACTCCTGTTCCCAACATGAAGCCATAGAATTTTACTGCAGTTGTCAGACTTTTACAGCTTGCACTGAGTTCGGTGGTAACTGTATACATTCCTATGTACTGAGCTTCCCACACCTCCAATCCGGTTCTCCCAGTCAGGCTTCATCTACCCGGCTGCAGTGATGACGTCATGTTGTCAACATGTGATGGCAGCACAGCTGAGGCCAGTGACTGGCTGCAGTGGTCATGTGATGGCAGCACAGCTGAGGCCAGTGACTGGCTGCAGTGGTCATGTGATGGCAACACAGCTCAGGCCAGTGACTGGCTGCAGTGGTCATGTGATGGCAGCACAGCTGAGGCCAGTGACTGGCTGCAGTGGTCATGTGATGGCAGCAGAGCTGAGGCCAGTGACTGGCTGCAGTGGTCATGTGACGGCAGCACAGCTGAGGCCAGTGACTGGCTGCAGTGGTCATGTGACGGCAGCACAGCTGAGGCCAGTGACTGGCTGCAGTGGTCATGTGATGGCAGCAGAGCTGAGGCCAGTGACTGGCTGCAGTGGTCATGTGACGGCAGCACAGCTGAGGCCAGTGACTGGCTGCAGTGGTCATGTGATGTCACCATTGCAGCCAGGTAAACAGAGCCCGGCCATTAGAACCAGGATTCACTAGGTTTGTACTTACCAGTTCTTTATTGCAGAGGGATCCCAAGGGTCTCCCTGAAGCTGGACATCCCCTTTAAACGGAATACATGATGCTCTTCATACCGCTACAGATTTTGTTTCTGTACAGTAACCGTGGTGGGTGTCTGCATGTATATTAGGGGCTCAATCGCAGTCAGATCTGCAGCATTTACCCTAGGTACACACCTAAGCGTTTTACAGCGCATTCAAACGCGCTGTAAAACGCACAACATGTGAAAAGCCATGCTTCCCTATGGGCATGGTTCACATTTGGGCGTTTTACAGCGCGTTTGAACGCGCTGTAAAACGCCCCACGCCCAAACAAGTACATGAGCTTCTTTGGGGCGTTTTAACGCGCCTATGGACAATGATGCCCATAGGGGAGAATCAATGAATCGCGCGTATGACGCGCGTTTCTTAGTTACAAAAACGCGCATCCAAAAACGCGCGATTCAGAAACGCCCAGGTGTGTTCCCAGCCTTAAGGTTTTCCGGTGTGTGAACACAACCTTACTGGTGATCTCCTGGTATAGTCCCCAACCGCTTGTATAATGCTTTCACAGATGCCATGCTCCGGAACCGGTCTGTCCCATACTGGCAGACACCAAGCTCCTATACTGATAGATCCGTCACAGACGCCGCGCTCAGTCACCGGTCTGTCACATACTGGCAGACACCACGCTCCTATACTGATTGATCCGTCACAGACGCCGCGCTCAGACACCGATCCGTCACAGACACCGTGCTCAGATACCGGTCCGTCACAGACGCCGCGCTAAGATTCCGGTCTGTCACAGACGCCGCGCTCAGACACTGATCCGTCACAGATGCCGCGCTCAGACACCAGTCTGCCACATGCCAGCAGATTCTCCAGACAAAACAATGAATTCAGACGCCATCATTAGAGAGATAATTACTACTGACCTAGAACCATCTTAATGAGCTCCTCTGACAACCTGCCCTGAACAACTCCTCTGCTGACTGTACAGGGACGGTTGTCACCAGCAGTTACCTAGCTTATAGCGCGGCAGTGCAGTCTCCAGCTATGGGAGCATGACTTGGGATAGAGTGTAAGCTCTTGGACCCAGGAAGGGGCGGTACTTACATGAGGTCAGGCCTGTGACGATGAATAAGGGCGCAGAAAGCCAGTCCATCGCGGAACGAGGAGCTGAGGTCGGAGATGCGGACCCCGGGGTAGCCGGCACACTGCTGGGAGCACCACTGCTGGAGGCTCCTGGAGGCAGACATGGTGGACGATGGGGCGGGGGGGGGACAAGGTCAGCGGGGCGCGTTATACCGCGGCCGGGGTCATGTAGGGCGGGGCGCCGCCGCCGCTCCGGGGGATGCGGCCGGACAACGAGGGCTCTGTGCCGGCGGGATCCGTTAGTTCCTGCGCCCAGTGCCGGGCAATCTCAGGATTTCACCCTGGGTCTTCCTTGGTTTCCGGGCGGTGTCTGCTGCGGTACCGTCCCCGCCTATCCTCACTGCTCCTCCCCGAAGCCGGAGGGAGAGAATGGGGGGGAGCTGCAGCCACACACACAGGGGAGCGTTCACACCGCAGACATTACCGCATCTGTCCTAACCGTCCCGGGTTATCGCCGCTGTCCCGGGCGGCTGCCTGCATGTCCCGGCTTATGATGAGCCCGGCCATGCAGGCAGAGTGCTGCCTCTCACTCACTGGGCCAGCCTGTGATGCCGCGTCCTTGGCCCCGCCCCCTCTCACAGTCCTCTGTGATCACCAGTCCGACCACTGGGTGAGAAAGAGAGTGGCTACTGCTGCTTCCTCCATCACTGCAGAGTGGGTCCCTGCCTGGCTTGCTGCTGGCCTGTCTCTAATCTAGTCGGGTCCCTTTTTTTTATTTATTTATTTTAATTAAAGGGGTTGTCCGAGTTAAATAAATATAGGCCGATCAGCATTATACCATATCTACTATTACCTTTGTAAATCACTCTCTTTATCTATAATGTCTTGTTTCTTCTGTGCTGATGCAGGTCACGTGACCTGCGATGTCATCCAGCAAGCTCCCTGTGCTGACGTTTCGTGTACAAGCTTATCCCTGCCTTAGGGAGTGAGTGGCCCTGCTCTGTACTCGAAACGTCAGAGCCTTGTGTGGCCGCCCCCCTCCTTCTGCGTCTGCTGCGGCTCCTGTGAGAGATCGCGCAAGTGCGATCCTTACCAGTGCTGACAGCCTTGTGAAAAGTTTAACTGGACTGGTGTGCCCGCTCCCCAACCTCTGCGTTTGGCTGCCCGCCGGCTCCTGAGCGATCCTTACCAGTGCTGGCAGGCTTAGGCTAGTTTCACAATTGTGGCAGGACAGATCCGACAGGCTGTTCACCCTGTCGAATCCGTCCTGCCGCTATTTCGCCGTGCACAGCAGAGGCCGCCGGACTAAAAAGTCGGACGTGTCATAGTTTTAGTCCGGCGTCCTCTCTCCGTGCACTGCTGTGCTGTAGCCCCCCCCCCATTATAGTCAATGGGGACAGAGCGGCAGCACGGCGAAATAGCAGGATGGATCCGACAGGGTGAACAGCCTGTCCGATCCCTCCTGCCCCAAGTGTGAAACTAACCTCATCAAATTAGCACTGTCCTATTCCACTGGCCATCAGAACCAAAAGTCACCCCCCAGGAACAAAAGAAAGTATAGCAGATATACTTCTATAATAGATATAGAGCTCTAGCTTCAATTAGAGATAGATAGATCTATATACCGTATATGTATGTGGGAATATATATATATATACTGATCTATATCTCTATATACATATATGATATAGCTACATCTATCTATATATATATAATGTGTGTATAGAGATATAGATCCATCTGCAATGTGATAGGAAGATCTGCCTGTGGGAGCTAGGATAGATCATGTGACTGGGTTTGTATGCACAGTTAGGTTGAGCAGAGCAGGGGGCGGGGAAGGGCAGATTATTCACACCCACAAATATTCATGAGGGAGAGCTCAGGCATTGTTTGTACACGCCCCCACAGCTTTGCTGCAGCATGTAAACAAAGCATACATAACAGAACTATGCAAAGGTGTAAGTATGGGGTTTTTCTCTCAAGAAATCAAGCTTAACTAATGTATATGTAAGAAGTTTTTTTTTTCTCCATAACTCGGATAAGCCCTTTAAATTTTGTCCAGTTAAGTTTAACCCCTTCAGGCTCAGCCATGTCACAGTGACTGAGCTGTTTCCATAAGCCAAATAGTGAGTCTCAGCCAGCACCACTCTTCTCCCATTTACTTATAATTAGGACACGCTGTAAGATTTAGCATAGACAAGTAGTACTCGTCCATGGTAAATCCTTAGTGTGTCCTTAGTAGGTGTTGTCAGTAGTTACGGTCACGCAGCGCTGCTCTCACCACCAAGTGTCGCTGATGACCCACTTTTAGGGTCCAGTCACACGACTGTAATTCTGGGTCTGTATCCGTTCTGCAATTTTGTGGAATGTGTGCAGACCCATACATTTCAATCGCGCTGCAAAAGATGCGGACCGCAATAGTTGTCAGTGTTCCATGTACAGAGAGAGAACAAGGGGCCCGTATAGAAAGGATCAATATGAGCTGTCGCTGGGTTTTCGCTGTTGTCCCAGACGGCTGCCTGCATGGCCCAGCTTATGATAAGCCCCGCAGGCAGTGTTGTGCCCCACTCACTATGCGGTGCTGTGGATGGAGCGGACTGCGGCGGTGAGCCTGCCCCATACACAGCGGGTGCTGGCTGCATCAAACAGCACACACCCAACTGCAATGGCGATGACACCAAACCCCGTCATTAAGGCCCCATTCACATGATTGTAATTAGTCTATACCCGTATTGCGGACCACAAATTGCAGTTCCGCAATATTCAGGCACCTACCGTGTGTGCACCATATCACGTATGCGAACCCATTCACTTGAAGGGGTCCGCAGTCTGAAAGATACGGTGTGAAGGCAGGAAACAGAAAGGCAGGGTGTGAATTGGTGTCAGTGGGCGGGGAAATGTGTGCGTACAAGTGGCGTGGCCTAGCTTAAATATTTTTGCCACGGGCTTTGCGCGCCGCTACTTTTGTCCCTCTTTTCCTTTTTGGAAAGTTGTGACTTATGTTACCGGGCCTTCTTCTCAAATATTTACTGCCGTCATAGTCTATAGTCATCAGGCTGATGAAGCGGCGTGATGTACAATGGGCCGGCCATGTAAAAGCTAGTGCACCAATCAGATTCCAGGTTTCATTTTTCACATTGCAGGTTAAGAAATGACAGGCGTGATTTGATTGGTTGCCGTGTGCTCTCCTTATAGCGCTGAGAAGTGTTATGAGAATGTGCCTAAAGGGAAAGAGGAGGAGTTACCTATAACCAATCACATCTGTTCTGATAGGTGGAAGCTGGTTGCTATGGGCAACTCCTCAACAACTTTCCTTGCATTAGTTTTCTTAAGTCTCTCTATGGCGGCGCCTGTCATTTATTATGATGATGATATTTTGTTTGTTGTGATATTAATAAATGTAACTTATCAGCAGAGAACCAGTTTCCGCTGCTTCTAAGACCAGTGACGATGCTCGGCATTGTGCATGCAGGTGGTAGGCTTGTATGCGTAGAAACCCCTTTCGTGAAGCACAGCTCTTGTGCAGCGAGGTGGTCTTCACACGCCCCACGCTTCGGCCCTGGGCGGCTCCGCTCTGCCAGGTTTTGTGGTGTACCACTCAGTGGCTGAGATGTTGTTACTTTGACGCTTTCACTTCGTAATGAAAGCACTTACTGTTCATGGGGCAGCTCCAGGAGAATTCCACAAGCTGACTTTTGGCAGAGGTAGCATCCTCTGACAGTGCCATGCTTAAAGGGGTTATCCCATGATTAATGTAAAAAATAAAAATTGGACATAATCTAGTACATGACGGCCTCTTTCTAAGAAAGCTAGAACCAGCCCTGTACCTGGATCCAGGCATCTCCCCATTCATTGCTCTGCTAGATTTATATCAAGCTGACAGCTCAAGGGGAGTGTCTTCTCTGCTGCAGCTCAGGGGCGTGTCTCAGCTCCACCTATCACAGCTCAGGGGGCGTGTCTCAGCTCTCCCTATCACAGCTCAGGAGGCAGTTGAAGGATTAAACTGAGCATGTGCGGCCTTCTCAGTCAGCAGGTCAAAGAAATAAGAAATGAAATGCAATTCTAAATTTATTTCGATCAAGGTGCTGGATTTAAAATTGTTGATCCTGATCAGGATTTTTCCGGCATAGAGCGCCGAGGACGGAACTCTATGCCGGAAAAGAAAAACGCCAGTGTGAAAGGACCCTATATAGTTTTTCTTGGGTTTCACTACTTAAAGAAAAAAAAAAAAATAATTATTTTTTTCTTCATTGCCATATTCTGACCCCTATAACTTTTTAGTAGTTATGTCTACAGAGCTGTGTGAGGGCTAATTTTTTGGGGCGATCTGTGCTTTTCATTTATACCATTTTGGGGTGTTATGACTTTTTGATCACTTTTTACAAAAAATTTTGTGGGGAGGTAAAGTGAACAAAAAAGGACTATTCCGTCTGGATTTTTTTTTTCTGTATAAGATAAATGGTTTTATATTTTAATAGTACGGGCGTTTTTCGCATGTGGTGATGAATATGACATTTACTTGAACATGTGATCATTAGATCACTTCCGTCATACACTCCAATAATTTATGACGAGGCGCACCTCCGTCAGTCCGTGCTCATGGATTGAAAACTATGCCAGGCCCTGACTGGAGTAGTTTTCACTCCTCTTTTACACCCGGTCTTCACCACTCCCACATGGTGAGGATGGCGTAAAAATGCTCGGATGATAAAATATTGTTGCATGGGTGTTTAAAAGTCACAAACAGGAGGCTTGTAGCTTTTTTTTTTACACCAAAAGCTGATGTAAAGTTATTAGTAAATGACCCCCAATCTCTTTAAATAACTTTTCCTTTAACCATGAGGGATGGATACCAGACATCCAAATAGATTATAAATAAATCATTTATAAAAAAAAAACTAAAACCTAAATGCTCATTTTACTGAAATCCTATTAATATTTCACTTGAATAATAATTTGGAATCCAGTGTAGATGTAAAACTTAGGCCCCTTTCACACGGGCGAGTTTTCCGCGCGGGTGCAATGTGTGAGGTGGACGCATTGCACCCGCACTGAATCCGGACCCATTCATTTCTATGGGGCTGTGCACATGAGCGGTAATTTTCACGCATCACTTCTGCGTTGCGTGAAAATCGCAGCAAGCTCTATATATAATCGCAGCATGCTCCATCACAGACCATGTGATTGGACCATGTGATGTGACCTTATCACAGGTCCTTTAGACTGCAGCTAAAGCTTGAAGAGAGATCGCCAACTACGCGATCAAGTGGCTAAGGTAAGTTAAGTTTTTTATTTTTAACCCCTTAATCCACCTTTTACTACGCATTCTGTATTGAGAATGCTATTATTTTCCCTTATAACCATGTTATAAGGGAAAACAATAAAATCTCCAGGGTACTCAACCCGAAACTGGACTTCAGTGATGAAGTCCGGCTTCGGGTCTGGGTACCAAACATGGTGATTTTTCCAACACGCGTGCAAAACGCATTACAAAAGTTTGCACACGCACGGAAAAAACGCGCATATTCCCGCAACGCACCCGCGTCCAATCCGGGCGTCAAACGTGACGCCCGTGTGAAAGAGGCCTTACCCTAGGTACACACCTAAGCGTTTTTCAGCGCATTCAAACGAGCTGTAAAACGCACAACATGTGGAAAGCCATGCTTCCCTATGGGCATGGTTCACATTTGGGCGTTTTACAGCGCGTTTTAACGTGCTGAAAAATGCCAAACGCTGTCGCTTCAGCATGAGCTTCTTTTGGGCGTTTTAACGCGCCTATGGACCATGCTGAAATAGGGGAGAATCACTGAATTGCGCATATGATGCGCGTTTCTTAGTTACAAAAACGCGCATCGTAAAACGCGCGTCATACCCGCTATTCAGAAACGCTTAGGTGTGTTCCCAGCCTTAAAGTTCTGTAGATTATTTCAGAGGGAGAGCAAGATAATGAAGTATCAGAGGGCATGCACAGGAGAGGCTGCAGACGCTGTCCGTACAGCAGCATGCATGCCGCAGGCGGTGTGTGAACTCTGGCTCACTTGCAGGAAGAAGTAGACTAGATATACAGGACTGCATTGTTATTGTGTGCATTGGCCCAGCCATATTCTACCTACTGTTTATAGGGGTTATTCAAAACCTATAATGCCCCCAAAATACCCTGGCACCTCATACAGGTCATACTTACCCTGCTCTCCGACACCCACATCGCTCCTGATACCCGCTCGGCCACCGCTGCATCTCCCTATTTTAAGGCAGGTGGCCTTAAAATGCCAAAACCCATAGTATGCTGTGATTTTGAAAACAAAAAAAAGACACAATTGACATTTAAAAAAGAAAAGAAAAAAAAGCACCTTAAGGGCTCATGCACACAATGGTAGCCTGTTTTGCAGTCCGCAAATTGCAACTGTGCCTTCCGCATTTTACAGAACGTCCTGCTCTGTAGAATAGTTCTATCCTTGTCTGTAAATTGGACAAGAGCAGGACATGTTCTATCTTTTTTGCAGGGCCTCAGAACGGACATATTGATGCTGACATCACACGGTGTGCTGTCCACATCTTTCCCTTGAGAAAGCCGAGCAGGCGAAATGCGCGTCGGGACGCGGGGGAGACGCTGATATTCTGTGCGCACTTAGGTACATGGACACTTATAATTTTTGATTGTACAAATACTAGCACTTTATTGGCACTTTTCTGTCATGCATTTATATACTACTTATTATTTTTTTTTTGGGGGCTATTAGTACATTTGTGGCCCCATACCATAGGGGATATCGTAATTACGTGTGCGCACAAATTGTCAGTGGTAACTGTGATGTCATCATCTCCATACTTATGTATATATACCCCTGTGTAAAGGTTTCTAGCTGTCATCTGTACCACCAATCATGTTAACCAAGACTATATAACATTTTAATATGAATTGTTTTATAAAAATACTAATAAAGTAATTATTTCAATTTCCGGTGTGGCAAATTGGTGTATATATATATTTGAAGAGAAAGCAGCGCTCATATGAGTGCTGCCTTTTCTGCTCTGTTTACCTTCTCACTGTCGCAACTGTAATTACACCTATGCCGTCCCATTCACTTCTAATAGACGACTCCTTCTTTTTCAAGTAATTAGGAAGTAGTTGTCCCATTGAAGTGAATGGGCTGGTGTTGTTATTACACCTGCTCACTGCTGCGGTTGTGACAGCAAGCCGGTAAACAATGAACAGAAGCACTGCTTTCTCTTCATACAGCTGATCGGCGGGGGTGCCGGGTGCTGGACTCCCACAGGTCTGATATTGATGAACTATCCTGAGGATAGGTCATCAATATAAAAAAAAAGACAACCCCTTTAACAGAATCATGGCTCCCTATGATGGTATCAGTTCAGGTTTCATGTTCTACCTGTATACAGGTGAGGTTTTATAAACAGATTTTCCTCATGGATTTTCATGCAGCTTTCTCTACGTTTCCGCACCAAAATCCACGTGTTGCCTGCGGATTTCAATGCAGATTTGCCCCGCTCTCTCCCTTTGCATTGCAAAAATCTGAACAGTTGATATGCTCAAGATTTCAAATTTCGCACGGCAGGCCAATTGCAACGTGTACATGAGATTTTGCAAATCCCATTTACTTTACTGGCACTGTATTATGCTGCGGTTTTTTCATATAAAAAAAAACGTGCATAATCTGCAACACGCAGGAAGCTGGTAAAACCCGTGACCCTCAGTTCACACTTGCGCGTTTTACAGCGCGTTCGAACGCGCTGTAAAGCGCATAACCGATGCAAACCAATGCTTCCCTATGGGACTGGTTCACATTTTCGCGTTTTACAGCGCGTTCGAACGCGCTGAAAAACGCCCGACGCATAAACAAGTACTTGAGCTTTTTTTGGGGCGTTTGTCGCGCGTTTTGGCCCATAGACTTCAATGGGAACGTGCAACACTTGTATTTTGCTCATTTTTGACACTGAAAACGCGCGTTCGAACGCGCGTTTATGAATTTGCAACATGCTGGAATGGCCAAACTTCATATAGACAGGGATATTTGGTCATTGGACAACACTGCAGTCAATCACACAAACGCGCGTAAAACGCGCGTTTACTATTGCCAAAAACGTGCGGGAAACACAGCCAGCGTAAAGCAGCATGTTGCTGCAAGTAAATGAGGCATGTTTCCTACATCAGGGGTATCTGCACAGCAACACAGCACACGAACAGTAGAATGATGCTGGCATATCTGGAATTCCATACTCCCACCTGATTCTATACAGAGAGAAGTATGCTTTATGTCTTAATACTAACACAAGCAGCTCAAAGCCCAAATAAACAGTCAGAAATAATGTTCAAAATCCCTACAACACCCTGATGTCTGAATAAAGCAAAAATAATAGTAACTTTGATCATACACACGATCTGAAAATTGATATAAACGATTAAACTCAATTTAGGGCTCATGCACACAAGCGTGTGTGCCCTATAGTCGGACCGCAAATGTGCACTCCGTGGTGTGAATGTGGACCCATTGGCATGAACGGGTCCGCCAGATATGACCGAAAATAGGACTTTACCTAGCTTTTTGCGGTGCGGAGGCACAGATCGGAAGCATTGCAAAGCGACTCCGTGGGATTTCGGTTCGTGCCTCCGCACTGCAAAAAAATAAAGCATCCTATTTTTTTGCAGTGCGGATCATCTCTTGCAGATCGCACATGGCCGTTGCGTAAAACATCCATGCGGCTGCCGCAGACAGATCCGGACCCAATCATCTGGAATGGTCTGTGATCCGTCCGCACTGCAAAAAAATAGAGCATGTTCTATTTTTTGGCGGTGCCGATGCACTGAGAGATACCCCACCGAAGCACTCCGTAGTGCTTAAATGGGGTTCCGTGCCTACATTCTGCACCTTTCGGATTGGTGCGAAAACAGCCGGGGCCCGTATTTTGTGGACCGCAATACGGGCATGGCTGAGCAAGGCCCATGTGCATGAGTTTTAAGACTGAGGAGGGTCAAAGAGCATCAATCTCATGCGTGTCCCCTGATGTGTATACACATTGATCATTACAATCATATGTCCCCTGCAGCTCTATAACAAGCCGTGTAGGTGGAGATTGGTGTTCACTGATTCTGGCCTTGACTGTCCTCCTCAATCTTGAAGGGGTTCTCCAGAATTTTGATATTGATGGCTAATCCTCAGGAAAGGTCATCAGTATCAGATTGGCGGGGGTCCAGCTTCCGTGCCCTTGCAGATCGGCTGTATGAAGAGGCCATGGTGCTCTTTGAGCACTTAGGCCCTTTCCTAGGCCTTGTGATGTCATGTTTATCAGTCACATGGGCTATGCGCAGCTCAGTCCCTGTCAAGTGAATGGGGCTGAGCTGCAATACCAAGGACAGCTGCCATCCAATTGACTGTGCTCTGCTTGGTAAACTGAGAAGGCTTAGTGCTCACTAGTGTTGGGCGCGAATATTCGCGATGCGAATATTTCACGCGAATATCGCATGTTCGCGATTTCGGGATTTTTTTAGAATATCATGCCATAAATTCGATATTGCGAATATTCGCGTTGGTTAAATTAGATGATACACAATAAGTTCAAGAACTTCAGTTCACTTGTGTTGATAAATGAGTTTGAGTGACTCTGAGTTTCATTCATTTAAGGTGTTGTTTTGCATCAAGGCTCTTTTTCAAAGCCATAGCCAAAATCCTGCCTTTTTTGCGATTTTTCGTAATGCGATTTTTATTAAGCGATGCGATTTCTTTCACACGTGCTATTCTTCCTGCGCATTGATTGACTTGACCATCCCGGCCATGAAAGTTAGTGTTTTTGCGATTTTTTTTTTGCCATGCGATTATCCGCGATTTTATAAAAAAAAGATGGCGATTAAATGATGACGAATATTCGAATTTGTGAATATATCGCAAATATTTTGCGAAATATCGCGAATTCGAATATAGGCATATTCGATCATCACTAGTGCTCACCAGAGCTCCGGTGAGAGCTGCAGCTTGCTCAAACTAATCAAGCTAATCGGCAGGGATGGGCCATCCGTGTGAAAATCCTGGAGAGCCCCTTAAATTGCTTTTTGTTTTTATCAATTTTTTTATACTGTGCATAATCCATAAAGTTCCTATTAAATAGGAAGAGGGTATGTAAACGAGCTCTTGGCAAGTTCTGCCTCTAATGCCATCAGATCTATCCTATGTCAATATTCGATTCTCTAAACAGGCCTTGAGACATGACTTGGATAATAAATAAGCCAGCACCACATCTGCAGACAGCTGTTTTGTGGTGATTGCCCCCATTGAGTACTGCATTGCAGGACTTTTTTTTTTCCCATCTAAAAAAAACACGGAAACGGCTGCAAAATGTGCCCAACTGATGCGTTTTTTTTTTTTTTTTTTTTTTTTTTTTTACATGATCCTGTTTTTTTTTTTTTTTTTTTTTTTTTTTTTTTCTAAAGGATCAGAAGAACGGAAAAATAATGGTCCCCTCTTAACTAGGTGAGAGGTCTAGGTCAGGATTGTGGGGTATGATATATCCTTATGGAGAGCCCCTAAACAGGGTGAGGAGTCTTATAGGCCAGGCAATGCTCCTCTGGAATTCTTGCATGGCCAAATATTAGGGATGTGCATTTGTCTCCAGGCATAAATGTAGGCGAAAAACTACTCATGTTTTTTCTCGCCAGATGCACAGCTGCTGTAGATGCATCAAATTTATGGCGAGGCGCAAGCGCAGGAGGAAATCTAAAGACCATATTACACAGGCAGATAGAGCAGACTATTGTCGGGAGGGAAGCCTTCCCTTCCATCAATCGCCTGCTTGGTAGAGGAGGAGACTGCTGCAATTACATGCAGTGATCTCCTCCTCAGTATAACGCCTCTTGGACACGACCGTATGCCCTCCGAGACATACGGTCCGTGAGCGGGCCATATGTCCCAGAGCGGACTTGATCGTACACACGGGAGAGCACAGCATCAAAGATTACAATGATGCTGTGCACGTCAGGCCGCCCGCGGGGCTATTGTCCCGCACTCATATGAGTGTGGGACAATAGTCTCGTGGGTGGCCCGATGCGTCCTGGGATATGGAGCAAGACAGATCTGTCATGCCGTTTTCTCTGACGCAATAGTGACTTTCAGTGGTGTTCATGACTGATCCGTCTTCGTTGTGTTAAAGATAATACAACCGGATCCGTTCATAACGGATGCAGACGGTTGTATTATCAGTAATGGAAGCGTTTTTGCTGAACCCTGCCGGATCCAGTAAGAACGCTAGTGTGAAAGTAGCCTCAATCAGTCTGTGTAAATAGACTTAAACTTCCCACTAATGTGAAGCCTTCTTTTTCAACCAAAGGTCAGAGATGGAACTAATGCCGTAATGGCTGATACAGCGCCTGCAGTGGCATGACTCGGGCCCTGCCCCCCAGTACACATACAGTAGTAATACCAACAGAAGCAGCTCTCACCTGTCGTAACTTAGCGAAGAAGCACGGATGCAGTCAGGACTGGACTGTGAAACTTCAGGTGAAAAAACAGGAAAATCCAGCTTCTTAAAAGTTGCAATTTTATTCCATCAGGTTAAAATCTTCAGTACAGGAAATGGACTCAATGAACATTGTTTGTTGAGTCCATTTCCTGTACTGAAGATTTTAACCTGATGGAATAAAATTGCAACTTTTAAGAAGCTGGATTTTCCTGTTTTTTCACATACAGTAGTAATGATTACTGTTGGTGTCCAGTGGCAGGCGAGATCTGGACCGTAATGTAGTCTTCTCTGTTTGAGAGATGGCAGTGACATCATCAAGCCTGCTAGGCTTATAAGAGATCATGCGTCGAGGAATTTTACCTTCTTGACACTGCAGTTGTGACGGCGAGCAGGTATACAGAGAAGAGAAGGTGGTGCTCGTATGAACGCTGCTTTCTCTTCAAACAGCTGATCGGCGGGGGTATCTGGCTGCTGGACCCCCGCTGATCTAATATTGATGACCTATCCAGAGGTCAAGAAAGCAGACAACCCCTTTAACTTTGTATAAATGATAAATACCATGCTGAAGCGAGACAACCCCTTTAACAAAAATGTATACAGTCAAAAAAAAGGTATACCTGTCCAACAGAGGCTATAAGGACACTAATTCCGCTTCTGGTAGGACACTTTTTACAAACTTTCCCAGCACATATGCCAAAAAGACCCAGCATACACAGAAAGAATTCAGGCATGCTCTGGTAACATATATGTCGGAGTTCTGTTCGGCACTATTTATTTTCCTGTGAAATTGACTCTGAATCCCATGAATCATTTGGGTCAGTTGTACACGGGGTCTGGCTAAGACTTACTTAGCACAAATGATGTTCCCACCCAGAAGGAGTCCCTTTTTTTTTTTTTTTTTTTTTTTTATAATGGGTAGCAACTACACTGAACTCTGACCCATTCATTTCAGTGGGCACGTACACGTGAGCATTGGTTTTCACTGACCATCTGTCCCTTCCTTTGAAGTTAATCAACGGGTTCGTGAAAAATCCCTGACATTGCACTGACGGCATCTGTGTGAGATTGCTAGGAGATACTATGTGTTAGGCCTCATGCATAGGACCGCTGCTTGGCTGTGCCCGTATTGCGGCCCACATCACTTGAATGGGTCTGCAATCCCGAAGGTGCGGTGCGGAACAGAGGCACGGACCCATTCAAGTTGAATGGCTCTGGAACCGTCTGCGGCAGCCGAGGACTGCGAATTGCGGTCCCCAATGGCTGGGTGCATGAGCCCTTATTCTGATTATCTACACATAAAACACTGACGTAAACTGATCACTTGTGTGAAAGAGGCCTTACATTATGAATGGCGGCCAGCAAAAGTGTGAACGTTGTCTTATTGACTGAAGTAACCTAGTTTCATTTTCTTCAGAAAACAATTGAATGTGATTTTTGTTTTTTTGGCAGCATAAGCAGCTCATGAAAATCTTCGTGTGAAACAGCTTTGCCAGCACAGGAGGTAAACACCATGTCATGCAAAATCAGCTTATCTCCAGAGCAGGTGCAGTGTGGGAAGTGGCAAGTGATTTCTCTCGCCTGCAGCGCTTACTTCAAAACCGAACAGCTGCAAGTTCCCACAGTGCTGCACATATATTCAAGTGTTGAGAAAGTAACTGACCCCCACCCTTCATCTCTGTCAAACCACCACTATGTATGAAATGCAAGCAGGGCGTCTGTCAGCAGTTCTGTCCCTATGACACTGGCTGACCTGCTGCATGTGTTCCTGCCAGCTGTAGACATCTGTGTTGGTCCCATGTTCATATGTGTCCGCATTGCTGAGAAAAATAATGCTTTCATATATGCAAATGAGCCTCAATAGAGAGAGAGCGCCGTAGAGAGATTGCTATCACTTTAATCAGTCCCTGGCCTGATGGCGTTCACAATCGGGACAATATTCATAGGAAGTAGTGATGAGCAAATCAATTTGTACAAATCGAATTTCTTAAAAAAAATCAGGGACTGGCCCTGCTGTTCAAGAGTCTCTCCTCTTCCCCTTGATTGATAGTGCCAGACCTCTATCCAGTACCTGTCAATCTTGCGCCTGCGCTGTTGTCCTGAATATTGGAACAAGCTCAGAGGCTGTGCTGGGTACATGCACCACTTATGTATGGGTACACCTGAAAGTGTAGCGGCGCATGCACAGTAAGCATCTGTGCTGTTCAGGTAGCAGAGCCTCTGTGCTGCACCACGACCTGGAGCAACAGCGCAGGCACAAGATTGACAGGGCCAGGCTAGATGTCTTACACTGTCAATCAAGGGGCTAAATTCCCCCCCCATCAGTCTGCACTCTATACCCCATAATGAGAAAGTGAAAACAGAATTTTACAAATGTTTCCAGATTTATTAAAAAGGAAAAGCTAAAATTTTGCATGGACATAAGTATTCTGACCCTTTGCTATAACACTTGATATTTACTCCGGGGGCCTCCAATTTCTTTTGATCACCTTTGAGATGTTTCCAGTGAGCGCCGTGGCCTCCTCACCGCACTCCAAGTACAGAGCACCTTCTATAGATGCTGAGCTTGGTATTGTAGCCCGGCCAATACCAAGCTTAGCATCTTGACATCAGGTCCCTTGGTCATGTGACCAAGGGACCTGATGTCAGTGGCCTAGGAAGACGGCCCAGCGGAGCACCAATCTTCAAACAACTGGTTAGCAGGGTTGTAAGAAGTTGGGCAACCCTCCCGCCCCCTCTGATCAGATATTGATGACCTATCCTCAGAGTAGGTTGGCAATATCTTACTCCTGGAAAACCCCTCTAAGCAGGGGAATCTGTCTGAATAAGGCTGGTGTCACACACAGGTTGGTGTGATAGGTCAGGATAGGATATGAGTACCAGATTGGTGGGGTTTGACACCCGGCACTCCTGATCCCTGATGGGTAAGCGGCGCTCTTAGGAGTACTGTGTCCTCTTCATTGTTTACTTTTGCGCAATCTCCCATGTTGCAGTGTAATCTCAGCTTCCTCTTCCATGCACCTGAATGGGACGGTCAGCTGTAATTAATGGATGCCTCAGCTACTGTACAAACTTTACAATTCATCAGTCTGGATCACAAAGTATTCAGGTGAAGAAACCATCTGGGTGTCAAGACTCTGCAGCTGGCAAAGGAGGAGGGAGGGCTGGCGGTCCCCAAACCTAAGATGTATTAATTGGCATCAGGTGCAACATTTTGGAGAATGGGACCACTTGGAACCGAACCTGAGTTCGGGAAATGTTTTTTTTACAGTATAAATCGTTGGCGCTCACTCCGCACAGTATTTAAACTAAGTTTTATGCAAATTGACTTCAGATGTTTCGTCCAAAGTCGATTTGCTCATCCCTAATTATATAGGTGAATTACCACAAAATTTGTACTCCTGCTCGGCTAAAAATACTCCTCAAAATTGTTAAGAGGAGTATTTTTACTTCTCTGGAAAAAATGTAATACGACCTCTGCTGCAAACTGCAGACATAACCCCTTCCACGCCATGTCCTTAGGGGCTGCTGTATGGAGGGGGCTAATCATCGGGTCGCTGCACTGCTGTGGCAGTGGCCCGATGCTGTCCCTCTACCCCTACCCCCCCCTGTGTAGGATGGCCGTTCTCACCTCCATACAAGCCGTCACCACCCTCCCCTTCAGGATGGCTGGCGCTGCAAGAGTGTACTGCAGTGTATTGTAAGAGGCATCAGACCCACTAGATCTTCAAGAGTCAAAAAAGTGTAAAAAAAAATAAACTGCAAAAAAGGAAAAAAAAAAAATCTAACTTCTTCCTATATCAGCATATATAATTAGTTTAAAATGTAAAAAACACTAAACATGTTGTATTGCCGCGTCCGTAACGACCTGACCTATAAAAGGATCATGTTACTTTTACCGAATGGTAAACGCCATAAAAAAAAAAACTATGATGGAATTGCAATTTTGCCCATTGCACTTCCCACGAAATGGTATAAAAAGTGATCAAAAGAGTCATATGTTCCCCCAAAATTGAACCAATCAGTCATCTCATCGCGCAAAAAGTAAGCCCTTACCTAAGGCAATCGCCCAAAAAATAAAAAAGATATGGCTTTCAGAAAATGGAGACACTAACATGATTTTTTTTTTTGTTTCAAAAATGCTTTTATTGTGTAAAACCAAAATATATTAAAAAGAAAATTATGAATCGCCGCGTCCGTAACAACCTGCTGTATAAAAATATCACATGCGCTAACCCGTCTGATATAAAAACCGTGCAAAAGAGTAATTTTTCATTACCTTATAACACAAAAAGTGTAATAATGTCCTGGGAACACAGAGAATAACACATCCATCCTCAGGTGAGGCAGGTACAGAAGATCGGCAAAGGGAATTCTATAAAGAAAAAAATCTGCCATGGTGGAGCCACACCCTGGCAATCCCACCAAATGTGTGAAATTCAGAGCATCTCAGCTCTGTACAGAGAAAAGGACTCCATATTTTAAATAAAATTTAAAAAATAATTTTTAACTCATGAGTACAATGCACTAATAAAATAAAAAAGTACATAGCCTTTAAAGAGTAACTGCACTTTTAAATAAAATTTTAATATGTTCCTAATTCCATAGTAACACTTTTTCTAATATACTTTAATGCTTTTTGTATTTTTAATACACTCCCCTCTCCCAAAGCACACCATTCCCTGTGCGCTTAAAATTTACATATCTGTACACCAGGTACCACTTGTAACCGAACCATAGTTCAGGAAATGTTTTTTTACAGTAGAAATCAATTTATAAAGTTATTAGTTATTACCTGAAGTCTCAAAAGACTTCACAACGTAATAACTTCAGCTCAACGGAGCCAATACATTCTAATACTGTACAGAGCGCTCGCTCTGTACAATATTGAAACTAAGTTTTATGCGAATAGACTTCGGATTTTTCACTCATGCCTAGTAGTTACACACAACTCTTCAAATCGAGATAGGGGACTACAAAGCTGCGATCCAGGCGCTAAGGATGCAGCACCATATATTGTATAGTGGCTGTGCTTGGTATTGCAACTCAGCCCCAATCACTTCAATGGGTCTGAGCTGCTCTTAGGCCATGTGACATCGAAGAAGAGGATTGGCACTCACTTTTGAGTTAAATCTGGTTTCTTTTATTGTCACAGTTGCAGAATTGTGATGCGTTTCGGCTCTAGCAAGAGCTTTCTTCAAACATGTATGTGACTTGACTGACCTAGGAAAAGCTCAGAGAAGGCTGCGGTGCTCACAGAAGTGCTGGTGCCTTCTCAAACAGCTGATTGACGGGGGTCCCCAGTGTTGGACCCCAACTGATCACATACTGATGACCGATCCTGAGGATACATCATCAGTATTAAAATTTCAGAAAACCAATACTTTCTCTCCTATGTTCCACACCTGATTTTGGCTTCAAAAACTGCATCTGTCTGTCAGCACCCTTAGATGCCATGGTCAGTCACATCTGGGGCAGCTTTCCAAAGGAGTGCCGCACTTCTGGGACCCAAACAGCTCCACTGTGCGGTAATCGAGGAGGCCATTTATTCTCTGTGGTTAGCCTGTGTTTGAAGCTACCAGGCTTACCATGGTGATGTTTCTGGAACACAATGAAACTGTCATAGGCTGCAATGGAACAAATTTTTTTTCCAAAATTATTAAAAATTATAAAAGTTCAAATCATCCTCTTTCTCCAGTTTAAAAATAAAAAGATGATAGGCATCTGTGTTTACCAAATGTACTATTAAAATAAACAGATTTGTCCCATACAGGGAATGTCATTTTTTAATCTCCCCCCCCCTAAAAAATAATAAAAAGCGATCAAAGTCATTCACACTCCAAAATGATATCAATAAAAGCTACAGATTACTCAAAAATTTAGCCCTCAATTCTGTAAACATACTGTATTTTTGGTTTCATATGATGCACTTTTTCCCCAAAAAAGTGGGTAAAAAATGGCAGTGAATCTTATGAAGCAAATACTAATGAGCATTTCCATAAGTACACCGCTGGATCAGGGTGCAGTGAATTCAGTGCTCCTGCTGCTGGTTGTACTGACCGCTCCCTGGTCTTCTGCCAGGTGCTTGCTGTGCGCACAGCATCAGTATGTAGTGCACTGTGATCCGACAGAAGCCCAAGGAGCAGTGAGTGCAGGACGCGTGCACTGGATCTCGCAATCTAAGGTCTGATGAGGAATAGGGATCTGATTTGGGGATCTGATCTGAGGTCTGAAGAGGAATGAGGGTCTGATGAAAACGGGGGGCCTGATCTTAGGTCTGATGAAAGGCGCCTTTCTAAGATGCCCTTGTTTCCTTATTTTCCTCCTTTAAATCCTACATGTGTCTTATGGAGCAAAAAAATACGGAAACCATAAAAAAAGAAAAGAAAGTTATGGGGGGGGGGGGGGGGTCAAAATAATGCAAAGAAAAAAAATTGTTTCCAAAGTTTTTTTTTTCTTTCAGTAACACTAGGAAAATCATACGTGTGGTATTGCTGTAATTGTACTGACCCAGAGAATTAAGGACACAGGTCAGTTTTACAGCATAGGGAACACTGTTAAAACAAAACCCATCATATTGCATTTTTTTCTAATTTCACCCCATTTGGAAATTTTTTCCAGCTTCCCACTACATCATATGCAATGTTAGATGGCACCATTAGGGTACTTTCACACTTACGGTAAAGTTTTCCGATATTGTGTTCAGTCCTAGGGGCTCAATACCAAAAAAAAACGGATCAGTTTTATCCTAATGCATTCTGAATGTAGAGAAATCCATTCAGGATGCATCAGGATGTCTTCAGTTCAGTCATTTTTATGGTATTTGGGCGGAGAAAATTTCTCAGTCCAAAATTCCGAAACACTTGCCGGATCCGGCATTATTTTTCATTGAAATGCATTAATGCCAGATCCGGCACCAAGTGTTCTGGCAAAACAGATCCGGTTTGCAAAAAAAAATAAAAAATACCGGATCCGTTTTTCCGGATGACACCGGAGAGACGGATCCGGTGTTTCAATGCATATGTTAGACGGATCTGGATCAGTCTACAAATGCTTTCAGTTTGCACACTGATTTCCTGATCCAGCAGGCAGTTCCGTCGCCGGAACCTTACAACGCAAGTATGAAAGTACCCTTAGAAAGCACAATTTGTCCTGCAAAAAACAAGCTCTCCTACAGCTATGTGAAGTACAAATAAAGTTATGGCTATGCGAAGGCAGACCGTAAAAAACGGAAATGCAAAAAGGGAAAATAGCAAGGTCCTGAAGGGGTTAAATGTATGTTAACCAGGAGCCTGGGAAGCATATGTGGTTTTCGGCTATTCCCTTTCATCTGTACAGCTCTGCATGCCTGTGGAGACTCATTAAGGTAGTACTGCTCTAAAGGACGCTGCCAAAAACGGACATTGTACGCCAGAGCTGCTGCAGGGTTTCAAAACACCTCCACTCAAAAACACTACAACTCTGCAGGTTGTCCCAGCTTTTAGAGCGCTCTGCTCAAAGACAGTTGTCCATGTAGCCCTTTATGATCTCATTGCATTAATCTCTAGAGGCCAGGAACGGGAATGTCGTTAGCTTTCAAGGGAATCTGTCACCCCTATTGTGGACCATCATCTACAGCAGGCATCCTCAAACTGCGGCCCTCCAGCTGTTGTAAAACTACAACTCCCACAATGCCCTGCTGTAGGCTGTTTGGGCATGCTGGGAGTTGTAGTTTTGCAACAACTGGAGGGCCGCAGTTAGAGGGTGCCTGATCTACAGTAATACATGGAGTCCAGAACACCATTTTTATTTTAAATTTTTTACCTATTTTATTTCATGATTACTGGCAGAAAAAAAAAATTGTAATCTGGACTCCTATAATAGTCTAAAATCAGAGTGACAGATTCCCTTTTATGGGATAATGCAGACATTCATCCACCCTATTAGCACCCTAGACCACCCAGGATGCTTCCATTAAGGCTTCCTTACACGAACGTGCCGTGTTTTGTGGTCCGCAAAACATGGATGCCGCCCGTGTGCCTTCCGCAATTTGCGGAACGGACAGCCCTTTTATAGAAATGCCTATTCTTGTCCACAAAACGAACAAGAATAGGACATGCCTTGTAATTTTTACAGAGCAACGGATGCGGACAGCACACGGAGTGCTTTCTGCATCTTTTGCGGCCCCATTGAAGTGAATGGGTCCGCACCAGAGCCGCATAAAATGCGGCTCGGATGCGGAACCAGACCACGGTCGTGTGAATGAGCACTTACTTTAGGCCACAAGGGAATTAAACCTTTCATTTTCACAGTGACAGAATTATATTATGTGCAGAATTCATACAGTACGTGAGCTAGGGGTGGGACGATATGGCGATATAGACGATATGCGATATGAATTTGTGCCACGATATCGATTTTGTCTATATCGCCATATCGCGGTAGAACATGGTATGCGCCGCTCTCGGCACATACCTTGTTCTCCTGAGCCGGCACAGTGGAGAAGGAGGGAGTCCCTCCCTCCCCACTGAGAGCCGCCAATGAGAGAGGAGGAGGGGAGGGACTGTAGCCACTGCTACCAATGAGAGCGGAGGAGGGGAGGGACTGTGGCCTGTGGCAGAACATCACAGGCAGGGAGAAGGAACGCCCAGGGAGAGAAGCTGATGTCTCCTCCCTGGTGTTCCCACCATGTGACGGGGGCCAGAGCGGGCGAACGGAGCCCCGCACATACATAATAGTAAGTGCCCCCTATGTGCCCCCTAATTAACCAGTTCCCGACCGCCGTACGCAGGATTGCGTCCTGCGGGCGGCCGGGATCTTCTGTTTGGACGCGCCGGGGCGTCATCTCGCGAGACGCGAGAGTTCCTGTGAACGCCAGCGCGCGCTGCTCACAGTGAAGCGCGCTCGAGAGTTGGACTACAGCCTGCCAGCGATGATCAATCGCTGGCAGGCTGTAGATGCGATATAAATCGCATCAAACAGCTATATCAGACGCTGTTTTATGAACAGCGTCTGATATAGTTGCTACCTGGTCCTCTGGTGGTCCCATTTTCTGGGATCGACCACCAGAGGACCAGGTAACACAGTAAAAGTTGCACCAAACACTACACTAACCCCCCACCCCACCCTCACCTATTAACCCCTTGATCACTCCATCTAGACCCCTGATCACCCCCTGTCATTGATCACACCCCTTGTAAGGCTCCATTCGACGCCCATATGTGTTTTGCGGATCCGTGGATTCACGGATCCGTGATTCACGGATCCGCGGATTCACGGATCCGCGGATCCGATCCGCGGATCCTCAAAACACGGACACCGGCAATGTGCTTTCCGCATTTTGCAGATCCGCACATTGCCAGAACTATATAGAAAATGCTTTTCTTGTCCGCAATTGCGGACAAGAATAGGACATGTTCTATATTTTTGCGGAACGGAAGTGCAGACTCGGGAAGCGGATCCGTAATTCCGATCCGAGCGGGACAAAGTCTGTCCCCATAGAAATGAATGGGTCCGCAATTCCGCTCCGCAAACAGAATTTCGGACGTATGAATGGGGCATAAGGGTCCCTTATCACCGCCAGTTAGTTAGCTACTTGTTAGGTAGCTACCGCCCAGCCCACCGCACCGCAGTCACTGATTTGGCAGAGATTTTTTCATCCACATTGATCGATGCGAATGAAAAAATCTGTGCCGCTTCATTTTTTTTTTTTTCAGCGCAGAGGCTGAACGGAAAAATCTCATTACCCGTATGCTCAATATACGGAGAATCGCAGAAACTCCTAATGCTGGCCATACGTGTAATGACTGCGGAGACCCTCAAATGCCAGGGCAGTACAAAAACCCCACATGTGACCCCATTTTAGAAAGAAGACACCCTAAGGTATTCTGTGAGGGGCATGGCGAGTTCATGGAAAATTTTATTTTTGTCACAAGTTAGTGGAATATGAGACTGTAAAAAAAAAAAAAAAAAACAATTTCCGCTAACTTGTGCCAAATTTTTTTTCTGTGAACTCGCCATGCCCCTCACAGAATACCTTGGGGTGTCTTCTTTCCACAATGGGGTCACATGTGGGGTATTTATACTGTCCTGGCATTTTAGGGGTCCTAAAGCGTGAGAATCCAAATGCGTAAAATGGCCTGTGAAATCCTAAAGGTACTCATTGGTTTTAGGGCCCTTTGCGCATCTTGGCTGCAAAGTGTCACCATGTGGTATCGCCGCACTCAGGAGAAGTAGGGCAATGGGTTTGGGGTGTATTTTTACATATACTCATATTGGGTGTGAGAAATATCGCTGTAAACGACAACTTTTTACATTTTTTATTCAAAGTTGTCAATATACAGAGATATTTCTCTCACCCAGCATGGGTATATGTAAAAATACACCCCAAAACACATCGCCCTACTTCTCCTGAGTACGGCGATACCACATGAGTGACACTTTTTGCAGGCAAGATGCGCAAGGGGCCCAAATTCCAATGAGTACCTTTTAGGAGGGCATTTTTACGCATTTTTCTTCTCACGCTTTAGGGCCCCTAAAATGCCAGGGCAGTATAAATACCCCACATGTGACCCCATTTTGGAAAGAAGACACCCCAAGGTATTCGCTGAGGGGCATAATGAGTTCATGAAAATTAAACTTTTGTCAAAAGTTAGCGGAAAGGGAGACTTTGTGAGAAAAACAATAAAAATCACTTCCACTAACTTGTGCCAAAAAAATATTCTATGAACTCGCCATGCCCCTCATGGAATACCTTGGGGTGTCTTCTTCAAAATGGGTCACACGTGGGGTATTTCACTGCCCTGGCATTTTAGGGGCCCTAAAGCGTGAGAAGAAAAATGCGTAAAAATGCCCTTCCTAAAGGTACTCATTGAATTTGGGCCTTTGCGCATCTGCCTGCAAAGTGTCACCATGGTATCGCCGTACTCAGGAGAAGTAGGGCATGTAGCTTGGGGTGTATTTTTACATATACCATGCTGGGTGAGAGAAATATCTCTGTATATTGACAACTTTGAATAAAAAATGTAAAAAGTTGTCATTTACAGAGATATTTCTCTCACCAAGCATGGGTATATATAAAAATACACCCCAAACCACATTGCCCCACTTCTCCTGAGTACGGCGATACCACATGAGTGACACTTTTTGCAGCCAAGATGCGCAAAGGGGCCCTAAAACCAATGAGTACCTTTAGGATTTCACAGGCCATTTTTATGCATTTGGATTCTCACACTTTAGGGGCCCCTAAAATGCCAGGTGAGTATAAATACCCCACATGTGACCCCATTTTGGAAAGAAGACACCCCAAGGTATTCCGTGAGGGGCATGGTGAGTCCACAGAATTTTTATTTTTGGCACAAGTCAGCGGAAATTGTTTTTTTTTTTTTTTTTAATTTTGTTTTTACAAAGTCTCATATTCCACTAACTTGTGACAAAAATAAAATTTTGCATGAACTCACCATACCCCTCACAGAATACCTTGGGGTGTCTTCTTCCAAAATGGGGTCACATGTGGGGTATTTATACTGTCCTGGCATTTTAGGGGCCCCTAAAGGGTGAGAAGAAGTCTGGAATCCAAATGCGTAAAAATGCCCTGTAGAAATCCTAAAGGTACTCTTTGTTTTAGGGCTCTTTTGCACTCCAGGCTGCAAAAGTGGCACACATAGGTATCGCTGCACTAGGAGAAGTAGGGCAAGTTTGGGGTGTATTTTTATATATACCATTACTTTGTGTGAAAATATCTCTGTAAACGACAACTTTTAAAAATTTTTATACAAAGTTGACAATTTACAGAGATATTTCTCTCACCCAACATGGGTATATGTAAAAATACACCCTAAAACACATTGCCCTACTTCTCCTGAGTACGGCGATACTCACATAAGTGCCGCTTTTTGCAGCCTGGGTGCAAAGGGCCCAAATTCCAACGAGTACCTTTAGGTTTTACATGGCGGCTCACAATTTAGCCCCGCCTCAAAATGCCAGAACAGTAAACACACCCCACAAATGACTCCATTTCGAAAGTAGACACCCCAAGGTATTCACTGAGGGGCATAGTGAGTCCGTCTGAGATTTTTTTTTTTTGCCAGAAGTTATCAGAAATTGAAACTTTTTTTTTTTTTTTTTCTCAGAAAGTGTCAATTTCGCTAACTTGTGAAAAAAATGAAATGATACATGAACTCACCAAGCCCCTCCGCGAATACTTTGGGGTGTCTTCTTTCTAAAATGGTGTAATTTGGGGATATTTATACTATCCTGGCATTCTAGCACCTGAAGAAACATGACAGGCGCTCAGAAAGTCAGAGCTGCTTCAAAATGCCGAAATTCACTTTTTTGCACCATAGTTTGTAAACGCTATAACTTTTACCCAAACCAATAAATATACACTTATTGGATTTTTTTATCAAAGACATGTAGAACAATAAATTTAGAGAAAAATTTATATAGAAATGTAGTTTTTTTTGAAAAATTTTACAACAGAAAGTGAAAATGTCATTTTTTGCAAAATTTCGGTAATTTTTGATTAATAGCAAAAAGTAAAAATGTCAGCAGCAATGAAATACCACCAAATGAAAGCTCTATTAGTGAGAAGAAAAGGAGGTAAAATTCATTTGGGTGGTAAGTTGCATGAAGGAGCAATAAACGGTGAAAGTAGTGTAGTGCGGAATTGTAAAAAGTGGCCTGGTCATTAAGGGTGTTTAAGCTTAGGGGGCTGAAGCGGTTAAGAGTCAGAGATGCCTAGATGTGCCGGCCATATATCATACCGCTTCTATGACTGCCTGCTGCGATCTGCCAGCAACTAACCCTCAGAACCTGAGGGGTTAATTGCGGTGAATCGCAGAGTGCAGTCACAGAGGCCCAGTATGGTATATGGCCGGCACATGCAGGCTATGTTTCTATTCACTTATTGGTGGCACAGTGCCCCCCATCATTGGTGGCAGTGGCAGTTGTGATCGGAGCCCCAGCGGTGTAATCCTGGGGCTCCGATCGGTTACCATGGCAGCCAGGACACTACTGATGTCCTGGCTGCTATGGTCAGCTCCCTGCTGCTGTGTGCACAGAGCACAGGGCATCAGGGTCAGTTTCAAGTCCTATTTACCCTAATAGAGTTCTATCAGGGTGAATAGCACAAGAGTCCTAGCCCCTAAAGGAGGCTAAATAGTTATTAAATAAAAAGTTGAAGGAAAAACAAAACAAAAAAGTTTAACAACCCCCTCTCCAATATAGAAAATTTATATCGCAATATATATCGCATATCGCACATGCTTCATATTATATCGCAATATAAATTTTAGGCCATATCGCCCACCCCTAACGTGAGCACAGCATGAAGTCTGTGGGTGACTACCTGGGTGCAGCCATGAACTGCAGAGAGAAGCAACAGAAGAAGTCTTTTCTGGCAAATATGGCTCTACAGCCAAGTAATATGCAGCAGTGGTTGTTATTGACTGTTGTAGAGACACAGTCTTGAAAACCGTGAAGACCAGAGTTAATAACCCCAGTTGGTCTATTTTACAAGTTATAAAAGTTTGCCTGAACCCTTGTAGAACTCATGAGACTCCAGTCTACTGAAGGCCTACCACCACACCCCACGTACGGTCTTGCTAGATTATGGCAGGGAAAATTAAGTGAGTCAACAAAACCTGTTACCAACACCTACAATTATTTTTATTGTTTTGCTGTAATATTGTGCTGGGTCATGTTCCTTTTCTGAGGCAACAAACTATGACATGTGATGCAAGACTCCCTTCTCGTGCATGGGATAAAGTAATTTGTGCATTCTAAGGCCATTTGTCCCATCTTAATATTTGCCCAGAATTCGAAGAAATTAGCCTTTTTATTGCATCTGCCCAGCCATGTACTGAATGCACTGCAGCAAGACTTCAGGGTCAGGCATGAGCACATCTATACTGCCTGGCCCTGTTAGCCAAAGCAGTGGGGGCACGGCCAGCAGAGAAAGTGAGTGAAGCCTTGGGTGCAATGCCAATGTCCTCACTGCACCAGGGGACTAATTTACATAACATAAGGCTTAAAGAGGACCTTTCACTGGTCCACAGTTCATGAGGCAAATGTATATACATGTAGAGCGGCACCCAGGGATGACCCTGCACTTACTTGTATCCTTGGGTGCTGCTCCGTTCATCCTCTGTAGCCCCCGGTACCAGGATATGAACTGAGCGCTGTGATTGGCCAGCGCTCCAGGCTTGGGATAAGCAGACGCCCAGGGCAAAAGATGAGGTCTCCGCCCCAGGCAAAAATTGGAGAAGCGCGCGCGCCCCCCGGTACCGGGGGCTACAGAGGACGAACGGAGCAGCACCCAGGGATACAAGTAAGTGCAGGGTCAGCCCTGGGTGCCGCTCTGCATGTATATACATTTGCCTCAAACTGTGGACCAGTGAAAGGTCTCCTTTAAAGAGGACCTGTCACCACTCCAGACATGCCTTTTCTAATAGCTACAAAATGCATTCCCTGTGTAATAATTTTGGAGCATCTATTCTTATGACTATGTTGTACCATTGCTTTATTATTTCTACTAGAAGTTATGAATGAATTGCTAGCAGTCTGCAGTAAGGGTACGGGGGTAACCAGTTGGAGGTGTGTACCTATACAATCTCACTTTATCCAATCACTGCTGCTATTGTCAGACTGTGCAGGTACCCCCCAACTTGTTAGCCCCTCTCTGTACCCTTACTGCAGACTGCTATCAATTCATTCATAACTTCTAGTAGAAATAATAAAGGAATGGCACAAAAGAGTCCTAAGAATAGATGCTCCAGAATTAATATATAGGGAATGCCATTAAAACAAGCATGTCTGGAGTGGTAATAGGTCCTCTTTAAAATGAATAAATAAGAACTAAAATAAAAAAATCATTACAGCTGCTGCCAGAGTTCTCATTTAAACTACCTAAAATCGATAATTGCCACTTTTCTTCCCTGCTGCCTCCACCGTCACCCTCCAGTTCTTCACACTGCTGTTTGTTTTCCTGCGTACAGATGGGATTCCATGTCCATCATATCGCCGCTGCAGCCAATCAATGGCCTCAACAGCGACAGCCAATATACCACTGAGTCCAGTGACTGGCTGCACGGCGAGTCACTCTTGCAGCTAGGAACATGTGAGCAGCGCAGGAGCAGACAGTGACACTGGAAGCAGCAGGGAGAAAACTGAAGTCTATTTTTGACTATTTAAAGCTGCTGCCCAAGTCTTTATTCAACTCTGACAACCCCTTTAATGGAGATCAACTAACAAAGACTGGATAACTCCACCTGTTCTCCACAAGGATGAATATGAATTGCTAGAAAATAACCGGAGCGTCCTAAGAGACTGCTAACACCAGATGCATTCATTATTTTTGCTGTCACAAAACTATCAGTTTGTCAGTAGCATGTTAATGGTAATATACCGTATGGATTATCTTGTAGGCATGCCATGAATAAATATCATTTATCACCTAACGGGAAACCACGTGGTGCATTTAACTGGCTAAGGCTACATAGCGACTTTTGTAGCGCTACTGATTGACTAACTCTTGAACTACAGCTGCTGTCCAAATGAATGCAATCTTATGGAATGCGGCTGTCATTCAACAGTTAAAATCAATCAGTTGCGCTACAAAAAGTCGCTGTGTAGCCTGAACCCAAATCACAAAGATTATTTACACTAGGAAAAAAGTAAAATAACCAGTATTGCTAGTTTTCTGAAGTTTTATTAAAATATTTTAGTCCGTTTGATAATGACAGCAATGTGTTGGTAGCTGTAGGTTGCCCTTTAGTCCTTATAAATATCTTGTCTGTGATTTCCTTTCAAGGCTTTTGGCTCATCTTCTTCAAAGTTTTGTTTAGCTGAAAAAGAAAAATATAAATTTGTATCCCATAAAACAGACTTGGTGCATTTAACCAACAGTACTGAAGTCACACGAGTTCAATAAACCGTTTTGGTCTGTGGATCTGTACACCTCTAGTAATGATTACGTTTACACAAACAGTAAATGGAAGAGTAAAGTGTATTTAGGTCCACACTAAAGCATCAGCGCCTAATGGAACGGACGGCATTATTAGAATCCAATACAATGTTATAGATGTGCACTGCAACAGCAGCTACATCTAAACTGTCAAATAGGTACTTATAAGATTAGTCAGAAGCTGAATCTAAAGAAATCCTGGCCACAGGAACCAAATAAAGTGCAAGTATTTTGTCTTGACTTAAAGGGGTTGTCTGACTTCAGCAAATAGCATTTATCACGTAGATAAAGTAAATACAAGACACTTACAATTTATTAAATGTAAAAATTAAAGGTATAAAAAGGGATAAAAGGGTAAAGACATATAGTAGTGGTATGAATATATATACCACAATCCAGTGCAAGTATTTTGTCTTGACTTAAAGGGGTTGTCTGACTTCAGCAAATAGCATTTATCACGCAGGATAAAGTAACTTGGTACATTTTTCCATCTCCTTATACACTGCTTGTCGCTAGGGGTTATGACCACCCAACAATCAAGCAGTAGTGGCCATGCTTGCACACTATAGGAACAACATCGCTAGCCTCTCTGGTTGCCGGGACAGTGAGAGTGCTAAGAGGCACGCATGCGAAGAAGCTTCCTTCCCAGCCACCTTGTATCTGCCCGCAGCGGTGGCCATAACCCCTGAAAACAAGCAGTGTATAATGCGATGGAAAAATTAATCAAGCCAGTAAAGGAGTCAATATGGACAATCACAAAACATTAGTAAGTGCCTTGTATTAACTTTCTCTATGTGATCAATGCCATTTACTGAAGTGAGACAACCAATTTAAGGCATTAAAACTGTGGATCTGATGGGCACTCTCACCTCTTCAAACTTGTGTATCTGTCGTATAAAGAAGTCTCCGTAGCGTCGGGCAACTTTGGTATCCGCAATGTGAATCATGTCCTGAAGAAGAATGCAATACATATTAGTTGTGAAAGGTCAGTCCCACATAATATTGTTATATCATACTTCATCCACAGAAATATGAACATGAATATGTAGGTCTTCCAGTTCAATATTGGAGTTGCCCAAGATTAGTACAAATCTAGGACAACCCCTACAATGCCTTGGGGAAAAAAAAACAATAAAGTATACTCGTTTCTCCAGCACCATTCTCGCTGGTCCGGTACACCTCCCGCTGTTTGCTTTCAAACAGCAGTGGTGATTGGCCTGAATACAGCATGTAACCGCTACAGCCACTCACCTCAGTGGTCTACAGGACTGTGATTGGCTGCAGCGGTCAGGTTACACGTACCTGCACATCACAGTCTATGGATTTGGAACCTCACCAGCCAACACGGTCCTCAACTGTAGAGCGGTACAAACAGTGATTGGCTGCAGCAGTCGTGCTATGTTTTCAAACAGTATTGGTGATGTGCCCAAACTACGGTAGAAATACCAAAGAAATGCCGCAGAGAACGGGTCTAGAGAAAAGAGTACTTAATGCTGTGTTATGACATTGTAGGGGATTGTCCGAGATTTTTAATCATCTCAGAAACCAAGATGGATTTGTCACCTCTCCAGAGAGTCCGTTTTATAAATCATTGCATTCCCTATGAAATAAGAAATGCTGACACTCCAGGGGACTCCTGGTGATCAAAAATATTATCTGTGGATAGGGGATAAGTTCTTGAAATGAAACAAACCAATCTCAGACACTGGTGTCATATTGCTAGGATATGCCACCAAAAGATAAGTGCAGATCCCAGAAGTGGGACCTTCACCTACCTCTAGGACAGGGTCCCCAAAGTAAAAAAAGGGTGTACCACAAAAGGGCGGGCACCTTCCGTTCACTTTTACGGGACTGCAGAAAATGGGCCAAACACCAGCTCGACTATTTCTGGGACTCCCATAGAGGTGAACAGAAAGGCAACCAGGCTTGCGCAGTGTGCTCTCCACTTTGGGGGCCCATTCTAGAGATAGGTTGGGACTTGGACCTGTCAGTCAATGGTGGCATACCCTAGTCAAATACCACCTTTAAGTAATATTAAATGTTTTAAAAAAGTAAAAGCAGAAGGCTGAATGTTGTACCTTATCTATATAGAAATCCACTTCTGATGCAGACTGGAATTCTCCCTCCAGTGCAGAAATGCCACTAGTCCACACGAGGTTCTTCATCTTATGCTTGAAAACAAGCAGCTGAATGCGGAATTCCTGTTCAGGTAAATCCAAGAATCCTGCCAACTTTGCCACAGGCATAGTAGTATATAACTTCAGGAAGCTAAAAGAAAAAGAATTGTAAGTAAAAATATGGCCTCTGGTACACAAGATGCAAATCTTTACTCAGTCTGCGGGGTACCCCCCTACACCTTCTCCCATTGATGCCTTGTCAAAATTGTTCTGCAATTTCTCTCTTGTGAGTTTAGGTGGTCATTTACGAACAGAAGATTTTGTTGCATGCCATGTTAGGGCAGAATCTGCAACTCCTTCCCCGCTCATGCCTTGAAGGGAGACGTACCTGCGGATTGTGGACAGTTGTGCCTGCTGCTGAACTTCATCAAGAAAGACCTTGAGTTGTTGAAGATACGGTTCTTTGTGATAGTTGGGGTGCACATTGTCATAGTTGGGGACCACTGGTGACAGGAACTTAGGGCAGGCATAATTAAAAAGTTCTTCATAAATCTGTGCATCACTGTTGGGTAGAACAAAGTCAGAAATTCCAAATTTAGAACTAGAAAACACAATATTTACCCATCTACGTGTAATCCCAGACTAGTCCAAGCGCTAAATACCCATAGTGCAAAACATCATCTGAACCATGGGGCACACATTTGGATTTGAAGTGTGTAGCGAGCGGTCAATTAACCTAATTTAAGGCTGGGTTCAGAAGTCTGGCTTGAGAGCCACTAACCCTTCAAACATCTGATCAGTGAGGGTAACCGGAGTTAGACCACCTCCAGTCTGACATTGATGACCTATCCTGAGGACAAGTCATCAGGATTTACCCACCGAATAATCCCTATCAAACTATGGAGATAAACCATTTATGAAACCTGCATGAGACTTTCAGCTTCCTTACCCTTTCTGCATACGCAACATTTTGTCACCATATTTTTCTCTCAGCTGAGTGTGAATGCTCTCATCTATGCGCATGGGATACATGGTGAGGGCGATGGACAGCAGGGCATGCATCTGCTCATTCTGCTTATTAATCTGTGCAGAAAAGACAAGGTTTGTTCACCCATCTAACGTAATAAAGGTTCAAACAGATCACAAGAAAGAGAAGCCACTTACCATTTCATACTTGTATGTGGTTCTCTGAAACATGCTCTTGGTTCTCTGGATATATAGCAAGATGTTAGCGAAAACACGAATGGCATCCTGGTATCGTCGCATCATAAGGTATGCAAAACCCACATAATAGTATGTGGTCACCTGGCACTCAGGAACTCGAGAGTACATGCTCTGCAAGCAAAAGAGCAGTCATTGAAAAATGTACATTTCAAGTAGACAATTTATTAAAGAAATCCCAAGCACTGGACTTCAAATCTTAAACTACCCTCTGTGCAAACATCAGGAATCATTCCAAAACGGGGCCAACTTTACAAACCCAGGTTCTGACAGCAGGACCCGCAACTGCCAAAGGATCGAAAGTAGTAACAAATGGAATATCGATATCCCATGACACTCCTCTCCCCACCGATATAGTGGGGTTAATAAAAATTGGATATACCTAGATTTCAATATTTGATATATAGTGCCTTGCAAAAGTATTCACCCCCTCTTGACTTTTTTCGTGTTTTGGTGCCTCACAACCGGGAATTAACATGGATTGTTTGAGGATTTGCATCATTTAATTTACAGAACATGCCCACATGTTTGAAGAGGTTTGTTTTTTGTTTTTATTGTGAAGCAAACAACAAATAGAACAAAACAGAAAAAGTTAATGAGCAAAACTATTCACCCCCCAAAGTCAATACTTTGTAGAGCCACTTTTTGCGGCAATCACAACTTCAGGTCGCTTTGGATAAGTCTATGAGCTTGCCACATCTTACCACTGGGATTTTTGTGCTTGTGAATGGCAATCTAAGTCTGACCACAGATTTTCTATTGGATTGAGATCTGGGCTTTGACTAGGCCATTTCAACACTTATACATGTTTCCCCTTAAAACACTCAAGTGTTGCTTTAGCAGTGTGTTTGGGGTCAGTCCTGCTGGAAGGCGAACCTCCGTCCTAGCCTCAAATCACGCACAGAGTGGTACAGGTTTTGTTCAAGAATATCCCTGTATTTAGCACCATCCATCTTTCCCTGATCTCCGACCAGTTTCCCAGTCCCATAACCCCAGCATGATGCTGCCACCACCATGTTTTACTGTGGGGATGGTGTTCTTTGAGTGATCTGATGTGGTTTGCGCCAGACATAGCGTTTTCTTTATGATGGCCGAAAGTACAGTTTTAGTCCCATCCGACCAGAGCACCTTTCTTCATACATTTTGGGAGTCTCCTACATGCCTTTTTCACAAACTCACAAAGTGCTTTCTGTTTTTAGCTGAAAGTAATGGCTTTCTTCTGACAACTCTGCCATAAAGCCCAACTCTATGGAGCGTACGGCTTATTGTCGTCCTATGTACAGATACTCCAGTCTCTGCTGTGGAGCTCTGCAGCTCCTCCAGGGTTACCTTAGGTCTCTGAGCTGCCTCTCTGATTAATGCCCTCCTTGCCCGGTCCGTGAGTTTTGGTGGGCGGCCGTCTCTTGACAGGTTTGCTGTTGTGCCATGTTCTTTCCATTTGATTATGATAGATTTGATCATCGATAATTTGGATATTTTTTTTTTTATAACCTAACCCTGACTTGTACTTCTCAACAACATTGTCCCTTACTTGTTTGGAGAGTTCCTTGGTCTTCATGGCAGTGTTTGGTTAGTGATGCCTCTTGCTTAGATGTTGCAGCCTCTGGGGCCTTTCAGAAAATGTGTGTATATGTAATGACAGATCATGTGACACTTAGATTGCACACAGGTGGAAATCATATCACTAATTATGTGACTTCTGAAGGTAATTGGTTGCAGCAGAGCTTTTTATGGGCTTCCTAACAAAGGGGGTGAATACATACGCACATACCAATATTCTATTTCTAAACAATAGTTTTATTTATATATTTTTCTCATTTCACTTCACCAACTTAGACTATGGTGTTCTGATCCATCACATAAAATTCTGATTAACAAAACATTGAATTTAAGGCTGTTAATACTTTTGCAAGGCATTGTATAAGTTACATGGCTACAGAAGGGACATCATGTATCTAGACAAGAGAATTTCTTTGCTTTTGCTGGGCTAGAGTATCCAGATGCATACTATGAGGACATATACATCATTCTTTGTTTAAACACGTCACAATCTTATTGGCTCATTTGTATTTTTAGGTTGTAAGGGTGACACCCAGGTCTTTGCTTAAAAGGGGTTGGCCGGGTTCAGAGCTAAACCCGGACATATCCCCATCTTTACCCCTCTGAAATGAGCATAGGAGCATTTCATGCTCCGATGCTCTCCTTTGCCCTGCGCTGAATCGCGCAGGGCAAAGGCATTTTATGGAGTTCCGGTAACATACCGGGCTCTCCGTAGTGTAAAGACGGAGGCTTCCGCCCAGCAGTGAACCCCGGTGATATCACCTGGGCGGGCTTTAGAGCTGCCCTAGCCTGCAGAGCTCTGAACCCAGACAACCCCTTTAATAAAAGAAGTCTTTTGTCGTGTGGAGTCAGAAGGGGAAGAGGAAGACTCAAATACCACCGTGAGTCAGGTCTTCTCATTCTTAGACTAAAATTTAAGATTTGGAGTATTGCAGACATGACACTACTATACTAATCTGCAATGTTGTGTGTGCCGACTAGGAAGCACTGCCTGTTGGGATGTGCTTTCTACGATGTTAGAAGGAAGCCATAGCGCATAGGAGGAGGTGGAAACAGGCCGCAGTAGGATCCTTGTCCCTACTGCAGCACCGCCTGTTTGCTTCCCAGTGTTCTAGCTGGAAAAACCAGCCGGAGAGAGATAGGTGGGCAGGTGCTCTGGACACAGAGCCAGGAACTGTAAGCTGGCGTAGCATGCAGTGTTCACCTAACTGGTGTCAGGGTGAGGCTGCGGCAGAGATCTCACATGGCAAAACAGGAGAAGAGGTATGGCGTGGGTCAAAATACAGATTCGGTTTCTTCCAGCAAATAAACCATGCATCCCTTCACACACGCATGCTGGGGCAGTTTTTTCATAGCATGTCTGTTTGTAAGTGCTCCTACAGTGCCTCCAAGAGACAGACGGTGCAAACTGTGCCATCCATATTGCACCAACCGAAGAGTTCCCATATATGCAAGCAAAGCAAATATCAGCCAATGTCCTTATAAATGACTGCCGTAATTCCCCACCACTGTGCCCCTACAAATTTTGAGGTCGTCAGGTGTGTGGTTTGTATTCCTATAAGGCTACATTCACACGTCCGCAACGTTTTGCTGATCCGCAAATTGCCAGCACTATAATAGAAAATGCCTTTTCGTGTCTGCAATTGCGGACAAGAATAGGACATGTTTTAAATTTTTTTAGGAACAGAATTGCGGATCCTGAAAAAACGGATGAGGATTCCGAAAAAGCGGATCTGCATCCGTTCCAGCACCATTGAAAGTGAATGGGTCTTGAAATTGCGGAATGGATGCGGACCCAAATTACGGACGTGTGAATGGACCCTTAGTGTGTGCTGAAGGGCGCCATATGTACTATTTGTGAGTGAAAAGCTGTAGGCTGGGGGAAAAAAAAACATTGCGTGGCCACTCTTTTGTTCCCCACTTTGGAGCAATAACCATGATGCAGTGCCAGATTCTTCACATGACAGACATCAAAATCATCCCCTCTACTGCATGCTGCCTTATTCTTCCCTTGAAATCTAATGAAAAGTTCCTTGAGAGGTAGGGTACGCAGTGGGAACTTTGTGTCCCTAGAGGGTAATTGGCTTAAATAGGTGAAAAAACCGTAATCTAGAGAAAGACCTGCTGTGGCTCTCCACCCTGGCTAACAGAAGGACATCCTCTAGTGGAACTCCCCACATACAAGATCTCCATATGCCCTAACATGCATTATGGAAAGGGTCTGCCCAAAGAGGACAACCCTATTTGGCACTTACTTAGTGCTTCCACACAGTGTAGACATAGAACTCCAGCAACAGCCCCTAGTCTCACCTCAGGGACCTTGCATATTAATAATGTACAAGATATCAAGATATTCAATTAACTGAGCACCAGTTTCATCAGCAAACAGACCTCTACAGTATGTGCCAACTAAGTGTGTTCACAATGGACGATGTGAACCAAAGGTTTCTGCAACTGCCGAAAAAAACACGTCATCCACTGCAACAAATCTCCACATAACATAACTAGGGATGAGCGAATTGACTTAAGATGAAACATCCAAAGTCGATTCACATAAAACTTCACTCCAAAAACTTCTGTACAGTATTAGAATGTATTGGCTCCGCGAAGTCTCATGAGAATCAGAGTTCGTGAAATGTTTTTTTTTTTTACAGTACAAATTTATGAAGTTATTACACAAAGTCTCGAGAGACTTCGCAAAGCATTAACTTCGGCTCATCTGAGCCAATACATTCTAATACTGTCATGGAGCTCCTGCTCTGTACAGTATTAGAACAAAGTTTTATGCGAATCGACTTTGGATGTTTCATCCGTAGTCGATTTACTGTTTTCGCTCATCCATAAGAAATATCCTTATAGTACAGCTCAAGAAGTACCGAAAGGGCAAGTCTAGAACAGCAAACAAAATGTAAGCGGATTACACCAGATAGATAAAATGTAATACAGCATACTTCCACAGTTAGAGGAGTTTTACGGTTATAATTACATCTTTTGCCTCCTGCAAAAGAAGATTCATACTCGTCTGCTCTCTGGTCTTCCAGTCCCCCACTGTTTACATCCAGTTGGCTATGGGCAGGACCACAAACACCACTCCAGCCAACGACTGGCTTCAGCAGAGACATGCTGCTTGTGGTTATGTCACCGCTGAAGGAGGTCGCTGGCTGGAGTGGAGCACGTAAACAACCCCAGGACCGGAACATGGAGAGAGTGGAGGAAGCACGGAGGCATTTCTTAATATGATTACAACCAAAAATACCCTTTAAAGATAATAGGGTTGCTGTCAAATTGGACTTCACCTTCTCTTCAAGCAATAGTCATGTACCCTTAATACAATAATGGCAGGTGGTACCTTCTTGTTAAGCTCAATGTTTTCCAACACTTTAATAGCCTGATAGTAATCTCCAAGCAGGGAGTGCAGACGCAGCAGTCCAACCAAGCTGAAGTATCCAAGCATCTTATATAGGGAATGTCTTCCATATTCTCCAGCTACACTTTCAGGGTCACCTAAAAATGAGAGAGAAAAATGATGGACTGTATGAGTAACAGAGTCCCACAGTGGAATGTAAAATATAGCTGGTCAGGAGACTTTTGTGCAGTAGCATACTATTGATGACATATGCTCAAGTGGGTCATGAATATCAGATCGGTGGGGGTCCAACACCCAGCACCCCCATTTATCAGCTGTCTGAAGAGGCCACGGCATTCACATGCTATAACTTAAATGGGAGGAACAGCTGTAATTACACTGCACCACCACCAAAATCTAGGGCGTGTAGGTACACATTCAAGAAGACGCATCTGTCACATGAACACTGTGGCCTCTTCGTTCAGCTGATCGTTGGGGTGCCAGGAGCCGGAATCCCACTAGTCTGATATTGAGAACCTATCCTAAGGTCATAGGTCACCTATATCATGACACTACACAAGCCTTTTAAGGCCACATTGATATTTTCCCTTTAGGTTAGGTAAGCCAAAAGAATGTAGGCAGAGCCAATGTAGCCGAGCATCCCTAACTTCATAATGTTCGAAAATGTCCAAAAAACTGAGACCCGAGTGGTCCAAGTATAAGCAGGTAACTCACCAATAGTAAAAGCCTGTCTATGGTACCTTAAACCATGATGGCTTCAGTCCTTCCATAATAGGCACATGAGTCAAAGACACCAAATATGGACAGTTCCATCCAAAAGAAGACATTATTCTGCAATTAAACAGAGGCTGACAACTGTTTTGACCATGCTAAACTGCTGAGAGAACTAGGTAGGGCCTGGGGAAGAGCAGGACAAACATACATTTTATGGAGCTTTTGTTATCACGGGTAGTTTTATTCTGCCAGATTGTTCATGCAAGTGCCTAGGAGGCGGAGCATCACTGTGAAGTGCACTTTTCTCTGATCAGCTTCACAGCCCCACCCATTTACTCTGAGTCACAGCTGTAGTATCAAACCAGGAGACCACTACAGCTGTTACTGGCACTTGCTCGAGCAGAATAAAACTTCATATTTACACTACTCCGGGTGAGAACGGTATGTTTGTACCATGCTACCCAAACCACTACCTAGTGCTGTTGGTCAAAACTGCTGACAGAATCCCTTTAATCCCTCCCCTAAATGAAGCAAACTTTAGTTTCCTCACCTCCACTAGTATAAATCTCCAGCTGGCGGTTAATGTTGGATTTGTCCACTAGAGAATGTAACACATTAAGTACGCTGTGAACGTTCCAGATCTTGGGGTTGGAACGCAGGAATTCGATTTCTTCCTCTGACTTCTTCGCGGTCTTACACCGATACTGGCTGAATGACTGAAACTAAAGTGTGAAAGAAGTACAAAGAGGTTTAACCAAAAATTAAACTGAATTGGATGTTTAAACACAGAAAAGTCTAAGCAGGGCACGGAAAAATAAAAAATTCTATACCTGGTAAATGAATTCATCAATAATATCCCACAGCCACTGGTTAGGCAGCTCCAGGGGTGCTGGACCATCTGCATCTACAAGGAAGTCACCAGTGTTAATAAACGTAAACCAGCAATACAATCATCAGGCAAGACAGTTGTGGGCTTTTTAAAAGGATTACTGGCAATACACACATTTATGGCATATCCACCATAAGGCCTAATTCACACGTCCGCAAAAACGGATCCGCATCCCATCCGCAATTTTGCGGAAGGGTTGCAGACCCATTTATTTCAAAGGGGCAGGAATGGATGTGGACAGCACACTATGTGATGTCCGCATCCGCATTTCTGCAAAAAATAGAACATGTCCTATTCTTGTCCGCAATTGCGGACAAGAAAAGGCATTCTCTATATAGTGCCAGCAATGTGCAGTCCGCAAAATGCGGAATGCACATTGCAGCCGTCCGTGTTTTGCGGATCCGTGTTTCCGCAAAACACACTACGGACGTGTGAATAAGGCCTAAGTGTGTGATAGGTGTAGGCCATACCTCTGGGAGCAGCAACTACACGAAGTATGGACCTCTCCCAAATCCCACCCCACCGGTGAGACAGCCAAGAATAAATGGAGAGGTGGCGCACAACTCTCTCCATTCAGTTCTGTGAGATATAAAGAAACCTACACCTATCACCACAGTTAAAGGGGTTATACAATTTCAAGAACCCCCCCCCCTAACCTGTGCTGGACCCCCACCGGTAATATACTTACCCCGCTCTCACTTCTCCCTGCACACGGATGAAAACATCAGTGTCTGAGGGAAGCAGCCAATGGAAGGCGGGGACTGGTAAAAGCCTCCCTAGAGTCACCCGCAATGCTAGAGTCACTGTCAGCCGTTGGCTTCTCCCCCCCCCCCCCCCCCTCTTCTGTGTGCAGGGAGAAGTGGCAGTGCGGCGTCAGGAGCAGGGCAAGTCTATTACCGGTGAGGGGCCTGGCACATGTGAGGGGGTTTTCTTGAAATTGAATACCCCTTTAAGGGATATACAGTGGATAATGCGATAAAATGGAGTTGGGAATACACCTTTAGGCTACATTCACACGTCTGTGTGTGTTTTGCGGATCCACAAAACACGGACACCGGCAATGTGTGTTCTGCATTTTGCGGACCGCACATCACCGGCCCTCTCATAGAAAATGCCTTTTCTTGTCTGCAATTGCGGAAAAGAATAGAACATGTTCTATATTTTTCAGGAACGCAATTGCGGCGATTCGCAATTGTGGACCCGGGCAGGACATAGTCTGTCCCTATTATAATTAATGGGTCCGCAATTCCGTTCCGCAAAATGTGGAACAGAATTGTGGACGTGTGAATGGAGCATTAAAGGAAATCTGTCGCCAGCTTTATGTAGCCTTAAGGGCAGCCTAAACTAGCGACAGATCCTCTTGGCAAAATGCTGGGCTACTTTTCTTTAACTGACCGAGCTTATGTTCTAAAATCTTGTATTGAACATTTCCAGCGCCTGGATTTCTCCGCCCTTTGCTGCTGATTGACCGTTTTTCCAATTCAATCAGTAGAATTAAAGGGAATCTGTCACTAGCTTTTACCCTTGTCAGCTAAACATATGCTGACATTAAGGGTCTCCATAGCAGTCCTAATGTGTTTTTATTTTAGATATCCAAGGCTTTATTTTCTCAAAAAACAGGTTTTACCCACCTGTCAATCATCAGAATAAGGAGCCCAGGGAGGTCTGGCCATGCAGGGTGTTCGTCAGCACCCTCCCCGTCAGTGCACTGCCCGCCTCTCCAAACCTCTGCGCCGCCTCCTAAGCGCAGTGCCGCCTCTCCCCTCCTTCCCGTCAAGAACCGCGCGTGCGCTGGGGCACTGCGCGATGCGCCCGTGCGGACTCCGGCAGCCGGCTTCAGGGAGCGAGCGCGCATGCGCCCGACGCCGCTCCCTCCCTGGTATGACTGTACCTGGCGCCAGCCTCTCAGAGCCCGCGAAGAGCTGTGCCCTGTGCGCACGCGGGATCTTGGCGGGAAGGAGGAGGAGGGAGGGGAGGCGGCACTGCGCTTTAGGAGGCGGCGCAGAGGTTTGGAGAGGCGGCGTGCGGCACTGACGGGGGAGGGTGCGGACGAACACCCTGCATGGCCAGACCTCCCCCTGGGCTCCTTATTCTGATGATTGACAGGTGGGTAAAACCTGTTTTTTTTAGAAAATAGAGCCTTGGATATCTAAAATAAAAACACATTAGGACTGCTATGGAGACCCTTAATGTCAGCATATGTTTAGCTGACAAGGGTAAAAGCTAGTGACAGATTCCCTTTAAGGGGCGAAGAGAGCCAGGGAACATGAGGACATGCCAATGGCAGCATAAAACTGGTGACAGATTCGCAAACATTTAGTAATGGCAAGACAAACTTACTGAGAATGTAGTTGAAGAGATTGCAGTAGTTATAGTAGGATTCAAAACGCTGCTCCAGGGTGGGTCCTCCCTACAAGCAGCACAAGAACCACAGGGTTACTGTATCACATCAAACACCAAGCCTGACAGACATGCAGAATAGATACTTACGCTAACTTTGGCGTAGATGTGTCTATAATATAGCTCCTTATAGAGAATCAAGAACACTGCATCTAAAAGAGAAGGAAACTGGTCATAACAGCCGCACCTCCATTTTAGAAGGTCAAATCATAATTAGAACAATGCCAGAAAATATATGTTTTTATAGATAAAAACTCTTGTATCAAAACTAACACAAAGGAGAAGCTACTTATACGGACTAAGCCGATCTCAGGGTTCATTTTACTGAAGGCCCTTTAGAAAGTTATTGCTACTCATGGACATCTGCTTCACTTCTACCTTCAACTTTAATAAGTCTCCCCGACTGTGATGAGACACGGACACTACAGCCTCAAAACGGGAGCAGCTACCAGTAAATGCCCACACCTACCATTCCCAACTTGAGGAGCAATAGCTTCTGCTTCAGGCCACGGAGAATTCTTGAAGAAACGTTCAGTTAACTTTGTCCAGCTGCAATGAGAAGAGAGGATTCTCAAGATTTTCTGTTCATATGTCCCTCATAAACCTGTGGCAGTAAAGTTATGTTCACAACCACAATCAAATGAACTCTCCACAACCCCACCAAATCGAGGGTGAAAGTGTCAAGGTACTAGGTCAACATATGGCACTGTATGGCTATACGGTGGCATACATTAGAGGTATATATTAGGGAATACTTCCAACATACAGCCCAAATGAGGTGCGAACTTAGCATAATTGGCAAATGCTATACAACATTCTCTTTAGCCCCTTCACGCCCAGCGCCGTACATGTACGTCGCTGGGCAGGTGTTTAAAGATGGCGCCCACTTCTGCCTGTCGGCTTTTTATAGCAGACACCCGTGGCTAATGTCCGCAACAGACAGTGATGCCGACCGAGGACACTTTAACCCCTCAGATGCTGTGGTCAATCCTGACCACTGCATCTGAGTGCGCTGAAAACTGAAAGTGAAAGAATTTCGGTTGTGCTCCGGCTCCCCCGTGCGGCGATCCGAGGAGCCGGAGCGTGTATGCAGCAGCCTGTGTCTATGAATGACAGGAGGCTGCTGCATAGTATTTCCTATGGAGCCCTTGCCTGTAATAGGGCTCCACAGGAAAGTAGTAAAATCATCATAGATTCCAATTCAAGTGCATTACAGTCTATGATAATAGCAATCAGATAATTGCATGTTATAGTTCCCTATGGGAACTATAAAAAAAAAAAAAAATATTAATAAAAGAGCTAAAAAAATAAAAAAACACATCATGGGTGTCGCAATGTGTGAAAACGCCCATAGTATTAAAATATATTCCCCATACGGAAAACCGCAAAATAGAAAAAAGCGTCCAAATTGCCGATTCGCTGTTTGTGGTCACTTCATTTCCTACAAAAAATTAAATAAAAAGTGATCAAAACGTCACACACCCCAGAATGGTATCAATGAAAAGTTCAGATCGCCCCGCAAAAAATGAGCCCCCATACAGCTCCGTACACAAATACAAAAAGGTTATAGGGGTAAAAATATGGTGAAAAAAATAAAACTGATTTTTTCCCACTTTTTATTTTTTATCACTATCAAAACGCAACAAAAACTATACATATAAGGCATCGGTGGATTTGTACTGACCTGGAGAATAAAAGTAACTGGTCAATTTTATCGTGCGTCGAAGGTCGTAATTAAAAAAACCTGTAAAACTGTGGTGGAATCGCTTTTTTTTTTTGCAATCTTACCCCATTTGTAATTTTTTCCCCACTACATCATATGCAATATTAAATAGTGGCTATGGAAAGAACAACTTGTCCCGCAAAAAACAAGGCCTCATATGGCTATGTGAACAGAAAAAAGTTATGGCTCTGGGAAGGCAGGGAGCGCAAAACAAAAACGCAAAATAAAAAAAGGCCCGGGCCTGAAAGGGTTAAATGGTGAAGAAAGTTAAGTCAGGACTAGAGATGAGCGAACTTCTATTTTTAGTTCAGCGTCCAAAGTTTGGGTTATCGTAGCATCCCGTTATGGATTCCGCTACCGCGGACCATAAAGGCATTTGGAATCCATAAGGGGCTGCTTCATTGAACCCGAACCTTGGACAACCTAAGGACCTAGGGTGACGTCACCGTCAAGTGATCAGTGCAGGGGGCGTGGCTCAGCACTGGATCACCTCTTATCCAATCCAGTGCTGAGCCACGCCCCCTGCGCTGATCACATGACGGTGACGTCACCCCAGGTCCTTAGGTTGTCCACGGTTCGGGTTCAACGAAGCAGCCCCTTATGGATTCCAAATGCCGTTATGGTCCGCGGTAGCAGAATCCATAACGGGATGCTACAATAACCCGAACCTGAACTTTGGACGCCGAACTAAAAATAGAAGTTCGCTCATCTCTAGTCAGGACGCAAATTTGACAGGCCTACATTAAAAATTTGGCCTCGTGGGAAATGTAGCAAGACAATTTCTAGCATTTCAGCTCAAGAGGTCAGTAGCTGCAGAGAGCACACGAGTATGTCCTGGGCATAATCTGCAATAGGGACCTCCATGCCGCAGAGCATCATTACCTGTTTTCATAGATATCTTGGATCTCGTAAACCTTCTGGTCAATGACGTCACTAGATACTCTGCTGGCTTGGAGCTCATATACCTTCTGATCAATCAGGTCAGACACAGTCTTGTGGAAATACTGGATGAAGTTCTTAATCACTTCAGGGATGACTTGATAGGTCTGCTGCTCATACTGGCGTTCATATGCCAGGTCCTGCTTGGGGTCACCTGAGACAGTAGACAAAAAAATGCTTTTAGTTGCTCAATCACACTGTTTTTGCCACTAAAAAACACCCAATAGAATATACCAATACTGCTGCCTGACTGAGTCTGTAAGACCTCATGCACACAACCGTATGTATTATGGGGTCTGCAAACTGTGGATCTGCAAAATATGGATGCTGTGCATGCTGCATTGTTTGCTGACCCATTGACTTCAAAGGGTCCATATTCTACAGCCAAGTACAGGACATGTTTTTCCAGAACGAACAAACCAATGCAGAAAGCGCACTGTTCATCTGTGTCCTTTCTGCATCTATATATCCCTTCTGCAAAAAGATACAATATGTCTTGCAATACGATATACAAAATGAGGACTGCACATGAACCGTTTCCATATTTTGCGGACCGCATGTGCATGAGGCCGCCTAAGTGTGACTTTTGTATTATGAGCACAGCTGTTAGTACAAGGGTGATGTCATTTTTCCGGAAAGAGGCCGGATCCTATTACCCTGGGTTCAGACCTGAGCGTTCTAAAGTCGCGCGTATTTCAGCGCGTTTTTGCAAATAGGAAAACTACTACTGTGGTGTCAATCACAAAACGCGCGACAAACGCCCAAAAAAAAGCTCAAGTACTTGTTTATACGTCGGGCGTTTTACAGCGCGTTCAAACGCGCTGTAAAACGCTCAAGTGAGAACCAGGGCCATAGTAAAGCATTGGTTTTCATGTGTTGAGCGTTTTATAGCGCGTTTGAACGCGCTGTAAAACGCTCAGGTGTGAACTTAGGGTTAAAGTCAATGGGGATCCGGCCATGCCCGGCATTATCCAGCTGGGCTAGATCCAGTCAATTCTGTCAGGCTGTTCCTCTGAAGGATCTGTAAACCAGATACAAACGCACCCCAACACCCTCCAGCATTGCCATATTGTAAAACAGACTTCTTATCTCAAAAGCTACAGACACTTTTGACAGCATTTTTTTTTATTATTGTATTCTACGCATTTTGGGCTAAAAGTATATATTTTTTTCAATTTGTCTATTAAAAATCTCCAGCAGTTCTTGTACTACAGGGGTTAGCAGAGTATCTGCAGACTGTCCGTTTCTATTAACCCCCCTGCTCATCTGCAGTCCTGTTCTTCGACAGCTCATATTCATTACAGCTCAAAACTTGGCCTAAGGGGTTGTCCCTTGAAAAATACCCTACAGTTTTCAATCCAGCACCTGGCTATGCTCATCTTTCAGGACATTTTTATATATTTTTTGCATTCTACTCATTTTGGGCTAAAATTTGTATTAATTCACTTACACACTTTCAGTGCCCCTGCGGCCATTTGTTTTCTGCTTCACTGTGAATCCAGTCTGTACACCTGAACTCCTGACAGCTCACACACACTCATTTAAGGGTACTTTCACATAGTTTTATCCTAATGCATTCTGAATGGAGAGCAATCCGTTAAGTATGCATCAGGATGTCTTCCGTTCAGTGACTCTTACGGTATTTGGCAGGAGAAAATACTGCAGCATGCTGCGGTATGGTCTCAGTCTAAATTTTTGGAACATTTGCCAGAATGCTGGATCAGGCATTATTTACCACTGAAATACATAAAGGCACCAAGTGTTCCGACAAAACGGATCCGGTTAAAAATGAAGAAAATGAATAAATAACGGATCAGTTTTTTCCGGATGATACCAGAGTAGGGCTGCAACGATTAAACAACATTATCGATAATGGGATACGTTGACCAAATAATCGGCCGAAGCGTCACTATGGGGGTGGTCAGGCGCTATTGCCTGCAGGTCCCATAATTTTTGCACGCTAAGAATATGGCGTGTGCTGCGCTCGGCAGACAGTGGAGATGGAAGAAACCCCTCTCTTCTATGACGCAGCCGTGCTGAGACCAATGAAGTGAGCGGGCTCTGGAGCTGCCCGCACCACTTCCACGGTGCGCCAATGAATGTGTGCCTATTAATTACAGCAGGAGGAGGGACGGGAGAGGTAATAAAGTTACAGCGGCGCCGGCTGAGATAGTGAGCTCAGCTAACAGCAGCGGCAGAATCCTCCTCCTCCTGCTGGAAGACCGCTCCAGACCCATTTACTATAATTGGGACGGGCTGGAGGTCCGGCCGCAGTACGGCAAACAGGTCGAGAGATGGACGGACAAAAAATACAACACGCAGCTTTTTTTGTCCGGCCGTCTCTGCCTGTTATTGCGTGGTACCTCCAGACCAGAGTCCAGTGGTGCGGCGCAGTGGTCAGCCCTGACCATGTGGACATGTTGTCTTTTTTACATTCTAATGCAAATGTTTTATAATTATGCAACTCCTAAAATTGTTTTAATATGGCCTTTGTACATTGTTTTTCCAAGTAAAATCATATAAATCCCTTTTTTTTTGTTATTTTGGTGTTTTTTCCCAATTAGTCGATGAAATTATCAACAACTAATCGATTATTCAAATAATCATTAGCTGCAGCCCTACCAGAGAGACGGATCCGGGGTTTCAATGCATTCGTTAGACGGATCCGCGTCCGAATCCGTCTACAAATACCTCTTGTTTGCACACGGATTTCCGGATCCGGCAGGCACTTCCGACAACGGAACTGCCTGCCGGATCCTCACAACGCAAGTGTGAAAGTACCCTAGGTTAAATTATTATCAAACTGATAAGAATTTCTCTACAATGAGCTCCATGGGCTGTTAGAGAATTACAGATGGGAGCTACAGATTGAGCCATCTGCAGTTCTGTGACGCATCAGCGTGCAGATGCACGGAAAGGGAAAGCGGTCACTCAGTCCCACCAGGCAGGGCCACTATACACACCGGTGCGATGATGTCACATACCTGTGTGCGTGTCAAACTCCGCCTGGGTGCTGTATGGATCATATGGGGTCTAGAGAGGAACAGAACACAGGGACACATGTCAGTTATAACGATCCGTCCACACAATGCCCGGGGTGATGACAGCTCTCATGAGAACCATCACACCGGGCTCGTCCGCGCTATGGTCCAGGCATGGAGGCAGCAACATCCTACAAAGTGTGACTCCTTCACCACACACCGGCTGCTGAGGAACGGTCATCGCACAACTACTCACATCGTAATCCTCGTACGACATGATGAGCTCTGCAGCCTCCCCGGACCGATTACCGGCAACTGCAGCGAGTACAGGGAGAAAAGGAGAGAGCAACTTCCGGCGACGTGCAAGTGACGCTCATCCGGCGCCGCGTTCATCCAATGAGCGCAGCTCTTACGCTCCTGCAAGCTCAGGATTCTTTATTAAATTCCTCTTGATTGGCTGTTGGTGGTCGCGCGCCTCAAGACCGTTCTCGCGTGCTTATGAGTTTAGCACATGTTGGTGGTTATCTTCGTGTCTGTATTAGTATTATTTGTATATTAGATTAGTATCTAATCTAGTATCTGTAAAATGCGGGTTTATTCACACATAGCTTATTTTTGCACCGTTTTCGGCCCAGTAACATCTGCTGGACTACTGCCCTGTGTGAATGTACCCTATAGGGCAGGTTCACCAAGGATGTGTCTGAAAACAGTTCTGACGTGGAGATCGGCTTAGTTTCAGTTGCTTTAGGGCTTGTGTGCACGACCGCGGTTTTGGTCTGCATCTTATCCGCAAATTTGCGGATCAGATGTGGACTCATTCATCTCAATGGGACTGCTAAACATGTGGACAGCACATGGGTCCGTTGTGCGGCCCACCAAAAAATATAGAACATGTCCTATTGTACGTTTTGCAGACAAGGATAGAACGTTTGTGAAGATGTGAAAAAAAAATGGCGGCAGGCTCTCGGCCGCTGTTCTGCCAGATCTCTATAGATTGCCGAAAGTCTATAGCGGAAGTCACGTGGTGCGCTGCGCAAGCGCACAAGCGTACTTCCGCGAATCATTCGTGCTGGCTCCAATGCAGTAGTTTGCGCACACTTAAGGGTATAGAGACTTCTTAAAGTGACAGTAATCTCCATTAAAATACAGCTCCGCCCTCCCCCCAGCGCTCATTAATCTACATTAATTTGTACCCTCGCGGGCTCGCTTCGCTCGCCACGCATCGGGCTCGGCCTCGCTGCGCTCGGCATTTAGTAAAACTAGCTCTATGCCGCCATTGATAGTAAAGAAGGAAATGGATGGTAAAGAATTTCTTTACCATCCATTTCCTTCTTTACTATCAATGGCGGTATAGAGTTAGTTTGACTAAATGCCGAGCGCAGAGTGCCAGCGAGGGTACAAATTAATGTAGATGCTGTATTTTATTGGCGATGACTGTCACTTTAAGATGTCTCTTGTGCGCACGCGCGGTGGGCGAAGTACTTTAGTGGAGGCTGCAGGGATGATTCGTGGAAGCGCGCTATAGACTTTCGGCAATCTATAGAGATGTGGCAGAACACCGGCACTGTGTTTTGCGGATCTGTGATTTGCAGAGTGCAAAAATGGCTACGGCTCTGTGCATGAGCCCTTAAAGGGGTTGTACCATCTTAGAAATTTGGGGCATATCGCTAGGACACAATAGAAACTAGATCCGTCCCCCATTGACTTTCAGTGGTGTTCAGGATGGATCCCTCATGGCTATAGAAGACATAATACAACCGGATCCGTTTATGACAGATGAATGCGGTTGTATTATTGTAATGGAAGCATTTTTGCAGATCCATGACGGATCCGCAAAAAACGTTAGCGTGAAAGTAGCCTTAGAAGTCTAGGACAGTCTTTGGCTCATTACTACAGTGGAATACCTTTCCAGATTTCCACCCAGGGAGGCGTTCCTGCCCAGCAAGCGCACGCTTCTGGGTTTTCTGACTCTCAGCTGCAGTGGTCAGATTTTCATTCAGTTGCTATGAGGCTTGCTCCATTCCTGAGAGGATGCCATCTTTAAAGATCCCACCTCTGCTATACTATTATAGCGGATGTTGGGAAGGGGTTAAAGGGAACCTGTCACCATGAAAATGCAACATAAATGACAGGCACCATGTTATAGACCAGGAGGACCTGAGAAGATTGATGTATAGTTTTGTAGAAAAAGGTGAATGCTGGGAGTTGTAGTTTCACAGCAGCTAGGGTGCTGATCCCTGGTATATGAGAAAAGATTCATTATAACTTTATTTCATTCATTTTAGTTCCTGCTCATTCTGGGCTTTGAGGTGAAGCAGGCGGTCCTATCAGTGACTGACAGCCTTCCCTCTATGACTGTGAATACAGAGAGAGCTGTCAGTCACTGATAGGACCTTCCCTCTATGACTGTGTATACAGAGAGCTGTCAATCACTGATAGGACCTTTCCTCTATGACTGTGTATACAGAGAGAGCTGTCAGTCACTGATAGGACCTTCCCTCTATGATTGTGTATACAGAGATAGCTGTCAGTCACTGATAGGGCCTTCCCTCTATGACTGTGTATACAGAGAGAGCTGTCAGTCACTGACAGGACCTTCCCTCTATGACAGTGTATACAGAGAGAGCTGTCAGTCACTGATAAGACCTTCCCTCCATGACAGTGTATACAGAGAGAGCTGTCAGTCACTGATAAGACCTTCCCTCTATGACTGTGTATACAGAGAGAGCTGTCAGTCACTGATAGGACCTTCCCTCTATGACTGTGTATACAGAGAGAGCTGTCAGTCACTGATAGGACCTTCCCTCGATGACTGTGTATACAGAGAGAGCTGTCAGTCACTGATAGGACCTTCCCTCTATGACAGTGTATACAGAGAGAGCTGTCAGTCACTGATAGGACCTTCCCTCTATGACTGTGTATACAGAGAGCTGTCAGTCACTGATAGGACCTTCCCTCTATGACTGTGTATACAGAGAGCTGTCAGTCACTGATAGGACCTTCCCTCTATGACTGTGAATACAGAGAGCTGTCAGTCACTGATAGGACCTTCCCTCTATGACTGTGTATACAGAGAGCTGTCAATCACTGATAGGACCTTCCCTTAATGACTGTGTATACAGAGAGCTGTCAATCACTGATAGGACCTTCCCTCTAGGACTGTGTATACAGAGAGAGATGTCAGTCACTGATAGGACCTTCCCTCTATGACTGTGAATACAGAGAGAGCTGTCAGTCACTGATAGGACCTTCCCTCTATGACTGTGAATACAGAGAGCTGTCAGTCACTGATAGGACCTTCCCTCTATGACTGTGTATACAGAGAGCTGTCAATCACTGATAGGACCTTCCCTTTATGACTGTGTATACAGAGAGCTTTCAATCACTGATAGGACCTTCCCTCGATGACTGTGTATACAGAGAGAGCTGTCAGTCACTGATAGGACCTTCCCTCTATGACTGTGTATACAGAGATAGCTGTCAGTCACTGATAGGACCTTCCCTCTATGACTGTGAGTACAGAGAGAGCTGTCAATCACTGAAAGGACCTTCCCTCTATGACAGTGTATACAAAGAGAGCTGTCAGTTACTGATAGGTCCTCCCCTCAATGACGGTGTATACAGAGAGAGCTGTCAGTCACTGATAGGACCTTCCCTCTATGACAGTGTATACAGAGAGAGCTGTCAATCACTGATAGGACCACCCCTCTATGACTGTGTACACAGAGAGAGCTGTCAGTCACTGATAGTACCTTCCCTCTATGACTGTGAATACAGAGAGAGCTGTCAATCACTGATAGGACCTTCCCTCTATGACAGTGTATACAGAGAGAGCTGTCAGTCACTGATAGGACCTTCCCTCTATGACTGTGTATACAGAGATAGCTGTCAGTCACTGATAGGACCTTCCCTCTATGACTGTGTATACAGCGAGAGCTGTCAATCACTGATAGGACCTTCACTCCATGACTGTGTATACAGAGAGAGCTGTCAGTCACTGATAGGACCTTCCCTCTATGACTGAGTATACAGAGAGCTCTCAGTCACTGATAGGACCTTCCCTCTATGACTGTTTATACAGAGAGAGCTGTCAATCACTGATAGGACCTTCCCTCTATGACTGTGTACACAGAGAGCTGTCAGTCACTGATAGGACCTTCCCTCTATGACTGTGTATACAGAGATAGCTGTCAGTCACTTATAGGTCCTTCCCTCTATGACTGTGTATACAGAGAGAGCTGTCAATCACTGAAAGGACCTTCCCTCTATGACAGTGTATACAAAGAGAGCTGTCAGTTACTGATAGGACCTCCCCTCAATAACGGTGTATACAGAGAGAGCTGTCAGTCACTGATAGGACCTTCCCTCGATGACTGTGTATACAGAGAGAGCTGTCAGTCACTGATAGGACCTTCCCTCTATGACTGTGTACACAGAGAGCTGTCAGTCACTGATAGGACCTTCCCTCTATGACTGTGTACACAGAGAGAGCTGTCAATTACTGATAGGACCTTCCCTCTATGACAGTGTATACAGAGAGAGCTGTCAGTCACTGATAGGACCTTCCCTCTATGACTGTGTATACAGAGAGAGCTGTCAGTCACTGATAGGACCTTCCCTCTATGACTGTGTATACAGAGAGAGCTGTCAATCACTGATAGGACCTTCCCTCTATGACTGTGTATACAGAGAGCTGTCAGTCACTGATAGGACCTTCCCTCTATGACTGTGTATACAGAGAGAGCTGTCAATCACTGATAGGACCTTCCCTCTATGACTGTGTATACAGAGAGGCTGTCAGTCACTGATAGGACCTTCCCTCTATGACTGTGTATACAGAGAGAGCTGTCAGTCACTGATAGGACCTTCCCTCTATGACTGTGTATACAGAAGAGCTGTCAATCACTGATAGGACCTTCCCTCTATGACTGTGTATACAGAGAGAGCTGTCAATCACTGATAGGACCTTCCCTCTATGACTGTGTATACAGAGAGCTGTCAGTCACTGATAGGACCTTCCCTCTATGACTGTGTATACAGAGAGAGCTGTCAATCACTGATAGGACCTTCCCTCTATGACTGTGTATACAGAGAGAGCTGTCAATCACTGATAGGACCTTCCCTCTATGACTGTGTATACAGAGAGAGCTGTCAATCACTGATAGGACCTTCCCTCTATGACTGTGTATACAGAAGAGCTGTCAGTCACTGATAGGACCTTCCCTCTATGACTGTGTATACAGAGAGAGCTGTCAGTCACTGATAGGACCTTCCCTCTATGACTGTGTATACAGAGAGAGCTGTCAGTCACTGATAGGACCTTCCCTCTATGACTGTGTATACAGAGAGCTGTCAATCACTGATAGGACCTTCCCTCTATGACTGTGTATACAGAGAGAGCTGTCAATCACTGATAGGACCTTCCCTCTATGACTGTGTATACAGAGAGAGCTGTCAATCACTGATAGGACCTTCCCTCTATGACTGTGTATACAGAGAGAGCTGTCAATCACTGATAGGACCTTCCCTCTATGACTGTGTATACAGAGAGAGCTGTCAGTCACTGATAGGACCTTCCCTCTATGACTGTGTATACAGAGAGAGCTGTCAGTCACTGATAGGACCTTCCCTCTATGACTGTGTATACAGAGAGAGCTGTCAATCACTGATAGGACCTTCCCTCTATGACTGTGTATACAGAGAGAGCTGTCAGTCACTGATAGGACCTTCCCTCTATGACTGTGTATACAGAGAGCTGTCAATCACTGATAGGACCTTCCCTCTATGACTGTGTATACAGAGAGCTGTCAATCACTGATAGGACCTTCCCTCTATGACTGTGTATACAGAGAGAGCTGTCAATCACTGATAGGACCTTCCCTCTATGACTGTGTATACAGAGAGAGCTGTCAGTCACTGATAGGACCTTCCCTCTATGACTGTGTATACAGAGAGAGCTGTCAGTCACTGATAGGACCTTCCCTCTATGACTGTGTATACAGAGAGCTGTCAGTCACTGATAGGACCTTCCCTCTATGACTGTGTATACAGAGAGAGCTGTCAATCACTGATAGGACCTTCCCTCTATGACTGTGTATACAGAGAGAGCTGTCAATCACTGATAGGACCTTCCCTCTATGACTGTGTATACAGAGAGAGCTGTCAATCACTGATAGGACCTTCCCTCTATGACTGTGTATACAGAGAGAGCTGTCAGTCACTGATAGGACCTTCCCTCTATGACTGTGTATACAGAGAGAGCTGTCAGTCACTGATAGGACCTTCCCTCTATGACTGTGTATACAGAGAGAGCTGTCAGTCACTGATAGGACCTTCCCTCTATGACTGTGTATACAGAGAGAGCTGTCAGTCACTGATAGGACCTTCCCTCTATGACTGTGTATACAGAGAGAGCTGTCAGTCACTGATAGGACCTTCCCTCTATGACTGTGTATACAGAGAGCTGTCAATCACTGATAGGACCTTCCCTCTATGACTGTGTATACAGAGAGAGCTGTCAGTCACTGATAGGACCTTCCCTCTATGACTGTGTATACAGAGAGAGCTGTCAGTCACTGATAGGACCTTCCTCTATGACTGTGTATACAGAGAAGCTGTCAGTCACTGATAGGACCTTCCCTCTATGACTGTGTATACAGAGAAGCTGTCAGTCACTGATAGGACCTTCCCTCTATGACTGTGTATACAGAGAGAGCTGTCAGTCACTGATAGGACCTTCCCTCTATGACTGTGTATACAGGAGAGCTGTCAGTCACTGATAGGACCTTCCCTCTATGACTGTGTATACAGAGAGAGCTGTCAGTCACTGATAGGACCTTCCCTCTATGACTGTGTATACAGAGAGCTGTCAGTCACTGATAGGACCTTCCCTCTATGACTGTGTATACAGAGAGCTGTCAATCACTGATAGGACCTTCCCTCTATGACTGTGTATACAGAGAGAGCTGTCAGTCACTGATAGGACCTTCCCTCTATGACTGTGTATACAGAGAGAGCTGTCAGTCACTGATAGGACCTTCCCTCTATGACTGTGTATACAGAGAGAGCTGTCAGTCACTGATAGGACCTTCCCTCTATGACTGTGTATACAGAGAGAGCTGTCAGTCACTGATAGGACCTTCCCTCTATGACTGTGTATACAGAGAGAGCTGTCAGTCACTGATAGGACCTTCCCTCTATGACTGTGTATACAGAGAGCTGTCAATCACTGATAGGACCTTCCCTCTATGACTGTGTATACAGAGAGAGCTGTCAATCACTGATAGGACCTTCCCTCTATGACTGTGTATACAGAGAGAGCTGTCAGTCACTGATAGGACCTTCCCTCTATGACTGTGTATACAGAGAGAGCTGTCAGTCACTGATAGGACCTTCCCTCTATGACTGTGTATACAGAGAGAGCTGTCAGTCACTGATAGGACCTTCCCTCTATGACTGTGTATACAGAGAGAGCTGTCAGTCACTGATAGGACCTTCCCTCTATGACTGTGTATACAGAGAGAGCTGTCAGTCACTGATAGGACCTTCCCTCTATGACTGTGTATACAGAGAGCTGTCAGTCACTGATAGGACCTTCCCTCTATGACTGTGTATACAGAGAGAGCTGTCAGTCACTGATAGGACCTTCCCTCTATGACTGTGTATACAGAGAAGCTGTCAGTCACTGATAGGACCTTCCCTCTATGACTGTGTATACAGAGAGAGCTGTCAGTCACTGATAGGACCTTCCCTCTATGACTGTGTATACAGAGAGAGCTGTCAGTCACTGATAGGACCTTCCCTCTATGACTGTGTATACAGAGAGAGCTGTCAGTCACTGATAGGACCTTCCCTCTATGACTGTGTATACAGAGAGAGCTGTCAGTCACTGATAGGACCTTCCCTCTATGACTGTGTATACGAGAGAGCTGTCAGTCACTGATAGGACCTTCCCTCTATGACTGTGTATACAGAGAGAGCTGTCAGTCACTGATAGGACCTTCCTCTATGACTGTGTATACAGAGAGAGCTGTCAATCACTGATAGGACCTTCCCTCTATGACTGTGTATACAGAGAGAGCTGTCAATCACTGATAGGACCTTCCCTCTATGACTGTGTATACAGAGAGAGCTGTCAGTCACTGATAGGACCTTCCCTCTATGACTGTGTATACAGAGAGAGCTGTCAGTCACTGATAGGACCTTCCCTCTATGACTGTGTATACAGAGAGAGCTGTCAGTCACTGATAGGACCTTCCCTCTATGACTGTGTATACAGAGAGGCTGTCAATCACTGATAGGACCTTCCCTCTATGACTGTGTATACAGAGAGAGCTGTCAGTCACTGATAGGACCTTCCCTCTATGACTGTGTATACAGAGAGAGCTGTCAGTCACTGATAGGACCTTCCCTCTATGACTGTGTATACAGAGAGCTGTCAGTCACTGATAGGACCTTCCCTCTATGACTGTGTATACAGAGAGAGCTGTCAGTCACTGATAGGACCTTCCCTCTATGACTGTGTATACAGAGAGAGCTGTCAGTCACTGATAGGACCTTCCCTCTATGACTGTGTATACAGAGAGGCTGTCAGTCACTGATAGGACCTTCCCTCTATGACTGTGTATACAGGAGAGCTGTCAGTCACTGATAGGACCTTCCCTCTATGACTGTGTATACAGAGAGGCTGTCAGTCACTGATAGGACCTTCCCTCTATGACTGTGTATACAGAGAGAGCTGTCAGTCACTGATAGGACCTTCCCTCTATGACTGTGTATACAGAGAGCTGTCAGTCACTGATAGGACCTTCCCTCTATGACTGTGTATACAGAGAGAGCTGTCAGTCACTGATAGGACCTTCCCTCTATGACTGTGTATACAGAGAGCTGTCAGTCACTGATAGGACCTTCCCTCTATGACTGTGTATACAGAGAGAGCTGTCAGTCACTGATAGGACCTTCCCTCTATGACTGTGTATACAGAGAGAGCTGTCAGTCACTGATAGGACCTTCCCTCTATGACTGTGTATACAGAGAGAGCTGTCAGTCACTGATAGGACCTTCCCTCTATGACTGTGTATACAGAGAGAGCTGTCAGTCACTGATAGGACCTTCCCTCTATGACTGTGTATACAGAGAGCTGTCAGTCACTGATAGGACCTTCCTCTATGACTGTGTATACAGAGAGAGCTGTCAGTCACTGATAGGACCTTCCCTCTATGACTGTGTATACAGAGAGAGCTGTCAGTCACTGATAGGACCTTCCCTCTATGACTGTGTATACAGAGAGAGCTGTCAGTCACTGATAGGACCTTCCCTCTATGACTGTGTATACAGAGAGAGCTGTCAGTCACTGATAGGACCTTCCCTCTATGACTGTGTATACAGAGAGAGCTGTCAGTCACTGATAGGACCTTCCCTCTATGACTGTGTATACAGAGAGAGCTGTCAGTCACTGATAGGACCTTCCTCTATGACTGTGTATACAGAGAGAGCTGTCAGTCACTGATAGGACCTTCCCTCTATGACTGTGTATACAGAGAGAGCTGTCAATCACTGATAGGACCTTCCTCTATGACTGTGTATACAGAGAGGCTGTCAGTCACTGATAGGACCTTCCCTCTATGACTGTGTATACAGAGAGAGCTGTCAGTCACTGATAGGACCTTCCCTCTATGACTGTGTATACAGAGAGAGCTGTCAGTCACTGATAGGACCTTCCCTCTATGACTGTGTATACAGAGAGAGCTGTCAGTCACTGATAGGACCTTCCCTCTATGACTGTGTATACAGAGAGAGCTGTCAATCACTGATAGGACCTTCCCTCTATGACTGTGTATACAGAGAGAGCTGTCAGTCACTGATAGGACCTTCCCTCTATGACTGTGTATACAGAGAGAGCTGTCAGTCACTGATAGGACCTTCCCTCTATGACTGTGTATACAGAGAGAGCTGTCAGTCACTGATAGGACCTTCCCTCTATGACTGTGTATACAGAGAGAGCTGTCAGTCACTGATAGGACCTTCCCTCTATGACTGTGTATACAGAGAGAGCTGTCAGTCACTGATAGGACCTTCCTCTATGACTGTGTATACAGAGAGAGCTGTCAGTCACTGATAGGACCTTCCCTCTATGACTGTGTATACAGAGAGAGCTGTCAGTCACTGATAGGACCTTCCCTCTATGACTGTGTATACAGAGAGAGCTGTCAATCACTGATAGGACCTTCCCTCTATGACTGTGTATACAGAGAGAGCTGTCAATCACTGATAGGACCTTCCCTCTATGACTGTGTATACAGAGAGAGCTGTCAATCACTGATAGGACCTTCCCTCTATGACTGTGTATACAGAGAGAGCTGTCAATCACTGATAGGACCTTCCCTCTATGACTGTGTATACAGAGAGAGCTGTCAGTCACTGATAGGACCTTCCCTCTATGACTGTGTATACAGAGAGAGCTGTCAATCACTGATAGGACCTTCCCTCTATGACTGTGTATACAGAGAGGCTGTCAGTCACTGATAGGACCTTCCCTCTATGACTGTGTATACAGAGAGAGCTGTCAATCACTGATAGGACCTTCCCTCTATGACTGTGTATACAGAGAGAGCTGTCAATCACTGATAGGACCTTCCCTCTATGACTGTGTATACAGAGAGAGCTGTCAGTCACTGATAGGACCTTCCCTCTATGACTGTGTATACAGAGAGCTGTCAATCACTGATAGGACCTTCCCTCTATGACTGTGTATACAGAGAGAGCTGTCAGTCACTGATAGGACCTTCCCTCTATGACTGTGTATACAGAGAGAGCTGTCAGTCACTGATAGGACCTTCCCTCTATGACTGTGTATACAGAGAGAGCTGTCAGTCACTGATAGGACCTTCCCTCTATGACTGTGTATACAGAGAGAGCTGTCAGTCACTGATAGGACCTTCCCTCTATGACTGTGTATACAGAGAGCTGTCAGTCACTGATAGGACCTTCCCTCTATGACTGTGTATACAGAGAGAGCTGTCAGTCACTGATAGGACCTTCCCTCTATGACTGTGTATACAGAAGAGCTGTCAGTCACTGATAGGACCTTCCCTCTATGACTGTGTATACAGAGAGCTGTCAATCACTGATAGGACCTTCCCTCTATGACTGTGTATACAGAGAGCTGTCAGTCACTGATAGGACCTTCCCTCTATGACTGTGTATACAGAAGAGCTGTCAATCACTGATAGGACCTTCCCTCTATGACTGTGTATACAGAGAGAGCTGTCAGTCACTGATAGGACCTTCCCTCTATGACTGTGTATACAGAGAGAGCTGTCAGTCACTGATAGGACCTTCCCTCTATGACTGTGTATACAGAGAGAGCTGTCAGTCACTGATAGGACCTTCCCTCTATGACTGTGTATACAGAGAGAGCTGTCAGTCACTGATAGGACCTTCCCTCTATGACTGTGTATACAGAGAGAGCTGTCAGTCACTGATAGGACCTTCCCTCTATGACTGTGTATACAGAGAGAGCTGTCAGTCACTGATAGGACCTTCCCTCTATGACTGTGTATACAGAGAGAGCTGTCAGTCACTGATAGGACCTTCCCTCTATGACTGTGTATACAGAGAGAGCTGTCAGTCACTGATAGGACCTTCCCTCTATGACTGTGTATACAGAGAGCTGTCAGTCACTGATAGGACCTTCCCTCTATGACTGTGTATACAGAGAGCTGTCAGTCACTGATAGGACCTTCCCTCTATGACTGTGTATACAGAGAGAGCTGTCAGTCACTGATAGGACCTTCCCTCTATGACTGTGTATACAGAGAGAGCTGTCAGTCACTGATAGGACCTTCCCTCTATGACTGTGTATACAGAGAAGCTGTCAGTCACTGATAGGACCTTCCCTCTATGACTGTGTATACAGAGAGAGCTGTCAGTCACTGATAGGACCTTCCCTCTATGACTGTGTATACAGAGAGAGCTGTCAGTCACTGATAGGACCTTCCCTCTATGACTGTGTATACAGAGAGAGCTGTCAATCACTGATAGGACCTTCCCTCTATGACTGTGTATACAGAGAGAGCTGTCAGTCACTGATAGGACCTTCCCTCTATGACTGTGTATACAGAGAGGCTGTCAGTCACTGATAGGACCTTCCCTCTATGACTGTGTATACAGAGAGAGCTGTCAGTCACTGATAGGACCTTCCCTCTATGACTGTGTATACAGAGAGAGCTGTCAATCACTGATAGGACCTTCCCTCTATGACTGTGTATACAGAGAGAGCTGTCAGTCACTGATAGGACCTTCCCTCTATGACTGTGTATACAGAGAGAGCTGTCAGTCACTGATAGGACCTTCCCTCTATGACTGTGTATACAGAGAGAGCTGTCAGTCACTGATAGGACCTTCCCTCTATGACTGTGTATACAGAGAGAGCTGTCAGTCACTGATAGGACCTTCCCTCTATGACTGTGTATACAGAGAGAGCTGTCAGTCACTGATAGGACCTTCCCTCTATGACTGTGTATACAGAGAGAGCTGTCAGTCACTGATAGGACCTTCCCTCTATGACTGTGTATACAGAGAGAGCTGTCAGTCACTGATAGGACCTTCCCTCTATGACTGTGTATACAGAGAGAGCTGTCAGTCACTGATAGGACCTTCCCTCTATGACTGTGTATACAGAGAGAGCTGTCAGTCACTGATAGGACCTTCCCTCTATGACTGTGTATACAGAGAGAGCTGTCAGTCACTGATAGGACCTTCCCTCTATGACTGTGTATACAGAGAGCTGTCAATCACTGATAGGACCTTCCCTCTATGACTGTGTATACAGAGAGAGCTGTCAGTCACTGATAGGACCTTCCCTCTATGACTGTGTATACAGAGAGAGCTGTCAGTCACTGATAGGACCTTCCCTCTATGACTGTGTATACAGAGAGAGCTGTCAGTCACTGATAGGACCTTCCCTCTATGACTGTGTATACAGAGAGAGCTGTCAATCACTGATAGGACCTTCCCTCTATGACTGTGTATACAGAGAGAGCTGTCAGTCACTGATAGGACCTTCCCTCTATGACTGTGTATACAGAGAGAGCTGTCAGTCACTGATAGGACCTTCCCTCTATGACTGTGTATACAGAGAGAGCTGTCAATCACTGATAGGACCTTCCCTCTATGACTGTGTATACAGAGAGAGCTGTCAGTCACTGATAGGACCTTCCCTCTATGACTGTGTATACAGAGAGAGCTGTCAGTCACTGATAGGACCTTCCCTCTATGACTGTGTATACAGAGAGAGCTGTCAGTCACTGATAGGACCTTCCTCTATGACTGTGTATACAGAGAGAGCTGTCAGTCACTGATAGGACCTTCCCTCTATGACTGTGTATACAGAGAGAGCTGTCAGTCACTGATAGGACCTTCCCTCTATGACTGTGTATACAGAGAGAGCTGTCAGTCACTGATAGGACCTTCCCTCTATGACTGTGTATACAGAGAGAGCTGTCAGTCACTGATAGGACCTTCCCTCTATGACTGTGTATACAGAGAGAGCTGTCAGTCACTGATAGGACCTTCCCTCTATGACTGTGTATACAGAGAGAGCTGTCAGTCACTGATAGGACCTTCCCTCTATGACTGTGTATACAGAGAGAGCTGTCAGTCACTGATAGGACCTTCCCTCTATGACTGTGTATACAGAGAGAGCTGTCAGTCACTGATAGGACCTTCCCTCTATGACTGTGTATACAGAGAGAGCTGTCAGTCACTGATAGGACCTTCCCTCTATGACTGTGTATACAGAGAGAGCTGTCAGTCACTGATAGGACCTTCCCTCTATGACTGTGTATACAGAGAGAGCTGTCAGTCACTGATAGGACCTTCCCTCTATGACTGTGTATACAGAGAGAGCTGTCAATCACTGATAGGACCTTCCCTCTATGACTGTGTATACAGAGAGAGCTGTCAATCACTGATAGGACCTTCCCTCTATGACTGTGTATACAGAGAGAGCTGTCAGTCACTGATAGGACCTTCCCTCTATGACTGTGTATACAGAGAGAGCTGTCAATCACTGATAGGACCTTCCCTCTATGACTGTGTATACAGAGAGAGCTGTCAGTCACTGATAGGACCTTCCCTCTATGACTGTGTATACAGAGAGAGCTGTCAATCACTGATAGGACCTTCCCTCTATGACTGTGTATACAGAGAGAGCTGTCAATCACTGATAGGACCTTCCCTCTATGACTGTGTATACAGAGAGAGCTGTCAGTCACTGATAGGACCTTCCCTCTATGACTGTGTATACAGAGAGAGCTGTCAGTCACTGATAGGACCTTCCCTCTATGACTGTGTATACAGAGAGAGCTGTCAGTCACTGATAGGACCTTCCCTCTATGACTGTGTATACAGAGAGAGCTGTCAGTCACTGATAGGACCTTCCCTCTATGACTGTGTATACAGAGAGCTGTCAGTCACTGATAGGACCTTCCCTCTATGACTGTGTATACAGAGAGAGCTGTCAGTCACTGATAGGACCTTCCCTCTATGACTGTGTATACAGAGAGAGCTGTCAATCACTGATAGGACCTTCCCTCTATGACTGTGTATACAGAGAGAGCTGTCAATCACTGATAGGACCTTCCCTCTATGACTGTGTATACAGAGAGAGCTGTCAGTCACTGATAGGACCTTCCCTCTATGACTGTGTATACAGAGAGAGCTGTCAGTCACTGATAGGACCTTCCCTCTATGACTGTGTATACAGAGAGAGCTGTCAGTCACTGATAGGACCTTCCCTCTATGACTGTGTATACAGAGAGAGCTGTCAATCACTGATAGGACCTTCCCTCTATGACTGTGTATACAGAGAGAGCTGTCAGTCACTGATAGGACCTTCCTCTATGACTGTGTATACAGAGAGAGCTGTCAATCACTGATAGGACCTTCCCTCTATGACTGTGTATACAGAGAGAGCTGTCAATCACTGATAGGACCTTCCCTCTATGACTGTGTATACAGAGAGAGCTGTCAGTCACTGATAGGACCTTCCCTCTATGACTGTGTATACAGAGAGAGCTGTCAGTCACTGATAGGACCTTCCCTCTATGACTGTGTATACAGAGAGAGCTGTCAGTCACTGATAGGACCTTCCCTCTATGACTGTGTATACAGAGAGAGCTGTCAGTCACTGATAGGACCTTCCCTCTATGACTGTGTATACAGAGAGCTGTCAGTCACTGATAGGACCTTCCCTCTATGACTGTGTATACAGAGAGAGCTGTCAGTCACTGATAGGACCTTCCCTCTATGACTGTGTATACAGAGAGAGCTGTCAGTCACTGATAGGACCTTCCCTCTATGACTGTGTATACAGAGAGAGCTGTCAGTCACTGATAGGACCTTCCCTCTATGACTGTGTATCTTAACCTCTTGCAACACAGTGTCAGCAATCCACTCAGCCCAGTGTTTGTTAGTATTCACAAATCACTGACAGGCGCTCATGTAGCACTTCTCATGCATCCAACACACTGTTGCTCACTTAACTATGCACACATTGGCCACTCATTCACGCTCAATGTCTGTTTGGTTTACTGCGCAGGCATTTCTGGACTGCTGCTGCATGTGTTAAAATTCAGCGGGATACTGTTAGCTTGTCACAACATAGTGGGATTTGAGCTGCGTCCTGCGCATGTCGTTCCCAAGACACTCGACACCGGCCTATCTGCTGGGAAGGCCATGCGAGTTGGTTATACTAGTGTAGCCCCATCTCCGTCTGGATCCGAATTTGCCGCTGTCTAGCGGTGAAAGATGTCGGGCAGGGGGCTATAGCGCTGCCATATCTTTTTAGACAGGGCAAACTCGATCAGACAAAAATGAGGACATAACAGATCCACCGCATGCTTAGAATAGGCGGTGTGGAGCTGTTGGGAGCAACATGTGCAGCAGCAGTCCTATTTAGTAGTTACAACACGTGCAGCAGCAGTCAGAAATGTCTGCGCAGTAAAACCAAACAGACATTGAGCGTGATTGAGTGGCCAATGTGTGCATAGTTAAATTGGCAACAATGTGCTGGATGTATGAGAAGTGCTACATGAGCGCCTGTCAGTGATTTCGTAGAATACTAACAAACACTGGGCTGAGTGAATTGCTGACACTGTGTTGCAAGGAGTTAAGCAGTAGTTACACACTGTTTAATCACACAAAAAGGAAGTGTACCAACTGCTGCATACACCCAACCTATTTGGAATGGCCCAAATGAGCTACCTGAAAAGAGTCATCACTAATATGTACTGAGATCAATAACCCATAGTGCCGAATCTAGTATACCCCATAAGTGTGGGTGACTGGATTAAGGTGGATAACAGTGAAAATAACTACATTATCCCCTGATGCCCTGGATAGTTTTAAAACAATTTTTCTTTTCTTATGTCGTTTTTGTAGTTTATAAATAAAAGCTACGCTTTTGTTAATACTCAGTCAGACGCCCTAAAGGGTTTTTTCGGGTCGTAAAGACCTTGTGAAGTGTATATATTTTATAACGAAACAGAGCAGCTGTGTGCAAACATCAGGAAGGTGTTGGCAGTGTTGGACCGTCCATAAAAAGCCAGACCGCAAACTTCATCCATGCCCAGGCTTATTAGCCATTGACGTCGAAAAGGTTCTCGCCAGCCTAGCATGGGCATGGGCTGAAGGAGGTTGGGTGGAATACATGGGGTTTGGAGGTCAATTTAGGACCACGTAACTTCATTGTACACTTCAAATTCTCCTGGCAAGAATTGCAATCCCAAGTTTGTCCTAATCTTTCCGCCTTTTAGAGGAACTCGACAAGGGTGTCCTCTATCACCTTTACTTTTCAATATTGCCATAGAGCCGCTCTCCAGGGTATTGCTGAATCTATCTGGTTTTGTAGGAATCAAAATTGGCAACGTCCATATCAAACATGCATTATATGCAGATGATTTATTACTTTTTCTGTCTCAGCCAAAAACTGAGCTTAACCCAATTTTTG
>CM065596.1:112112411-112287388 GCA_033119425.1 Bufotes viridis
GCGGAGCGGAAGTGACGCCAGCGCGCCCTGCGTCTGCTGCCTCAATGTGCGTTCCATCCGCCGCTCGGACCGGAAGTTCGGATCCTCCACTTCCGGTCGCTCCGCAATGATCGCGATGCAATATGCGACTCCTATGCCGGCACATCAAGGAGCGGGAGCGTGCAGAGGTCCAGCCAGGATCAACATGGCTGTATAGACCCAGATAAAACCTGACCATCAGGTAGGGCGCACCACATAGTAGGTGGGCTTTCATAGAATGAAGGACAAATAAAAACACGAGGAGGGCTTGCAGGAGCTCAGTTATATAAGATAGCTAATTGATTATTCTAATTGTTTTATCTAGGTGGGCGGTCCTAGGAGAGTGAAGCCAAGCTTAACCCCATGTGTGCTGCCGAGGATCTAAATGGGAATGTGACATCATAATGGAATCCTGGATACCATCATCTGCTGACCATACATTGTGACATCATAATGGAATCCTGGATACCATCATCTGATGACCATACATTGTGACATCATAATGGAATCCTGGATACTAACATCTGCTGACCATACATTGTGACATCATAATGGAGTCCTGGATACCATCATCTGCTGACCATACATTGTGACATCATAATGGAATCCTGGATACCATCATCTGCTGACCATACATTGTGACATCATAATGGAATCCTGGATACCATCATCTGCTGACCATACATTGTGACATCATAATGGAATCCTGGATACCATCATCTGCTGACCATACATTGTGACATCATAATGGAATCCTGGATACCATCATCTGCTGACCATACATTGTGACATCATAATGGAATCCTGGATACCATTATCTGATGACCATACATTGTGACATCATAATGGAATCCTGGATACCATCATCTGCTGACCATACATTGTGACATCATAATGGAATCCTGGATACCATCATCTGCTGACCATACATTGTGACATCATAATGGAATCCTGGATACCATCATCTGCTGACCATACATTGTGACATCATAATGGAATCCTGGATACCATCATCTGCTGACCATACATTGTGACATCATAATGGAATCCTGGATACCATCATCTGCTGACCATACATTGTGACATCATAATGGAATCCTGGATACCATCATCTACTGACCATACATTGTGACATCATAATGGAATCCTGGATACCATCCATCATCTGCTGACCATACATTGTGACATCATAATGGAATCCTGGATACCTTTATCTGATGACCATACATTGTGAAATCATAATGGAATCCTGGATATCCATCATCTGCTCACCATACATTGTGACATCATAATGGAATCCTGGATACTAATATCTGATGACCATACATTGTGACATCATAATGGAATCCTGGATACTATTATCTGATGACCATACATTGTGACATCATAATCGAATCCTGGATATTATCATCTGCTCACCATACATTGTGACAGCATAATGGAGTCCTGGATACTATCATCTACTGACCATACATTGTGACATCATAATTGAATCCTGGATACTAATATCTGATGACCATACATTGTGACATCATAATGGGATCCTGGATACCATCATCTACTGACTATACATTGTGACATCACAATGGGATCCTGGATACCATCATCTACTGACCATACATTGTGACATCATAAAGGAATCCTGGATACCATTATCTGCTGACCATATATTGTGAAATCATAATGGAATCCTGGATAACATCATCTGCTCACCATACATTGTGACATCATAATGGGATCCTGGATACCATCATCTACTGACTTTACATTGTGACATCATAATGGAATCCTGGATACCATCATCAGCTAACCATACATTGTGACATCATAATGGAATCCTGGATACCATCATCTGATGACCATATATTGTGACATCATAATGGGATCCTGGATACCATCATCTGCTGACCATACATTGTGACATCATAATGGAATCCTGGATACTAATATCTGCTGACCATACATTGTGACATCATAATGGAGTCCTGGATACCATTATCTGTTCACCATACATTGTGACATCATAATGGAATCCTGGATACCATCATCTGCTCACCATACATTGTGACATCATAATGGAATCCTGGAAACCATCATCTACTGACCATACATTGTGACATCATAATGGAATCCTGGATACTATCATTTGCTCAACATACACTGTGACATCATAATGGAATCCTGAATGCTATTATCTGCTGATTATACATTGTGACATCATAATGGAATCCTGGATACCATCATCTACTGACTATACATTCTGACATCATAATGGAATTCTGGATACTAATATCTGATGACCAAACATTGTGACATCATAATAGAATCCTGGATACTATTATCTGCTGACCATACATTGTGACATCATAATGGAGTCCTGGATACTATCATCTACTGACCATACATTGTGACATCATAATGGAATCCTGGATACCTTTATCTGATGACCATACATTGTGACATCATAATGGAATCCTGGATACCATCATCTGCTGACCATACATTGTGACATCATAATGGAATCCTGGATACTATTATCTGATGACCCTACATTGTGACATCATAATGGAATCCTGGATACTAATATCTGATGACCATACATTGTGACATCATAATGGAATCCTGGATACCATCATCTACTCACCATACATTGTGACATCATAATGGAATCCTGGATACCATCATCTGCTGACCATACATTGTGACATCATAATCGAATCCTGGATACGATCATCTGCTCACCATACATTGTGACATCATAATGGGATCCTGGATAACATCATCTGCTGACCATACATTGTGACATAATAATGGAATCCTGGATAACATCATCTACTGACTATACATTGTGACATCATAATGGAATCCTGGATACCATCATCTACTGACTATAAATTGTGACATCATAATAGAATCCTGGATACCATCCATCATCTGCTGACCATACATTGTGACATCATAATGGAATCCTGGATACCTTTATCTGATGACCATACATTGTGACATCATAATGGAATCCTGGATACCATCATCTGCTGACCATACATTGTGACATCATAATGGAATCCTGGATACCATCATCTGATGACCATACATTGTGACATCATAATGGAATCCTGGATACTAAAATCTGCTGACCATACATTGTGACATCATAAAGGAGTCCTGGATACCATCATCTGTTGACCATACATTGTGACATCATAATAGAATCCTGGATACCATCATCTGCTGACCATACATTGTGACATCATAATGGGATCCTGGATACCATCATCTGCTGACCATACATTGTGACATCATAATGGAATCCTGAATGCTATTATCTGCTGACCATACATTGTGACATCATAATGGGATCCTGGATACCATCATCTACTGACCATACATTGTGACATCATAAAGGAATCCTGGATACTATTATCTGATGACCATACATTGTGACATCATAATGGAATCCTGGATACCATTATCTGTTGAACATACAATGTGACATCATAATGGAATCCTGGATACTATTATCTGCTGACCATACATTGTGACATCATAATCGAATCCTGGATATTATCATCTGCTCACCATACATTGTGACAGCATAATGGAGTCCTGGATACTATCATCTACTGACCATACATTGTGACATCATAATAGAATCCTGGATACCATCCATCATCTGCTGACCATACATTGTGACATCATAATGGAATCCTGGATAACATTATCTGCTAACAATACATTGTGACATCATAATGGAGTCCTGGATACTATCATCTACTGACCATACATTGTGACATCATAATTGATTCCTAGATACTAATATCTGATGACCATACATTGTGACATCATAATGGGATCCTGGATACCATCATCTACTGACTATACATTGTGACATCATAATGGGATCCTGGATACCATCATCTGCTCACCATACATTGTGACATCATAAAGGAATCCTGGATACCATTATCTGCTGACCATATATTGTGAAATCATAATGGAATCCTGGATAACATCATCTGCTCACCATACATTGTGACATCATAATGGAATCCTGGATACGATCATCTGATGACCATATATTGGGACATCATAATGGGATCCTGGATACCATCATCTACTGACTTTACATTGTGACATCATAATGGAATCCTGGATACCATCATCAGCTAACCATACATTGTGACATCATAATGGGATCCTGGATACCATATCTGCTGACCATACATTGTGACATCATAATGGAATCCTGGATACCATCATCTACTGACCATACATTGTGACATCATAAAGGAATCCTGGATACTATTATCTGATGACCATACATTGTGACATCATAATGGAATCCTGGATACCATTATCTGTTGAACATACAATGTGACATCATAATGGAATCCTGGATACTATTATCTGCTGACCATACATTGTGACATCATAATCGAATCCTGGATATTATCATCTGCTCACCATACATTGTGACAGCATAATGGAGTCCTGGATACTATCATCAACTGACCATACATTGTGACATCATAATGGAATCCTGGATACCATTATCTGTTGACCATACATTGTGACATCATAATGGAATCCTGAATAACATTATCTGCTAAAAATACATTGTGACATCATAATGGAGTCCTGGATACTATCATCTACTGACCATACATTGTGACATCATAATTGATTCCTGGATACTAATATCTGATGACCATACATTGTGACATCATAATGGGATCCTGGATACCATCATCTACTGACTATACATTGTGACATCATAATGGGATCCTGGATACCATCATCTACTGACCATACATTGTGACATCATAATGGGATCCTGGATACCATCATCTACTGACCATATATTGTGAAATCATAATGGAATCCTGGATAACATCATCTGCTCACCATACATTGTGACATCATAATGGAATCCTGGATACGATCATCTGATGACCATATATTGTGACATCATAATGGGATCCTGGATACCATCATCTACTGACTTTACATTGTGACATCATAATGGAATCCTGGATACCATCATCAGCTAACCATACATTGTGACATCATAATGGAATCCTGGATACTAATATCTGCTGACCATACATTGTGACATCATAATGGAGTCCTGGAAACCATTATCTGTTCACCATACATTGTGACATCATAATGGAATCCTGGAAACCATCATCTGCTCACCATACATTGTGACATCATAATGGAATCCTGGAAACCATCATCTACTGACCATACATTGTGACATCATAATGGAATCCTGGATACTATCATTTGCTCACCATACACTGTGATGTTATAGTAATTTTCCTTTACCCCGCGCTCCCAAGCACGTGTATCAGCTCTTTTGTGTAAGGAAAGGCCGCACTATTCCAGTAATGCTTTAAGATGTTTCATGGTTGAGATCTGTAGAGAGACTGCCCTCTCCCAGCCTGCTTCTTTATTTACATAGACCAAGGGATAACAATAGGAAGTGGGCGGGCCCAACACCTGACCACTCCCTTCAGGTACAGTACAGACATACAGGAAGTGATGACACACACACCCACAGAAAGAATACCACAACATGTCTCTCAGTCACCACTAGGGGGAGTCTTGTTCAGCACCGATCAGTGATCAATGCTCAACAAGGCTCACCAGGATTCTTATGTGGGCCTACTTATAGGAACAGCGTCACCATCTCCAGCGGTTGATCAGGCACACTGGAATTAACGAATGCACGTTCCTTTCCGTATATTGTTCTCTTAATAAATGCATACACGCCAAGCCAATAAATCCGCCTTTTGGGCGGAGGGCCCCAGCCGGCATCTATCCATTCGCCAAGAAAACACTGCTTGCTGCGTCTCTATATCCTCAGCAAGATATCCACTTCCAGTGGTTTACACACTGAGAGACACGATGACAATATTAGAAAACACATCATAATAATTTCCACAACAGTCCCTCCTCTTTGTCATATGCTGCTCAGTGTCCCTCGATGATTATTCCTCAGCATCTGGTTGATGGTTTGGTCTTCAGGGCATCTCGTACTCGGTTGGTTATACATCAGGCATATAGAATTAATGGAAACAAAAAACATAAGTACATGCCCGGATCCAATGGAAAACCAAGGAGCCCTAAAACCTCCCAATCAGCTGCAACGTAAGATTACGAGACAAGCTTTACCAGGACACATGACCCTCTGACATTAGGGAAATTACCTTATAAATGGCTAACTCGCATAGGAAATAGTACAGACCTGTCAACTCCAAACAAGAACTTCTGACAGTCACAGGCCTCCAGTAATAACTGCCTCACAACTGGAGGACCCCACCAACCTATCTCCTTTACCTCATCTGCGGGCCGCCTAGCTGCCGGACACCCATACAGGATTAACAAACAAGGAGCCGGAGCTACTATTAAACCTATATCTGATATTACCCTCTAGGATGTGCTACTAACAAATGTCTTCTTGTGGCCCTTGCCAATTTGAGGTGCCTTCCCTTCCTAAGAATGAATGTAAACAAGTAAACAAAAGTGATACTCCTCATCCTTTGACGTAGTTTAGCAGCTTCTTGCAGTGACTGGTCTGGATCCAGTTGTCTCGTCCCTCGAACTTTAGAGAGGTTGGCCTCAGCAGCACCTGGAATGGCCCAAGATATCCCGGCCCTAGTCCTGTCTTTGGATGTTTCTTTAGCACGACCCAATCACCTGGTTAACTAGAAAGAACACTGGTTATTGAGTCTGGGTCTGGGAGAGACTCCCGAACCCGGTGGTGGACATTGAAAGGGCTACAGCAGAACATTCAGGCCATGGGTCAGCTGTGATTTCTCCTTGCAAAAATCTGACCCAACTACTGTCAAAGAAAAGGCAGTCGTGATGGTTCTTGAGAAAATTGACAGTTAATAGGTTAGAATGGTTAGTAAAAAGTTTGAAAATGGGTGTTTTCTACACCACTTTCCCCCCTTCTCATCGTCCTCAAAACCAGGACGAAGAGAAGCTGGGTTCAACATGGTGCATCATCTCAAGGTTAGATGGAGAGATGAGGGAGGGATGAGAGAGAGAGAGATGAGAGAGAGTATTGGAGTCCGTAGTGTTAGTTGGACGGGAGTACATGATAGTGTTAGTTCACACTGTCTGGGACTTTTGAATGCCCTGTTGCCGGAGCTCGATGAATTTGTGCAGCCACAGTAATGCCTTCTGGAGGGAACCATGGCTTTGGAGTCTAGTGGAGAATTCTCGGACGAACTTTTCCCCAAATCCAGACCTCAAAAAGTCCCCATTACTTGGGGTTGGTCCACTCTGAACCTACAGTCCATTAGTGCCAATCTTTGAGGGGCTTAACAACTCTCCTCCTCCATAGATGGATTTCATGTGCTGCTTAGCTGTCCTATACTCAGAAGTGGTACCCTTCTGGTCCCTAATTTTCCCTATACCCAATGCTCGAGCCTTTTAAAAGTAGGTGCGTCCACCTACAGTGTCCCGCGACACACGCCTGGACGGCTGCTACCCCCCTTCGTTCGCCTCTGAGTTGCCCTAGGATTTCTGGCACCGACACACGGACTCCGTTCACCCTAGTTAGACCTCAGGAAAAGAACTAGCAGCGTGAGGAATGGGGCTCTTGCCGACACACGGCAGCCCGGGGCTCGCACCGACGCACGGTGGCCCTCTGAGTCTCCTAATGAGATATACCAGCCTCGATTTTGGCTCTGAATAGTGACCTGACCACAGGATAGGGCTTCCAATTGCAGACAGCTATTGGTATGCCCGGTGATATATACCACCTTGTCTCCTTAAAAAAAGCTCATCAACTCACTTTCCTTTGCCTATATGATCCTATATAGTCAAGCTTTACAGCACACAAAGCCCTGTTTGCAGTGACTGATCAAAAACCTCTCGCTCAGCAGCAACCCTTGAATTCAGACAGTAGTTCCCACACAATATGACGAGACCCCCAGTAACTAACGAAAAATCCCAGATTCCCTTACGTCCTACCAGCAGCACAGATGGGGTTAACCACCCCCCATGGACTGGCAGGACCGGCGGAATGTTTAATGAGCCCAAGACTAATAACTCAATTTAACAATTAAGTATCTCCTTAAAAGGAGGAAGTCAACCCCCAGCCCACTGTGTTTTTTTCTGTCCTCCTGGACAGGTGGACTAGGCGGTTTTGTTCCCCCCTTTCTTATGGAAAGTGCGGGGAGCCTTCTTTTCGTTATTTTTTCTACCTTGTCAGTTTGGCCGGCAGCTTATTTGCTGCCGGCCCCGTGCAGTTGCGCCTGGCTGGGTATTTTGGCGGCGCCCTTGGCCAGGATTCCCGGTCCTGTGCGCCGCCATCTTCCGGAGGTGATGCGGGGACTCTCCTTTGCATCACCTCGGGTAATCCTGCCGTGATTTTTTCACGGGCACGATTTTTTTCATAGATGCGATTTTTTTATGCATCTTCCTGTGGAGGATTTGCTGGGGGAGGGGTGGATTGGCTATCCCTCCCTTTCCCCTATTTTGGGAGGCTGTGTGCTCCAGTTCAGTCTCTGGCTACATATGCTTTTTCAGCTATCCCAGAGTCCTAAAATTGGTGTTGTTCCTCTTGTGGTGTTTTTTTCCTCAGCTGCCTCCGGTCTGTTTTTCTACCTTTCCTGTGTAGATAAGTGGTGTACAAATGTTTTATTTGTCCCTTTGTTTGTTTTTTTTCCGCAGTGATGCCGCGGGATTCGGAAGGCAGGAAAGTGGATCCAAGAGGAAGCATCTATCCTGCTACCATTGCAGCAGTCAACGGTTATTGTAAGCTGATCATACCTGCACTCGTGAGACCGCAGAGGCTAAACAGCTTAAGGCTGGGCTAAGACCAGCTTGGGAGACCGGTTGGGAATCCCTGGGTATGTTGACTTAACCTACACCAGGTGTTACAGCTGCTGTTAGAGGGTTCTGCCCTCTAGTGAACCTACGTTGCAGGATATGTATCAATGCTTTGTTAAAGGAGTCATAGGCCTGCTGGATGTAAAGGCTTCCTATTTGTGCCCAGGCCCCTATGGAGACCTCTGTCCCAGTAGAGAGACCTTCTTGGTCTCCTTAGTTTCTTCCTCCTCGGACGAGGAGGTGCTGACGTTGTGTTTTCTCCCCTGGAAAAACACAGAAGTTGCTTAAGTCCATCAGGTCGGGGACCATGATGTTGACTGTGGGAGCCTCCGTTCCCGCTCGGGCACCTCGTGTCTTTAAAGCGGATGAGACCCTCCTCTCTGTCATGATATAGAGTGGAAAAACCTGGAAAAGGTCCGGTTTTAACAAAGAAGTTTAAATCCATGTTTCTGATGGCTTAACCCTTGGTGGATTCGTGGGGATCCATTCCCAAGGTGGACATGGCTATCGCTAAGTTGTCCAAGCGCACTCTGGTTCCTGCAGACGATGGGTCTAGCTGCAGGACCCCTTGCAGAGTGCACACTAAGACGGGGTGTTACGGCAGCTGCGGCTTCCGCTTCCACAGCCATAGCCATAGCGGCTTTGAAGTCTCTACGTTCCTCCGTCTCGTATGGATCAAATTCAAGTTGATGTGAACCAGAGGTTTTTCCAGGACGACATACTGGCTGCTTTCAAGACCATCAACCTAGCTATGGACTTCTTGTGCGATACCGCACAGCTCCAGTTGAAGCTAGCGAAGAAGTTCCCCGCTAGCAAAGCAAGTCCTGGGAACGAGGCCAAGCACAGATCCTTGCTCTTGAAGCTAAGCAGCAGGTCTGTGGCTCATGGGAGACCAAGTGCGCCTTTGGCACCCTGTAACAATACTATCAAATAGTGTCAGGGGCCTATATATAACATGGCCCTGGGGTCTGGCCAGCAAACAAGCTCTTGTAGTGGCTGGAGAGCACAGCGAAAGGGTCTGAGGTGCTCTCGTGGAGGAGCCAAGATGGAAAATCCACCTCCTGTCTACCGGCCTCTGCGAGGCTCTTGGTTAATTCCTGTTACTCCTGCCGTCCTGCCAATAAGCTTCTCCATTCCTAAGCTTCATGTACCCGTCGGGAGTTGTCTCTCCCACTTCTGAGAAGAATGGATCTAAGAGATCTTGGGTCCTGAATATCATTTACAACGGTTATTTAGTCAACCTCACCTCTATTCCTCTGGACAGGTTTGTCAAGATCAACCTTCTACAAGCTGCCAAGGAGGCGATCCTAGAGGCCTACATTCAGGACTACATTTGCAAAGGGGCTCTGGAGGAGGTTCCGGCAGGAGAACGGGGCCTAGGGATCTATTCACCAGTTTTTCTGGTTCCCAAGGTTTCAGGAGATCTCCGGATGATTATCGATCTGAGATATTTCAATCGATTTATAAGGAAGGTGAAGTTTCGTGTAGAAACCATCAGGTCAGTAGTTCACGTCGTCAATCCTGGAGACGTGATGGCAACCCTGGACCTCAATAATGCATATCTGCACATCCTGATCCATCCTGGTTCCAGGAAGTATATCAGGATCACGGTCCAGGTGTCCGGTGTCGTCAGGCATTTTCTGTTTGTTGCCCTTCCCTTTGGCATTTCTTCTGCCCTCACACTTTACCAAGGTGGTGGTTCTGTGGTGGCGGCTTTGAGGCTTCAAGGACTGACCATCATTCCTTATCTGGACGACTGGCTTTGAAAGCCTCTGCTCTAGCGGTCCTAACCCAACGTCTTCAGGTAATAATCTCCTTTCTGTTCCACCTAGGTTGGATCATCAGCTGGTAGAAGTCGAACGTGAGCCCGTCGACTTCAGTAAGATATCTAGGCTTCATAATCGACTCCACTGGGATGTCGCTCCAGTTGATTCCAGAAAGAAGATTCCGGGTTCAGAACACGGCAAGTTCCTTTCCCGGCGAGTTCCAATCCAGACTCTCATGAAGATGTTGGGGCTCATGTCAGCGTCTGCGGAAGCAGTCCCTTGGGCTCTATGGCACCTCCGCCCTCTAAACAGTCGGAGGTCCTCTCCTAATGGAATGACAGCCCTGCTGGGCTAAACTCCCTGTGCTCCCTGACTTGGCAAACTCTGTATTCCCTCAGATGGTGGTGCCATCTTTTAGACGGAAGTCTATGACCCAGCCAGTCTGGGTCATATTGACTACGGATGCGTCCTAAGTAGGCTGGGACGCTCACCTAGACGACTCTCCAGTTCTCGGGACCTGGTTTCCTCAGGAGTGGCTTTTTCATCCAATCTCCGCGAGATTCAAGTTATCCGGCTAGCCCTCCTTCACTTAGCCCCTCAGATCAGGGGCAAGCGGTGAAAGTCCAGTCAGACAATGTGACTGCGGTACTTCACATCAACCAGCAGGGAGGCACGAGATCACTTCCCTCTTGTCAGAGATCGGGTGATTCTGGATTAGACAGAGTTGTACCTTCCCACTTATCTGCAATCCACATCCAAGGCTCCCTCAATATGATAGCGGCTGAGCCGCGGTCTTCCGTCGGTGGAGTGGTCTTTACATCCGGAGAATTAAGCAGATAGTCCTCAAGTGGGTATGCCAGAGGTGGATCTCATGGCAACAAGGTTCAATGCCAAGGTGGAGAGGTTCTGCTCCCTCTACAGGGAGGACAACCCCTGGCGTTAGACGCTCTGTCAATATCCTGGAGGTTCAGGCTGGCTTACATCTTCCCTCCCTTTCCATGATACCGAGGGTATTGATGAAAATCCGTCAGGATCAGGCCTCAGTGATAGCCATCATACTGTTTTGGCCGAAGAGATCCTGGTTTACCTAGCTCACCCAGTTGAGTCGAGGACAATATTGGAGGCTCCCCACAGCAGACCCTGGTGTCGTGGGACACTCACCTCTGCTCAGATCTGCACAGATTCAACCTGACAGCCTGGAGGTTGATCAGTCCCTTCCCAGAGTGGAAGGGCTTTTAGAGTCGGTCCTGAGAACGCTGTCTCATTCTAGAGCGGACTCTACCAAGAGAGCCTACTCTCATCCTGTTGTACCTCAACTGAGGTGGCGTCTGCAGATCCGCCCCTCTCCGCTATCCTTCAGTTCCTGCAAGACGGCCTTGACAGAGGCTACTACTCTGAAGGTTCAAGTTTCAGCCATCTCAGCTTGCCTTGAACAGGCTTTTTTCTCAGGACCCGCTGATCAAAACGGTTCCTTAAAGGAGCTGAAAGATAAAAGCCTACAGTACTGAGACCCCTTTCTTCAATGGGTTTTTCAGTAGTTCTCAGGGGTTAGCATCTCCCCCCTTTGAACCGTTAGAGGAGGTGGACATCAAGTTCGTCACTTGGAAGTTTGTGTTTCTCCTTGCAGTGACTTTGGCCAAGTGGGTCTCTGAGCTTCAAGCTCTCTCAGCACATGAGCCCTATTCTTACATGACCGGGACCTTCTTAGATTCCTCCCGTATTGTAGGCCTAAAGTTCCTTCCTTCCAGAACATCAACCAGGTGAGATTCATCCCGGTTCTGTCGACATCTACCACCTCCTCCTAGGAACCTGTTAGACATCCTCTGGACGTCGAGATGTCTCCGGATCTATGTGGATAGATCAAGGAGTTCAGGAAAGATGAGAATCTGCTAATCCTGTTGCCGGTAAGTTTAAAGGCTATAAGGCATCCAAACCTTCCATCAGTCGGTGGATTGAGGAGGCTATTAAGGAATCCTTTGTCTCCACAATCTGGACCTCCAGGATTCGTGAAGGCCCACTCTACTAGAGCTGTGGCTATTTCTTTTGCCGAGAGGAATCTTCTGCCTCTCAACATGATTTGCAAAGCTGCCTCCTGGAGCTCTGAATCAACATTCATCTCCCATTATAGACTAGATGCCAGTCTAGCTGAGTTTCGGCCTTTGGGCAGACTTTTCTTAGTTCTGCCAGGCAGGAAGGCCCTCCCTAGGGGTTTCTTCTTGCTATCTCCCCATCTGTGCTGCTGGTAGGACGTAAGGGAATCGTTAATTTCTAACGATAATTTGTTTTCCCTTAGTCCTAACAGCAGCACACAAATTTCCCACCCTAGTAAGTCTAGTTTTATTCTTGCTATAAACACAGTGGGCTGGGGGTTGACTTCCTCCTTTTAAGGAGATACTTAATTGTTAAATTGAGTTATTAGTCTTGGGCTCATTAAACATTCCGCCGGTCCTGCCAGTCCACGGGGGGTGGTTAACCCCATCTGTGCTGCTGTTAGGACTAAGGGAAAACAAATTATCGTTAGAAATTAACGATTGAATGCTGCTTCCTATTAAATGAACATGCAATCTGTTAAAAAAAAATATATATAAAAAAATCATTAAGCTTGCTGCTAAGGAGAATAATGTACCAAACGTTAAAAAATATGCAAACTGGTGCACAATCAGAATGCGCAAAAGAGAATACGCCCTGATTACAACCAGCCACATTCCGGGAGGGTGTGATTGTCCCCATATCCAATCCTCACCATCACATTTGTCTCACAATAGCAGCTACTTTCTTAAACTACAGTGCAGGCCTCTGAGGGGAAAAAAAACAAAACAGCAAAAATTAAATTTAGAATTTAGCATACCTGACTGCACATTACATAATTAAATTTAGAGGCTTTTCCCTTAAAAAATTGAAAAACAAAAACAATATAGAAAGGTCCTCTAATATCTGGTTATTGCCTGCGGGGAAAAATAAAGTTAAAACCGCACATCTCCAGGTTCTTCTGTAAATCTCTAAGTTTCCCTGAAAGACAAAACTAGTAAAATATTAATAACACAGACAAAATCTTATCAAGAGACGTCACATTGGAACAGAACCTTTGGAGCAGATACATTGGAGTGGATATCTTGTATAGGACTGAATTAACACATCAATGCCCTGGAGGGTCCACCTGAAGCCATAAAACTGGCAGGAGAACTTCTCCCCACCCAGCCATTGAAATGCTAATTCGCCCAGCCCCAAACCAACTTCAGATTCATTTTACCAAAGAAGCAGGATTTAACATTACAAGGTCCCACAAAACCGGTTTCAATTGAAAAGAAAAAGTAAATTCAGGTCTCACACAAAATTAGAAACTCTGCTGAATTCCAATAAGCGATCTCTTTCCTCTCGAAGTTTCACATTTTCACATTTTAACCGTTCATACTGGGATTTAAAATCTGCTTCCCGGATCCATGACCTTGGCTGTCCATAGCTTCTGTGCCTTTCAGAAGGACCATGTCTGGGACCATCCCCCCACCTTGCTGAATAAACCACCTTACTTCTGGGAGTGGTTCTGGGGTACTTAACATACCTCTGTCTGTTGCCATTAGTTACCGCACAGTACCTTGCAATGTGCCCAAATCCCCTGCATGCAAAACAACGAATATCCTGTCTCCCTGCACAAAACCTTCTCTGGGCACATGGTGACCTGCCCTGCTGAACAACATTTACCATCCTAGCATGACTGGATCCCACAATACTATCTGACTTAAGTCCACTTACCACAGATTTACCTGAGGAATCGTCTGTCTCCGGATCAATACTTCCAACTCCAGGGTCAGATAAAGTGTCCATCCCTGAGTCGGCTTCAGAATCTGATTGAACTTCCTCAGACTTCTCCATACTTACCGCCAATATGTTCTCTGTAACCGCAGAACCATTACTCTCTAACAGTTCCTTCAATACCTCTGGCTGCGCTAAGCACTGAGAACGTTCAGCTTCTGTCCTCCTGCAGAGGGCAGACAATTCCCCACAGCACACTGCGCATGCGCCAGGCACTCAGACAACTGTTCATTCTCCCTACGTAGCTCAGTATTACACCTCACAGTACATTCATACTGAGCGCTAGCTTCAGCTGCCTTCTGGACAAGAGTTTTCAATTTAACAATTTCCACTTTTAAATTTTCCACTTCTCCTTCCAAGCTCAACTTCAGCCGACAAGACTCCTGATATTTATCCACTATCCACCCAGCAGCAAATATCAGAGCATACTTGCCTTCACGTTTGCGCCATTTTCTGGTACCGATCAGGTTTGCTACACAATTCTGAGCCTGCAGCCATGGATCAGTAGATCCCTGCATAGCTTGAACAATGGCCTCTGTGTTTTTCACTTTTGTTACTTCTTTAAAAATTCCTTCCATGATATACGTACAAAACACCACAATTGTTACTACAAAAATATACTGTTATCGATCTCTGACTTGTCCCAATACTTCCAGCACAGAACTACAGAGCAAAGTCAAACTGTACATACAAAGGCTACAGAGAGAGAAAATAACTATTCTGCACAAAACTGACATTCGAGGCAAAAACAAACAAATCGCTTTCCATAGACACCAAAACTAAAATGTGAACCGGCTCAAACTAAAATGAATTCCTTGGTAAAACCTGCAGCACTAACCTAACCAAGATGTCTGCCAAACGCACATACTTTTCCCACAAAGCAAATCAAAGATGGCCGACAAACCGCATGGCATGGTCTTACACAGAGGAAATCAAAGATGGCCGACAAACCACATGCGTGGACACACAATGAAAGATAAGATGGTGTCTCCAAAATCTAGCAATCTCTAAATGCTGTCTCTCCTGTACAAACACTAAAACAGAATGTTTCCTCTACAAACCAGAATCACCTCTTACAAAATCACACTGCCATAAAAGTTACACAAAAACAGAGAAGTTACAACAAAACAATTGGTCAGCACACACATCACAATCTGACTATACAATCTCTTTACAATCAACTCAGATCCACCAAAAACTACAGAACGAAAAAGCACTTACCTTGTCCTTACACAAAGAGCGAAAATGTTCTTTTACCAAGCAGAGATTTCCTCTGACGCAGCAGACAAACTTACACCTTACTCTCTCCTTTTATCTGCTGTGCAGAGTAGAAAAATCAGTTGGTTGATACCTAGCTCGCCATCTGTTATAGTAATTTTCCTTACCCGCGCTCCCAAGCACGTGTATCAGCTCTTTTGTGTAAGGAAAGGCCGCACTATTCCAGTAATGCGTTAAGATGTTTCATGGTTGAGATCTGTAGAGAGACTGCCCTCTCCAGACCCTTTCTTTATTTACATAGACCAAGGGATAACAATAGGAAGTGGGCGGGCCCAACACCTGACCACTCCCTTCAGGTACAGTACAGACATACAGGAAGTGATGACACACACCCACAGAAAGAATACCACAACATGTCTCTCAGTCACCACTAGGGGGAGTCTTGTTCAGCACCGATCAGTGATCAATGCTCAACAAGGCTCACCAGGATTCTTATGTGGGCCTACTTATAGGAACAGCGTCACCATCTCCAGCGGTTGATCAGGCACACTGGAATTAACGAATGCACGTTCCTTTCCGTATATTGTTCTCTTAATAAATGCATACACGCCAAGCCAATAAATCCGCCTTTTGGGCGGAGGGCCCCAGCCGGCATCTATCCATTCGCCAAGAAAACACTGCTTGCTGCGTCTCTATATCCGCAGCAAGATATCCACTTCCAGTGGTTTACACACTGAGAGACACGATGACAATATTAGAAAACACATCATAATAATTTCCACAACAGTGACATCATAATGGAATCCTGAATGCTATTATCTGCTGACTATACATTGTGACATCATAATGGAATCCTGGATACCATCATCTACTGACTATACATTCTGACATCATAATGGAATTCTGGATACTAATATCTGCTGACCATACATTGTGACATCATAATGGAGTCCTGGATACTATCATCTACTGACCATACATTGTGACATCATAATGGAATCCTGGATACTAATATCTGATGACCATACATTGTGACATCATAATGGAATCCTGGATACCATCATCTGCTGACCATACATTGTGACATCATAATGGAATCCTGGATACTATTATCTGATGACCCTACATTGTGACATCATAATGGAATCCTGGATACTAATATCTGATGACCATACATTGTGACATCATAATGGAATCCTGGATACCATCATCTACTCACCATACATTGTGACATCATAATGGAATCCTGGATACCATCATCTGCTGACCATACATTGTGACATCATAATCGAATCCTGGATACCATCATCTGCTCACCATACATTGTGACATCATAATGGGATCCTGGATACCATCATCTACTGAATATACACTGTGACATCATAATGGAATCCTGGATACCATCATCTACTGACTATATATTGTGACATTTAATGGAATCCTGGATAACATCATCTGCTGACCATACATTGTGACATCATAATGGAGTCCTGGATACCATCCATCATCTGATGACCATACATTGTGACATCATAATGGAATCCTGGATACCTTTATCTGATGACCATACATTGTGACATCATAATGGGATCCTGGATACCATCATCTACTGACTATACATTGTGACATCATAATGGAATCCTGGATACCATCATCTGCTGACCATACATTGTGACATCAAAATGGAATCCTGGATACCATCATCTAATGACCATACATTGTGACATCATAATGGAATCCTGGATACTAAAATCTGCTGACCATACATTGTGACATCATAAAGGAGTCCTGGATACCATCATCTGTTGACCATACATTGTGACATCATAATAGAATCCTGGATACCATCATCTGCTGACCATACATTGTGACATCATAATGGGATCCTGGATACCATCATCTGCTGACCATACATTGTGACATCATAATGGAATCCTGAATGCTATTATCTGCTGACCATACATTGTGACATCATAATGGGATCCTGGATACCATCATCTACTGACCATACATTGTGACATCATAAAGGAATCCTGGATACCATTATCTGGTGACCATACATTGTGACATCATAATGGAATCCTGGATACCATCATCTGCTGACCATAACATTGTGACATCATAATGGAATCCTGGATACCATTATCTGTTGACCATACATTGTGACATCATAATGGAATCCTGGATACTATTATCTACTGACCATACATTGTGACATCATAATGGAATCCTGGATACTAATATCTGATGACCATACATTGTGACATCATAATGGAATCCTGGATACCATCATCTGCTGACCATACATTGTGACATCATAATGGAATCCTGGATACTATTATCTGATGACCCTACATTGTGACATCATAATGGAATCCTGGATACTAATATCTGATGACCATACATTGTGACATCATAATGGAATCCTGGATACCATCATCTACTCACCATACATTGTGACATCATAATGGAATCCTGGATACCATCATCTGCTGACCATACATTGTGACATCATAATCGAATCCTGGATACCATCATCTGCTCACCATACATTGTGACATCATAATGGGATCCTGGATACCATCATCTACTGACTATACATTGTGACATCATAATGGAATCCTGGATACCATCATCTACTGACTATACATTGTGACATCATAATGGAATCCTGGATAACATCATCTGCTGACCATACATTGTGACATAATAATGCAATCCTGGATACCATCATCTACTGACTATAAATTGTGACATCATAATAGAATCCTGGATACCATCCATCATCTGCTGACCATACATTGTGACATCATAATGGAATCCTGGATACCTTTATCTGATGACCATACATTGTGACATCATAATGGAATCCTAGATACCATCATCTGCTGACCATACATTGTGACATCATAATGGAATCATGTATACTATCATCTGCTGACCATACATTGTGACATCAAAATGGAATCCTGGATACCATCATCTAATGACCATACATTGTGACATCATAATGGAATCCTGGATACTAAAATCTGCTGACCATACATTGTGACATCATAAAGGAGTCCTGGATACCATCATCTGTTGACCATACATTGTGACATCATAATAGAATCCTGGATACTATTATCTGCTCACCATACATTGTGACATCATAATGGATTCCTGGATACTATCATCTACTGACCATACATTGTGACATCATAATGGAATCCTGGATACTAATATCTGATGACCATACATTGTGACATCATAATGGAATCCTGGATACTAATATCTGATGACCATACATTGTGACATCATAATGGGATCCTGGATACCATCATCTACTGACTATACATTGTGACATCATAATGGAATCCTGCATAGCATCATCTGCTGACCATACATTGTGACATCATAATGGAATCATGTATACTATCATCTGCTGACCATACATTGTGACATCAAAATGGAATCCTGGATACCATCATCTAATGACCATACATTGTGACATGATAATGGAATCCTGGATACTATTATCTGCTGACCATACATTGTGACATCATAATGGAGTCCTGGATACTATCATCTGCTGACCATACATTGTGACATCATAATGGAATCCTGGATACTAATATATGATGACCATACGTTGTGACATCATAATGGGATCCTGCATACCATCATCTACTGACTATACATTGTGACATCATAATGGAATCCTGGATACCATCATCTGCTGACCATACATTGTGACATCATAATGGAATCCTGGATACTAATATCTGCTGACCATACATTGTGACATCATAATGGAATCCTGGATACCATCATCTGCTGACCATACATTGTGACATCATAATGGGATCCTGGATACTATCATTTACTGACCATACATTGTGACATCATAATGGAATCCTGGATACTATTATCTGATGACCATACATTGTGACATCATAATGGAATCCTGGATACCCTTCTTTGATGACCATACATTGTGACATCATAATGGAATCCTGGATACCATCATCTGCTGACCATACATTGTGACATCATAATGGAATCATGGATACTATCATCTGCTGACCATACATTGTGACATCAAAATGGAATCCTGGATACCATCATCTAATGACCATACATTGTGACATCATAATAGAATCCTGGATACCATCATCTGCTGACCATACATTGTGACATCATAATGGGATCCTGGATACCATCATCTGCTGACCATACATTGTGACATCATAATGGAATCCTGAATGCTATTATCTGCTGACCATACATTGTGACATCATAATGGGATCCTGGATACCATCATCTACTGACCATACATTGTGACATCATAAAGGAATCCTGGATACCATTATCTGGTGACCATACATTGTGACATCATAATGGGATCCTGGATACCATCATCTACTGACCATACATTGTGACATCATATTGGAATCCTGGATACCATCATCTGCTGACCATACATTGTGACATCATAATGGAATCCTGGATACCATTATCTGTTGACCATACATTGTGACATCATAATGGAATCCTGGATACTATTATCTGCTGACCATACATTGTGACATCATAATCGAATCCTGGATATTATCATCTGCTCACCATACATTGTGACAGCATAATGGAGTCCTGGATACTATCATCTACTGACCATACATTGTGACATCATAATGGAATCCTGGATACTAATATCTGATGACCATACATTGTGACATCATAATGGAATCCTGAATAACATTATCTGCTAACAATACATTGTGACATCATAATGGAGTCCTGGATACTATCATCTACTGACCATACATTGTGACATCATAATGGGATCCTGGATACCATCATCTACTGACCATACATTGTGACATCATAAAGGAATCCTGGATACAATTATCTGCTGACCATATATTGTGAAATCATAATGGAATCCTGGATAACATCATCTGCTCACCATACATTGTGACATCATAATGGAATCCTGGATACGATCATCTGATGACCATATATTGTGACATCATAATGGGATCCTGGATACCATCATCTACTGACTTTACATTGTGACATCATAATGGAATCCTGGATACCATCATCAGCTAACCATACATTGTGACATCATAATGGAATCCTGGATACCATCATCTGATGACCATATATTGTGACATCATAATGGGATCCTGGATACCATCATCTGCTGACCATACATTGTGACATCATAATGGAATCCTGGATACTAATATCTGCTGACCATACATTGTGACATCATAATGGAGTCCTGGATACCATTATCTGTTCACCATACATTGTGACATCATAATGGAATCCTGGAAACCATCATCTACTGACCATACATTGTGACATCATAATGGAATCCTGGATACTATCATTTGCTCAACATACACTGTGACATCATAATGGAATCCTGAATGCTATTATCTGCTGATTATATATTGTGACATCATAATGGAATCCTGGATACCATCATCTACTGACTATACATTCTGACATCATAATGGAATTCTGGATACTAATATCTGATGACCAAACATTGTGACATCATAATAGAATCCTGGATACTATTATCTGCTGACCATACATTGTGACATCATAATGGAGTCCTGGATACTATCATCTACTGACCATACATTGTGACATCATAATGGAATCCTGGATACTAATATCTGATGACCATACATTGTGACATCATAATGGAATCCTGGATACCATCATCTGCTGACCATACATTGTGACATCATAATGGAATCCTGGATACTATTATCTGATGACACTACATTGTGACATCATAATGGAATCCTGGATACTAATATCTGATGACCATACATTGTGACATCATAATGGAATCCTGGATACCATCATCTACTCACCATACATTGTGACATCATAATGGAATCCTGGATACCATCATCTGCTGACCATACATTGTGACATCATAATCGAATCCTGGATACCATCATCTGCTCACCATACATTGTGACATCATAATGGGATCCTGGATACCATCATCTACTGACTATACATTGTGACATCATAATGGAATCCTGGATACCATCATCTACTGACTATACATTGTGACATCATAATGGAATCCTGGATAACATCATCTGCTGACCATACATTGTGACATAATAATGGAATCCTGGATACCATCATCTACTGACTATAAATTGTGACATCATAATAGAATCCTGGATACCATCCATCATCTGCTGACCATACATTGTGACATCATAATGGAATCCTGGATACCTTTATCTGATGACCATACATTGTGACATCATAATGGAATCCTGGATACCATCATCTGCTGACCATACATTGTGACATCATAATGGAATCATGTATACTATCATCTGCTGACCATACATTGTGACATCAAAATGGAATCCTGGATACCATCATCTAATGACCATACATTGTGACATCATAATGGAATCCTGGATACTAAAATCTGCTGACCATACATTGTGACATCATAAAGGAGTCCTGGATACCATCATCTGTTGACCATACATTGTGACATCATAATAGAATCCTGGATACCATCATCTGCTGACCATACATTGTGACATCATAATGGGATCCTGGATACCATCATCTGCTGACCATACATTGTGACATCATAAAGGAATCCTGGATACTATTATCTGATGACCAAACATTGTGACATCATAATGGAATCCTGGATACCATTATCTGTTGACCATACATTGTGACATCATAATGGAATCCTGAATGCTATTATCTGCTGACCATACATTGTGACATCATAATGGGATCCTGGATACCATCATCTACTGACCATACATTGTGACATCATAAAGGAATCCTGGATACTATTATCTGATGACCATACATTGTGACATCAAAATGGAATCCTGGATACTAATATCTGATGACCATACATTGTGACATCATAATGGAATCCTGGATACCATCATCTGCTGACAATATATTGTGACATCATAATGGAATCCTGGATACTATTATCTGATGACACTACATTGTGACATCATAATGGAATCCTGGATACTAATATCTGATGACCATACATTGTGACATCATAATGGAATCCTGGATACCATCATCTACTTACCATACATTGTGACATCATAATGGAATCCTGGATACCATCATCTGCTGACCATACATTGTGACATCATAATCGAATCCTGGATACCATCATCTGTTCACCATACATTGTGACATCATAATGGGATCCTGGATACCATCATCTACTGACTATACATTGTGACATCATAATGGAATCCTGGATACCATCATCTACTGACTATACATTGTGACATCATAATGGAATACTGGATAACATCATCTGCTGACCATACATTGTGACATAATAATGGAATCCTGGATACCATCATCTACTGACTATAAATTGTGACATCATAATAGAATCCTGGATACCATCCATCATCTGCTGACCATACATTGTGACATCATAATGGAATCCTGGATACCTTTATCTGATGACCATACATTGTGACATCATAATGGAATCCTGGATACCATCATCTGCTGACCATACATTGTGACATCATAATGGAATCATGTATACTATCATCTGCTGACCATACATTGTGACATCAAAATGGAATCCTGGATACCATCATCTAATGACCATACATTGTGACATCATAATGGAATCCTGGATACTAAAATCTGCTGACCATACATTGTGACATCATAAAGGAGTCCTGGATACCATCATCTGTTGACCATACATTGTGACATCATAATAGAATCCTGGATACCATCATCTGCTGACCATACATTGTGACATCATAATGGGATCCTGGATACCATCATCTGCTGACCATACATTGTGACATCATAAAGGAATCCTGGATACTATTATCTGCTGACCATACATTGTGACATCATAATGGAATCCTGGATACCATCATCTGCTGACCATACATTGTGACATCATAATGGAATCCTGGATACTATTATCTGCTGACCATACATTGTGACATCATAATGGAATCCTGGATACCATCATCTGCTGACCATACATTGTGACATCAAAATGGGATCCTGGATACCATCATCTGCTGACCATACATTGCGACATCATATTGGAATCCTGGATACCATCATCTGCTGACCATACATTGTGACATCATAATGGAATTCTGGATACCATTATCTGTTGACCATACATTGTGACATCATAATGGAATCCTGGATACTATTATCTGCTGACCATACATTGTGACATCATAATGGAGTCCTGGATACTATTATCTGCTGACCATACATTGTGACATCATAATCGAATCCTGGATACTAATATCTGATGACCATACATTGTGACATCATAATGGGATCCTGGATACCATCATCTACTGACTATACATTGTGACATCACAATGGGATCCTGGATACCATCATCTACTGACCATACATTGTGACATCATAAAGGAATCCTGGATACCATTATCTGCTGACCATATATTGTGAAATCATAATGGAATCCTGGATAACATCATCTGCTCACCATACATTGTGACATCATAATGGAATCCTGGATACGATCATCTGATGACCATATATTGTGACATCATAATGGAATCCTGAATGCTATTATCTGCTGACGATACATTGTGACATCATAATGGAATCCTGGATACCATCATCAGCTAACCATACATTGTGACATCATAATGGAATCCTGGATACCATCATCTGCTGACCATATATTGTGACATCATAATGGAATCCTGGATACTAATATCTGCTGACCATACATTGTGACATCATAATGGAGTCCTGGAAACCATTATCTGTTCACCATACATTGTGACATCATAATGGAATACTGGAAACCATCATCTGCTCACCATACATTGTGACATCATAATGGAATCCTGGAAACCATCATCTACTGACCATACATTGTGACATCATAATGGAATCCTGGATACTATCATTTGCTCACCATACATTGTGACATCATAATGGAATCCTGAATGCTATTATCTGCTGACCATATATTGTGACATCATAATGGAATCCTGGATAATTACCATCATCTACTGACTATACATTCTGACATCATAATGGAATTCTGGATACTAATATCTGATGACCAAACATTGTGACATCATAATAGAATCCTGGATACTATTATCTGCTGACCATACATTGTGACATCATAATGGAATCCTGGATACTAATATCTGATGACCATACGTTGTGACATCATAATCGAATCCTGGATACTAATATCTGATGACCATACGTTGTGACATCATAATGGAATCCTGGATACCATCATCTGCTGACCATACATTGTGACATCATAATGGAATCCTGGATACTATTATCTGATGACCATACATTGTGACATCATAATGGAATCCTGGATACTAATATCTGATGACCATACATTGTGACATCATAATGGGATCCTGCATACCATCATCTACTGACTATACATTGTGACATCATAATGGAATCCTGGATACCATCATCTGCTGACCATACATTGTGACATCATAATGGAATCCTGGATACCATCATCTGCTGACCATACATTGTGACATCATAATGGAATCCTGGATACCATCATCTGCTGACCATACATTGTGACATCATAATGGAATCCTGGATACCATCATCTACTGACCATACATTGTGACATCATAATGGAATCCTGGATACCATCATCTGCTGACCATACATTGTGACATCATAATGGAATTCTGGATACTAATATCTGATGACCATACATTGTGACATCATAATGGGATCCTGGATACCATCATCTACTGACTATACATTGTGACATCATAATGGAATCCTGGATAGCATCATCTGCTGACCATACATTGTGACATCATAATGGAATCCTGGATACCATCATCAGCTAACCATACATTGTGACATCAAAATGGAATACTGGATACCATCATCTAATTACCATACATTGTGACATCATAATGTAATCCTGGATACCATCATCTGTTGACCATACATTGTGACATCATAATGGAATCCAGGATACCCTCATCTACTGACTATACATTGTGACATCACAATGTAATCCTGGATACCATCATCTACTGACCATACATTGTGACATCATAATGGAATCCTGGATACCATCATCTGCTGACCATACATTGTGACATCATAATGGAATCCTGGATACCATCATCTGCTGACCATACATTGTGACATCATAATGGAATCCTGGACACCATCATCTACTGACCATACATTGTGACATCATAATGGAATCCTGGACACCGAAATTTACTGAACATACATTGTGACATCATAATGGAATCTTGGATACCATTATCTGCTGACCATACATTGTGACATCATAATGGATTCCTGAACACCGTAATTTACTGACCATACATTGTGACATCATAATGGAATCCTGGATACCATCATCTGCTGACCATACATTGTGACATCATAATGGAATCCTGAATACGATTATCTGATGCTCATACATTGTGACATCATAATGGAGTCCTGGATACTAATCATCTGCTGACCATACATTGTGACATCATAATGGAATCCTGGATACTATTAGCAGATGACCATACATTGTGACATCATAATGGAATCCTGGATACCATCATCTGCTGACCATACATTGTGACATCATAATGGAATCCTGGATACCATCATCTGCTGACCATACATTGTGACATCATAATGGAATCTTGGATACCATCATCTGCTCACCATACATTGTGACATCATAATGGAATCCTGGATACCATCATCTGCTGACCATACATTGTGACATCATAATGGAATCCTGGATACCATCATCTGCTCACCATACATTGTGACATCATAATGGAATCTTGGATACCATCATCTGCTCACCATACATTGTGACATCATAATGGAATCTTGGATACCATCATCTGCTCACCATACATTCTGACATCATAAAGGAATCCTGGATACTATCATCTACTCACCATACATTGTGACATTATAATGGAATCTTGGATACCATCATCTGCTCACTATGCATTGTGACATCATAATGGAATCCTGGATACTATGACTGATTGGCCACATTGTGATTGATCTTTATTTCATGTGTGACCGACATTTTTCTATCCAGGATTCCATTATGATGTCACAATGTATGGTCAGCAGATGATGGTATCCAGGATTCCATTATGATGTCACAATGTATGGTCAGCAAATTACGGTATCCAGGATTCCATTATGATGTCACAATGTATGGTCGAGCAGATGATGGTATCCAGGATTCCATTATGATGTCACAATGTATGTTCATCAGATATTTGTATCCAGGATTCCATTATGATGTCACAATGTATGGTCAGCAAATTACGGTATCCAGGATTCCATTATGATGTCACAATGTATGGTCAGCAGATGATGATATCCAGGATTCCATTATGATGTCACAATGTATGGTCATCAGATATTTGTATCCAGGATTCCAATATGATGTCACAATGTATGGTCATCAGATATTTGTATCCAGGATTCTATTATGATGTCACAATGTATGGTGAGCAGATGATGGTATCCAGAATTCCATTATGATGTCACAATGTAAAGTCAGTAGATGATGGTATCCAGGATTCCATTATGATGTCACAATGTATAGTCTGTAGATGATGGTATCAACAATTCCATTATGATGTCACAATGTATAGTCAGTAGATGACGGTATCCAGGATTCCATTATGATGTCACAATGTATGGTCAGCAGATAATGGTATCCAAGTTTCCATTATGATGTCACAATGTATGGTGAGCAGATGATTGTATCCAGAATTCCATTATGATGTCACAATGTAAAGTTAGTAGATGAAGGTATCCGGGATTCCATTATGATGTCACAATGTATAGTCAGTAGATGATGGTATCCAGGATTCCATTATGATGTCACAATGTTTGGTCAGCAGATGATGGTATCCAGGATTCTATTATGATGTCACAATGTATATTCAGTAGATGATGGTATCCAGGATTCCATTATTATGTCGCAATGTATGGTCAGCAGATGATGGTATCCAGGATTCCATTATGATGTCACAATGTATAGTCAGTAGATGATGGTATCCAGGGTTCCATTATGATGTCACAATGTATAGTCAGTAGATGATGGTATCAACGATTCCATTATGATGTCACAATGTATAGTCAGTAGATGATGGTATCCAGGATTACATTATGATGTCACAATGTAAATTCAGTAGATGATGGTATCCAGGGTTCCATTATGATGTCACAATGTATGGTCGGCAAATTACGGTATCCAGGATTCCATTATGATGTCACAATGTATGGTCATCAGATATTTGTATCCAGGATTCCATTATGATGTCACAATGTATGGTGAGCAGATGATGGAATCCAGGATTCCATTATGATATCACAATGTATGGAAAGCAGATAATGGTATCCAAGATTCCATTATGATGTCACAATGTATGGTCAGCAAATTACGGTATCCAGGATTCCATTATGATGTCACAATGTATGGTCATCAGATATTTGTATCCAGGATTCCATTATGATGTCACAATGTATGGTCATCAGATATTTGTATCCAGGATTCCATTATGATGTCACAATGTATGGTCAGCAGATGATGGTATCCAGGATTCCATTATGATGTCACAATGTATGGTCAGCAAATTACGGTATCCAGGATTCCATTATGATGTCACAATGTATAGTGAGCAGATGATGGTATCCAGGATTCCATTATGATGTCACAATGTATGTTCATCAGATATTTGTATCCAGGATTCCATTATGATGTCACAATGTATGGTCAGAAAATTACGGTATCCAGGATTCCATTATGATGTCACAATGTATGGTCAGCAGATGATGGTATCCAGGATTCCATTATGATGTCACAATGTATGGTCATCAGATATTTGTATCCAGGATTCCATTATGATGTCACAATGTATGGTGAGCAGATGATGGAATCCAGGATTCCATTATGATGTCACAATGTATTGTCAGCAGATGATTGTATCCAGGATTCCATTATGATGTCACAATGTATGGTCAGCAGATAATGGTATCCAAGATTCCATTATGATGTCACAATGTATGGTCAGCAAATTATGGTATCCAGGATTCCATTATGATGTCACAATGTATGGTCATCAGATATTTGTATCCAGGATTCCATTATGATGTCACAATGTATGGTGAGCAGATGATGGAATCCAGGATTCCATTATGATGTCACAATGTATTGTCAGCAGATGATGGTATCCAGGATTCCATTATGATGTCACAATGTATGGTCAGCAGATGATGGAATCCAGGATTCCATTATGATGTCACAATGTATGGTCAGTAGATAATGGTATCCGGGATTCCATTATGATGTCACAATGTATGGTCAGCAGATGATGGTATCCAGGATTCCATTATGATGTCACAATGTATGGTCAGCAGATGATGGTATCCAGGATTCCATTATGATGTCACAATGTATGGTCATCAGATATTTGTATCCAGGATTCCATTATGATGTCACAATGTATGGTCATCAGATATTTGTATCCACGATTCCATTATGATGTCACAATGTATGGTGAGCAGATGATGGAATCCAGGATTCCATTATGATATCACAATGTATGGTAAGCAGATAATGGTATCCAAGATTCCATTATGATGTCACAATGTATGGTCAGCAAATTACGGTATCCAGGATTCCATTATGATGTCACAATGTATGGTCATCAGATATTTGTATCCAGGATTCCATTATGATGTCACAATGTATGGTCATCAGATATTTGTATCCAGGATTCCATTATGATGTCACAATGTATGGTCAGCAGATGATGGTATCCAGGATTCCATTATGATGTCACAATGTATGGTCAGCAAATTACGGTATCCAGGATTCCATTATGATGTCACAATGTATTGTGAGCAGATGATGGTATCCAGCATTCCATTATGATGTCACAATGTATGTTCATCAGATATTTGTATCCAGGATTCCATTATGATGTCACAATGTATGGTCAGCAAATTACGGTATCCAGGATTCCATTATGATGTCACAATGTATGGTCAGCAGATGATGATATCCAGGATTCCATTATGATGTCACAATGTATGGTCATCAGATATTTGTATCCAGGATTCCAATATGATGTCACAATGTATGGTCAGCAGATAATGGTATCCAAGATTCCATTATGATGTCACAATGTATGGTCAGCAAATTATGGTATCCAGGATTCCATTATGATGTCACAATGTATGGTCATCAGATATTTGTATCCAGGATTCCATTATGATGTCACAATGTATGGTGAGCAGATGATGGAATCCAGGATTCCATTATGATGTCACAATGTATTGTCAGCAGATGATGGTATCCAGGATTCCATTATGATGTCACAATGTATGGTCAGCAGATGATGGAATCCAGGATTCCATTATGATGTCACAATGTATTGTCAGCAGATGATGGTATCCGGGATTCCATTATGATGTCACAATGTATGGTCAGCAGATAATGGTATCCAGGATTCCATTATGATGTCACAATGTATGGTCAGTAGATGATGGTATCCAGGATCCCATTATGATGTCACAATGTATGTTCAGCAGATGATGGTATCCAGGATTCTATTATGATGTCACAATGTATGGTCATCAGATATTTGTATCCAGGATTCCATTATGATGTCACAATGTATGTTGAGCTGATGATGGTATCCAGGATTCTATTATGATATGTAAGAGGGCGCAAGGTGCCGTCATGGACGGAAGATACGTGTCACCGAGGTTCCTGGCCTCGGTGAGGTGAGAGCCGGGTTTTATGTGTCAGCAGCAGCTAGTGCTGCTTGACATTGATAGTTAGTTTGGCTGCAAAGCCAATCCGGGCCGGCTTTTACTGGGAGTAGGCAAAGAGTTGGGTGGGTGCCTACTCCCCACGGTCCAGGCCGGACTTTGCGGGGCTTTTTAAAGGCAGCCACATCAGCAGGTGTGGCTGTGATTATCCTGGAGCTGCTGCTAGTGTTGTGTTGCTCTCTGGGCTGGAAGGATGAGCTCAGCAAGGAGTCGTGCAGTCGTCCTGGAAGCCTGAAGGTGGATTATCCTGCGGCTGGGCCGACCGCCAGGTGCGAACGCGCACCTAAACATCTCACAGGTGATTGAACCTGGTTTTGGACTCTTTGGTTTTGCTTTTTTGTGTTTGCTGAGTGTGAATTAACACCAAGAGACTGTTTATCGCTTATTGTGTGCAAGTGTGAATAAAACACTGTTTATTGCACTTTCTGGACTTCTTGTTTTGCCTCTGTACTGCACCCGCACTGCTATCTACCAGAGCGACTCCCACATTTGGTGTCGGATGCGGGCATGCGCAGTGAGGCTGGCGTAAACGCCGAAGTTTTTCCAAAGTGAATGTCATATGTCAAGCCGGCAAGGTTGCAACACGTGAACTCTGACAAGATGGAGGCAGTTGTAAAGGCCTCGTGGAGGCCAATTTACAGCAGCGGGAGGCCAACAAGCAGCAGCAGGAGACAAACCAGCTGCTGTTGCAACATGTAATGGCTTTGCAAGCGACTGGAGCCTCTCACCGTGCCCATGATGCCCGGAAAGCGGTCCGTGCAGCAATTCCCAAGATGACCCCGAGGATGATGCCGAGACCTACCTGGCAGTCTTCGAAAAAGTGGCCGTGAGGGAGAAGCTGCCCCGTGACCAGTGGGCTGAGGTGGTCGCTCCGTTCCTGGCTTCCGGACCCCAGCAGGTGTTTTTCGACTTGTCGGACGACCAAGCCGGCCGATTATGACACTGTGAAAGGAGAGATCCTAGCCAGACTGGGGGTGAACGTGCTGGTCCGCGCCAAAGAGTCCACCAGTGGGACTTTAAAACGACTGAACCTGCTAGGCCGCAGTACTACGATCTGCTGCACAGGCTGCAAAAGTGGCTGCAGCCTGATCTACTAAGTCCCACTGCCATGCTGGATCGACTGTTGGCGGACATCTTTGGAGGGCCCTGCCTTATCCCCTCCAGCACTGGGTCGGCCAGGCGTCTCCGGTAAGTGCCCTGGAGATGGTCGACCTGGTAGAGCTGCTACGAGGCCACCAGAAACCTGCAGGGGAGTCTTGCTGGGAAGGGGCCAGTCAAACCCCGGAGGCCTCCACCCCAGTTCCGACGACCGGCGACAGAGAGACCTGCACGGAATGTATCCCCTGCGGATCCGCCTCCCGTGGTATGCTGGAGGTGTCAGGAGCCAGGCCACATCAGGGCCGACTGTCCGCATCAGGGTGAGCCGATGGATGTGAACTACGGGTATCGCCACTCCCTGTATGCACGGAAGCTGTGTGCAACTGGCACCCGTGAGGGGCAGGACAATAACCACCTGTGTCAGGTAGAGGTGGGAGATTCTCTGGCGGTGGCCCTGCTGGACTCCGGGAGTTTAGTCTCCCTGGTAAGAGCTGCCCTAATACGGCCTGCGGAGTATACCGGCCGTAAAGTCGGGGTCCTATGCATCCACGGAGACTTAAAAGACTACCCCACTGCATTAGTGACTTTGTCCACAGCTGCTGGTAAGTGGACCCACGAGGTGGCTGTCGCTACCAAACTCCCACATGAACTGATACTTGGGAGGGACTTCCTCGGTTTCCCGGCGCTGTGGCCGGCTATAAAGGTGTCTGATGGGCCCGAGACAGGGGTAACTCCTAGTAGAGTGGCCTGATACCACTGGAAGGCCAGAACCCTGGGAGCCCGAATCTGAAGGGCCAGCGGTAGGGGTGACCACTGCTCCAGCGGTAGAGGGGGAGACAACCCCACTGAGTGTAATGGTGGGAGACACGGAGGACTTGCCCCCGGGACCTGAGTTGGCAGACCTCAATGTCTCCGGGGAAAATTTTGGGACCGCACAACACCGGGACCAAACCCTAACCAGGGCCTGGGAAAGTGTTGTAATGATTGACGGTAAACCCCAGAAACCTGGGGCTGAATTAATGTTTCCACGATTTATTATTCTTCAGGATATGTTGTATCGGGTGAACCAAACCGAGGTGAGCCAGTTGAACAGTTGGTGGTGCCCACCGCATATCGCAAGCTTGTTATGGAGCTTGCCCACCAACATGTTCTTGGGGGACACATGGGGTGGCAGAAAACGCAGGACCGCGCACTACAGCGATTTTACTGGCCTGGTTTGTTTAAGGAAGTAGAGGAGTTCTGTAAGTCCTGTCCGACCTGTCAGGTAAATAGCCCCCAGCCACATTACAGAAGTCCCCTGGTCCCTCTCCCAATAATTGAGGTCCCATTCGAGCGTATTGCCATGGATCTGGTCGGACCTGCATCGAAGTCTGCTAGGGGTCACCAACATATCCTGGTGATTCTGGACTATGCTACTCGATATCCAGAGGCGGTGCCTCTTCGACACACATCGGCTAGGCTCATAGCAAAGGAGTTAATGGAGATGTTTACCCGGGTGGGCCTACCTAAGGAGGTTCTGACGGACCAAGGGACCCCTTTATGTCTAAGATTATGAGGGAATTATGTAAACTGTTGCATATAAAGCAATTATGACGCCCGCTTACCATCCGCAAACGGACGGCCTTGTGGAAAGATTTAACCAAACTTTAAAAAATATGCTAAAAAGGGTGGTGTCCCGAGATGGGAAGGACTGGGATCTGCTTCTGCCCTATCTCATGTTTGCAGTGCGAGAAGTGCCCCAGGCCTCTACTGGGTTCTCACCCTTCGAACTGCTTTATGGCAGACGCCCACGGGGCCTGTTGGACATCGCTAAGGAAGCGTGGGAACAACAGCCCGTCCCCACAAAAGCGTAATTGAATATGTTACCCAGATGCAGGAACGTATGGAGAGGGTGTTACCGCTGGTCCGGGAGCATATGGAGGCAGCACAACAGGCCCAAAGTAGAGTCTATAATCGTCAGGCTCGGGTACGAGACTTTAATCCCGGAGACCGAGTTTTAGTTCTGGTACCCACCCTTGACAGCAAATTTCTAGCTAGGTGGCAGGGGCCCTATGAAGTGCTCGAGAAAGTGGGGGAAGTAAATTACAAGGTGCACCAGCCAGGGCGGCGGAAGCCGGAGCAGGTGTATCATGTGAATTTGCTGAAGCCATGGAAGGATAGGAACTCGTCCAGCGATGACAGTCCCCGGCCAGGGCTTCTAGGTGAGAAGGATCCAGCCCCTACCTCGAAGTCCGGGAAGCAGCAGCCACCGTAAAAATTTCAGATAGCCTATCCTCCAAACAGGTCCAGGAAGTTAAGGAGTTCATTAGTCGGAACACGGATGTGTTCTCGACCTCCCTGGGCGACATCCCTAATCCAGCATGACATTATCACTGAGCCTCAGGCCAAAGTCCGGTTAAAGCCGTATCGGGTACCCGAGGCTCGGCGACAAGCCATTGTGAAGGAAGTGCAGCTGATGCTCCAGTTAGGTGTCATCGAGGAGTCAAAAAGTGATTGGGCCAGTCCGATAGTCTTAATACCTAAGCCGGACGGGACATTGAGGTTCTGTAACGATTTCCGCAAGCTGAATGAGGTGTCCAAGTTTGACGCATATCCCATGCCGAGGGTGGATGAGCTCATTGAAAAATTGGGCCAAGCCAGGTATTTTTCTGTCTTGGACCTCACTAAAGGGTACTGGCAGGTACCCTTAACGGAGGCTGCCAAGGAAAAACTGCTTTTATCACACCGGAGGGGTTGTATCAGTACAAGGTATTACCCTTTGGTCTACATGGCGCCCCGCCACGCTTCAAAGGCTTATGGATATTGTGCTTCGTCCACATCGACGGTACGCCTCAGCGTATCTGGATGATATCATTATCCATAGCACCGACTGGGAGAGTCACCTACCGAAGGTACAGGCCGTAGTGGACTCCCTTAGGAAAGCTGGCTTAACTGCTAACCCAAAAAGTGTGTGATAGGGTTAGAAGAGACCAAATACCTAGGGTATGTCATTGGGCGGGGGTGGTCAAACCTCAGGTAAACAAAATTGAGGCAATTAAGAATTGGCCCCGACCTGTCACTACGCGGCAAGTAAAATCATTCCTGGGCATGGTGGGATACTACATGAGGTTTATTCCCAACTTCGCTACAATTGCTGCTCCATTGACAAGCCTTTAAAGGGACGCAGGTCAGTGTCGATCCAGTGGAATGAGCAGGCGGATAAGGCTTTCTGCTCTGAAGTCGGCCCTGTGTGGGTCCCCGGTTTTGGTGACGCCCGACTTCAAGAGAGAGTTTGTGGTACAGACCGATGCCTCTGAAGTGGGCCTCGGGCTGTACTCTCTCAGGAAATCAATGGGGAGGAGCATCCCGTGGTTTTCCTGAGTCGCAAACTCACCCCAGCCGAAACCAGGTACAGTATAGTGGAGAGAGAGTGCCTGGCCATCAAGTGGGCACTAGAGTCTCTCCGCTATTATCTGCTAGGGAGAAAGTTCCGTCTGGTGACCGACCATTCCCCTCTAAAGTGGATGTGCCAGGCGAAAGACAGGAATGCTCGGGTCACCAGATGGTTCTTGTCCCTGCAGAACTTCAAGTTCACAGTGGAACACAGGGCAGGCCGCTTGCAAGGAAATGCGGATGCACTGTCTCGAGTACAGTGTTTGGCGTGTGTTCACCCTGTCGGGTTGAACAAAGGGGGAGGTATGTAAGAGGGCGCAAGGTGCCGCCATGGACGGAAGATACGTGTCACCGAGGTTCCTGGCCTCGGTGAGGTGAGAGCCGGGTTTTATGTGTCAGCAGCAGCTAGTGCTGCTTGACATTGATAGTTAGTTTGGCTGCAAAGCCAATCCGGGCCGGCTTTTACTGGGAGTAGGCAAAGAGTTGGGTGGGTGCCTACTCCCCACGGTCCAGGCCGGACTTTGCGGGGCTTTTTAAAGGCAGCCACATCAGCAGGTGTGGCTGTGATTATCCTGGAGCTGCTGCTAGTGTTGTGTTGCTCTCTGGGCTGGAAGGATGAGCTCAGCAAGGAGTCGTGCAGTCGTCCTGGAAGCCTGAAGGTGGATTATCCTGCGGCTGGGCCGACCGCCAGGTGCGAACGCGCACCTAAACATCTCACAGGTGATTGAACCTGGTTTTGGACTCTTTGGTTTTGCTTTTTTGTGTTTGCTGAGTGTGAATTAACACCAAGAGACTGTTTATCGTTTATTGTGTGCAAGTGTGAATAAAACACTGTTTATTGCACTTTCTGGACTTCTTGTTTTGCCTCTGTACTGCACCCGCACTGCAATCTACCAGAGCGACTCCCCACAGATGTCACAATGTATGGTGAGCTCATGATGGTATCCAGGATTCCATTATGATGTCACAATGTATGGTCATCAGATATTTGTATCCAGGATTCCATTATGATGTCACAATGTATGGTCATCAGATATTTGTATCCACGATTCCATTATGATGTCACAATGTATGGTGAGCAGATGATGGAATCCAGGATTCCATTATGATATCACAATGTATGGTAAGCAGATAATGGTATCCAAGATTCCATTATGATGTCACAATGTATGGTCAGCAAATTACGGTATCCAGGATTCCATTATGATGTCACAATGTATGGTCATCAGATATTTGTATCCAGGATTCCATTATGATGTCACAATGTATGGTCAGCAGATGATGGTATCCAGGATTCCATTATGATGTCACAATGTATGGTCAGCAAATTACGGTATCCAGGATTCCATTATGATGTCACAATGTATGGTGAGCAGATGATGGTATCCAGGATTCCATTATGATGTCACAATGTATGTTCATCAGATATTTGTATCCAGGATTCCATTATGATGTCACAATGTATGGTCAGCAAATTACGGTATCCAGGATTCCATTATGATGTCACAATGTATGGTCAGCAGATGATGATATCCAGGATTCCATTATGATGTCACAATGTATGGTCATCAGATATTTGTATCCAGGATTCCAATATGATGTCACAATGTATGGTCATCAGATATTTGTATCCAGGATTCTATTATGATGTCACAATGTATGGTGAGCAGATGATGGTATCCAGAATTCCATTATGATGTCACAATGTAAAGTCAGTAGATGATGGTATCCAGGATTCCATTATGATGTCACAATGTATAGTCTGTAGATGATGGTATCAACAATTCCATTATGATGTCACAATGTATAGTCAGTAGATGACGGTATCCAGGATTCCATTATGATGTCACAATGTATGGTCAGCAGATAATGGTATCCAAGTTTCCATTATGATGTCACAATGTATGGTGAGCAGATGATTGTATCCAGAATTCCATTATGATGTCACAATGTAAAGTTAGTAGATGAAGGTATCCGGGATTCCATTATGATGTCACAATGTATAGTCAGTAGATGATGGTATCCAGGATTCCATTATGATGTCACAATGTTTGGTCAGCAGATGATGGTATCCAGGATTCTATTATGATGTCACAATGTATATTCAGTAGATGATGGTATCCAGGATTCCATTATTATGTCGCAATGTATGGTCAGCAGATGATGGTATCCAGGATTCCATTATGATGTCACAATGTATAGTCAGTAGATGATGGTATCCAGGGTTCCATTATGATGTCACAATGTATAGTCAGTAGATGATGGTATCAACGATTCCATTATGATGTCACAATGTATAGTCAGTAGATGATGGTATCCAGGATTACATTATGATGTCACAATGTAAATTCAGTAGATGATGGTATCCAGGGTTCCATTATGATGTCACAATGTATGGTCGGCAAATTACGGTATCCAGGATTCCATTATGATGTCACAATGTATGGTCATCAGATATTTGTATCCAGGATTCCATTATGATGTCACAATGTATGGTGAGCAGATGATGGAATCCAGGATTCCATTATGATATCACAATGTATGGAAAGCAGATAATGGTATCCAAGATTCCATTATGATGTCACAATGTATGGTCAGCAAATTACGGTATCCAGGATTCCATTATGATGTCACAATGTATGGTCATCAGATATTTGTATCCAGGATTCCATTATGATGTCACAATGTATGGTCATCAGATATTTGTATCCAGGATTCCATTATGATGTCACAATGTATGGTCAGCAGATGATGGTATCCAGGATTCCATTATGATGTCACAATGTATGGTCAGCAAATTACGGTATCCAGGATTCCATTATGATGTCACAATGTATAGTGAGCAGATGATGGTATCCAGGATTCCATTATGATGTCACAATGTATGTTCATCAGATATTTGTATCCAGGATTCCATTATGATGTCACAATGTATGGTCAGAAAATTACGGTATCCAGGATTCCATTATGATGTCACAATGTATGGTCAGCAGATGATGGTATCCAGGATTCCATTATGATGTCACAATGTATGGTCATCAGATATTTGTATCCAGGATTCCATTATGATGTCACAATGTATGGTGAGCAGATGATGGAATCCAGGATTCCATTATGATGTCACAATGTATTGTCAGCAGATGATGGTATCCAGGATTCCATTATGATGTCACAATGTATGGTCAGCAGATGATGGAATCCAGGATTCCATTATGATGTCACAATGTATTGTCAGCAGATGATGGTATCCGGGATTCCATTATGATGTCACAATGTATGGTCAGCAGATAATGGTATCCAGGATTCCATTATGATGTCACAATGTATGGTCAGCAGATGATGGTATCCAGGATTCCATTATGATGTCACAATGTATGGTCAGCAGATGATGGTATCCAGGATTCTATTATGATGTCACAATGTATGGTCATCAGATATTTGTATCCAGGATTCCATTATGATGTCACAATGTATGGTGAGCAGATGATGGTATCCAGGATTCCATTATGATGTCACAATGTATGGTCAGCAGATGATGGTATCCAGGATTCCATTATGATGTCACAATGTATGGTCAGCAGATGATGGTATCCAGGATTCCATTATGATGTCACAATGTATGGTCAGCAGATGATGGTATCCAGGATTCCATTATGATGTCACAATGTATGGTCAGCAGATGATGGTATCCAGGATTCCATTATGATGTCACAATGTATGGTCAGCAGATGATGGTATCCAGGATTCCATTATGATGTCACAATGTATGGTCATCAGATATTTGTATCCAGGATTCCATTATGATGTCACAATGTATGGTCAGCAGATGATGGTATCCAGGATTCCATTATGATGTCACAATGTATGGTCAGCAGATGATGGTATCCAGGATTCCATTATGATGTCACAATGTATGGTCAGCAGATAATGGTATCCAGGATTCCATTATGATGTCACAATGTATGGTGAGCAGATGATGGTATCCAGGATTCCATTATGATGTCACAATGTATGGTCAGTAGATGATGGTATCCAGGATCCCATTATGATGTCACAATGTATGGTCAGCAGATGATGGTATCCAGGGTTCCATTATGAAGTCACAATGTATGGTCATCAGATATTTGTATCCAGGGTTCCATTATGATGTCACAATGTATGGTGAGCAGATGATGGTATCCAGGATTCTATTGTGATGTCACAATGTATGGTGAGCACATGATGGTATCCAGGATTCCATTATGATGTCACAATTTATGGTGAGCAGATGATGGTATCCAGGATTCCATTATGATGTCACAATGTATGGTCAGCAGATGATGGTATCCAGGATTCCATTATGATGTCACAATGTATGGTCATCAGATATTTGTATCCAGGATTCCATTATGATGTCACAATGTATAGTCAGCAGATGATGGTATCCAGGATTCCATTATGATGTCACAATGTATGGTCAGTAGATAATGGTATCCAAGATTCCATTATGATGTCACAATGTATGGTCAGCAAATTACGGTATCCAGGATTCCATTATGATGTCACAATGTATGGTCATCAGATATTTGTATCCAGGATTCCATTATGATGTCTCAATGAATGGTGAGCAGATGATGGTATTCAGGATTCCATTATGATGTCACAATGTATAGTCAGTAGATGATGGTATCCATGATTCCATTATGATGTCACAATGTATGGTCAGGTGATGATGGTATCCAGGATTCCATTATGATGTCAAAATGAATGGTGAGCAGATGATGGTATCCAGGATACCATTATGATGTCACAATGTATAGTCAGGTGATGATGGTTTCCAGGATTTCATTATGATGTCACAATGTATGGTCATCAGATATCTGTATCCAGTAATCCATTATGATGTCACAATGTATGGTCAGCAGATGATGGTATCCAAGATTCCATTATGATGTCACAATGTATGGTCAGCAAATTCCGGTATCCAGGATTCCATTATGATGTCACAATGTATGGTCATCAGATATTTGTATCCAGGATTCCATTATGATGTCACAATGTATGGTCATCAGATATTTGTATCCAGGATTCCAATATGATGTCACAATGTATGGTCAGCAAATTACGGTATCCAGGATTCCATTATGATGTCACAATATATGGTCAGCAGATGATGGTATCCAGGATTCCATTATGATGTCACAATGTATGGTGAGCAGATGATGGTATCCAGGATTCCATTATGATGTCACAATGTATGGTCATCAGATATTGGAATCCAGGATTTCAATATGATGTCACAATGTATGGTCATCAGATATTTGTATCCAGGATTCTATTATGATGTCACAATGTATGTTGAGCAGATGATGGTATCCAGAATTCCATTATGATGTCACAATGTAAAGTCAGTAGATGATGGTATCCAGGATTGCATTATGATGTCACAATGTATAGTCTGTAGATGATGGTATCAACGATTCCATTATGATATCACAATGTATAGTCAGTAGATGATGTTATCCAGGATTCCATTATGATGTCACAATGTAAATTCAGTAGATGATGGTATCCAGGGTTCCATTATGATGTCACAATGTATGGTCAGCAGATAATGGTATCCAAGATTCCATTATGATGTCACAATGTATGGTGAGCAGATGATGGTATCCAGAATTCCATTATGATGTCACAATGTAAAGTTAGTAGATGATGGTATCCGGGATTCCATTATGATGTCACAATGTATAGTCAGTAGATGATGGTATCCAGGATTCCATTATGATGTCACAATGTAAATTCAGTAGATGATGGTATCCAGGGTTCCATTATGATGTCACAATGTATGGTCGGCAAATTACGGTATCCAGGATTCCATTATGATGTCACAATGTATGGTCATCAGATATTTGTATCCAGGATTCCATTATGATGTCACAATGTATGGTGAGTAGATGATGGAATCCAGGATTCCATTATGATATCACAATGTATGGTCATCAGATATTTGTATCCAAGATTCCATTATGATGTCACAATGTATGGTCAGCAAATTACGGTATCCAGGATTCCATTATGATGTCACAATGTATGGTCATCAGATATTTGTATCCAGGATTCCATTATGATGTCACAATGTATGGTCAGCAGATGATGGTATCCAAGATTCCATTATGATGTCACAATGTATGGTCAGCAAATTACGGTATCCAGGATTCCATTATGATGTCACAATGTATGGTCAGCAGATGATGGTATCCAGGATTCCATTATGATGTCACCATGTATGGTCATCAGATATTTGTATCCAGGATTCCAATATGATGTCACAATGTATGGTCAGCAAATTACGGTATCCAGGATTCCATTATGATGTCACAATGTATGGTCAGCAGATGATGGTATCCAGGATTCCATTATGATGTCACAATGTATGGTCATCAGATATTTGTATCCAGGATTCCATTATGATGTCACAATGTATGGTGAGCAGATGATGGAATCCAGGATTCCATTATGATGTCACAATGTATTGTCAGCAGATGATGGTATCCAGGATTCCATTATGATGTCACAATGTATGGTCAGCAGATAATGGTATCCAGGATTCCATTATGATGTCACAATGTATTGTGAGCAGATGATGGTATCCAGGATTCCATTATGATGTCACAATGTATGGTCAGTAGATGATGGTATCCAGGATCCCATTATGATGTCACAATGTATGGTCAGCAGATGATGGTATCCAGGATTCTATTATGATGTCACAATGTATGGTCATCAGATATTTGTATCCAGGATTCCATTATGATGTCACAATGTATGGTGAGCAGATGATGGAATCCAGGATTCCATTATGATGTCACAATGTATTGTCAGCAGATGATGGTATCCAGGATTCCATTATGATGTCACAATGTATGGTCAGCAAATTATGGTATCCAGGATTCCATTATGATGTCACAATGTATGGTCATCAGATGATGTGTATCCAGGATTCCATTATGATGTCACAATGTATGGTGAGCAGATGATGGTATCCAGGATTCCATTATGATGTCACAATGTATAGTCAGTAGATGATGGTATCCATGATTCCATTATGATGTCACAATGTATGGTCAGTAGATGATGGTATCCAGGATTCCATTATGATGTCACAATGTATGGTCAGGTAGATGATGGTATCCAGGATTCCATTATGATGTCACAATGTATGGTCATCAGATATTTGTATCCAGTATTCCATTATGATGTCACAATGTATGGTCAGCAGATGATGGTATCCAAGATTCCATTATGATGTCACAATGTATGGTCAGCAAATTACGGTATCCAGGATTCCATTATGATGTCACAATGTATGGTCAGCAGATGATGGTATCCAGGATTCCATTATGATGTCACAATGTATGGTCATCAGATATTTGTATCCAGGATTCCATTATGATGTCACAATGTATGGTGAGCAGATGATGGTATCCAGGATTCCATTATGATGTCACAATGTATAGTCAGTAGATGATGGTATCCAGGATTCCATTATGATGTCACAATGTATGGTCAGTAGATTACGGTATCCAGGATTCCATTATGATGTCACAATGTATGGTCAGCAGATGATGGTATCCAGGATTCCATTATGATGTCACAATGTATGGTCAGCAGATGATGTGTATCCAGGATTCCATTATGATGTCACAATGTATGGTCATCAGATATTTGTATCCAGGATTCCATTATGATGTCACAATGTATGGTCAGCAGATGATGGTATCCAGGATTCCATTATGATGTCACAATGTATGGTCAGCAAATTACGGTATCCAGGATTCCATTATGATGTCACAATGTATAGTGAGCAGATGATGGTATCCAGGATTCCATTATGATGTCACAATGTATGGTCAGCAGATGATGTGTATCCAGGATTCCATTATGATGTCACAATGTATAGTCAGCAGATGATGGTATCCAGGATTCCATTATGATGTCACAATGTATAGTGAGCAGATGATGGTATCCAGGATTCCATTATGATGTCACAATGTATGGTCAGTCAGATGATGTGTATCCAGGATTCCATTATGATGTCACAATGTATGGTCAGCAGATGATGGTATCCAGGATTCCATTATGATGTCACAATGTATGGTCAGCAGATGATGGTATCCAGGATTCCATTATGATGTCACAATGTATGGTCATCAGATATTTGTATCCAGGATTCCATTATGATGTCACAATGTATGGTGAGCAGATGATGGAATCCAGGATTCCATTATGATGTCACAATGTATTGTCAGCAGATAATGGTATCCAAGATTCCATTATGATGTCACAATGTATGGTCAGCAAATTACGGTATCCAGGATTCCATTATGATGTCACAATGTATGGTCATCAGATATTTGTATCCAGGATTCAATTATGATGTCACAATGTATGGTCAGCAGATAATGGTATCCAAGATTCCATTATGATGTCACAATGTATGGTCAGCAGATGATGGTATCCAGGATTCCATTATGATGTCACAATGTATGGTCATCAGATATTTGTATCCAGGATTCCATTATGATGTCACAATGTATGGTGAGCAGATGATGGAATCCAGGATTCCATTATGATGTCACAATGTATTGTCAGCAGATGATGGTATCCAGGATTCCATTATGATGTCACAATGTATGGTCAGCAGATAATGGTATCCAAGATTCCATTATGATGTCACAATGTATGGTCAGCAAATTATGGTATCCAGGATTCCATTATGATGTCACAATGTATTGTGAGCAGATGATGGTATCCAGGATTCCATTATGATGTCACAATGTATGGTGAGCATATGATGGTATCCAGGATTCCAGTATGATGTCACAATGTATGGTGAGCAGATGATGGTATCCAGAATTCCATTATGATGTCACAATGTAAAGTCAGTAGATGATGGTATCCAGGATTCCATTATGATGTCACAATGTATAGTCAGTAGATGATGGTATCCAGGATTCCATTATGATGTCACTATGTATGGTCAGCAGATGATGGTATCCAGGATTCTATTATGATGTCACAATGTATGGTCAGTCAGATATTTGTATCCAGGATTCCATTATGATGTCACAATGTATGGTGAGCAGATGATGGTATCCAGGATTCTATTATGATGTCACAATGTATGGTCAGCAGATGATGGTATCCAGGATTCCATTATGATGTCACAATGTATGGTCAGCAGATGATGGTATCCAGGATTCCATTATGATGTCACAATGTATGGTCAGCAGATGATGGTATCCAGGATTCCATTATGATGTCACAATGTATAGTCAGTAGATGATGGTATCCAGGATTCCATTATGATGTCACAATGTATGGTCAGCAGATGATTGGTATCCAGGATTCCATTATGATGTCACAATGTATGGTCATCAGATAATAGTATCCAGGATTCCATTATGATGTCACAATGTATGGTCAGTAGATGATAGTATCCAGGATTCCATTATGATGTCACAATGTATGGTCAGCAGATAATAGTATCCAGGATTCCATTATGATGTCACAATGTATGGTCATCAGATGATTGGTATCCAGAATTCCATTATGATGTCACAATGTATAGTCAGTAGATGATGGTATCCAGGATTCCATTATGATGTCACAATGTATAGTCAGCAGATAATAGTATCCAGGATTCCATTATGATGTCACAATGTATGGTGAGCAGATGATAGTATCCAGGATTCCATTATGATGTCACAATGTATGGTCAGCAGATGATGGTATCCAGGATTCCATTATGATGTCACAATGTATGGTCAGCAGATGATGGTATCCAGGATTCCATTATGATGTCACAATGTATGGTCAGTAGATGATGGTATCCAGGATTCCATTATGATGTCACAATGTATGGTCAGGTAGATGATGGTATCCAGGATTCCATTATGATGTCACAATGTATGGTCAGCAGATGATGGTATCCAGGATTCCATTATGATGTCACAATGTATGGTCAGCAGATGATGGTATCCAGGATTCCATTATGATGTCACAATGTATGGTCATCAGATATTTGTATCCAGGATTCCATTATGATGTCACAATGTATGGTCAGCAGATGATGGTATCCAAGATTCCATTATGATGTCACAATGTATGGTCAGCAAATTACGGTATCCAGGATTCCATTATGATGTCACAATGTATGGTCAGCAGATGATGGTATCCAGGATTCCATTATGATGTCACAATGTATGGTCATCAGATATTTGTATCCAGGATTCCATTATGATGTCACAATGTATGGTCAGCAAATTACGGTATCCAGGATTCCATTATGATGTCACAATGTATGGTCAGCAGATGATGGTATCCAGGATTCCATTATGATGTCACAATGTATGGTCAGCAGATGATGGTATCCAGGATTCCATTATGATGTCACAATGTATGGTCATCAGATATTGGTATCCAGGATTCCAATATGATGTCACAATGTATGGTCATCAGATATTTGTATCCAGGATTCTATTATGATGTCACAATGTATGGTGAGCAGATGATGGTATCCAGAATTCCATTATGATGTCACAATGTAAAGTCAGTAGATGATGGTATCCAGGATTGCATTATGATGTCACAATGTATAGTCTGTAGATGATGGTATCAACGATTCCATTATGATATCACAATGTATAGTCAGTAGATGATGGTATCCAGGATTCCATTATGATGTCACAATGTATATTCAGTAGATGATGGTATCCAGGGTTCCATTATGATGTCACAATGTATGGTCAGCAGATAATGGTATCCAAGATTCCATTATGATGTCACAATGTATGGTGAGCAGATAATGGTATCCAGAATTCCATTATGATGTCACAATGTAAAGTTAGTAGATGATGGTATCCGGGATTCCATTATGATGTCACAATGTATAGTCAGTAGATGTTGGTATCCAGGATTCCATTATGATGTCACAATGTAAATTCAGTAGATGATGGTATCCAGGGTTCCATTATGATGTCACAATGTATGGTCGGCAAATTACGGTATCCAGGATTCCATTATGATGTCACAATGTATGGTCATCAGATATTTGTATCCAGGATTCCATTATGATGTCACAATGTATGGTGAGTAGATGATGGAATCCAGGATTCCATTATGATATCACAATGTATGGTCAGCAGATAATGGTATCCAAGATTCCATTATGATGTCACAATGTATGGTCAGCAAATTACGGTATCCAGGATTCCATTATGATGTCACAATGTATGGTCATCAGATATTTGTATCCAGGATTCCATTATGATGTCACAATGTATGGTCAGCAGATGATGGTATCCAGGATTCCATTATGATGTCACAATGTATGGTCAGCAAATTACGGTATCCAGGATTCCATTATGATGTCACAATGTATGGTCAGCAGATGATGGTATCCAGGATTCCATTATGATGTCACAATGTATGGTCATCAGATATTTGTATCCAGGATTCCATTATGATGTCACAATGTATGGTGAGCAGATGATGGAATCCAGGATTCCATTATGATGTCACAATGTATTGTCAGCAGATGATGGTATCCAGGATTCCATTATGATGTCACAATGTATGGTCAGCAGATAATGGTATCCAGGATTCCATTATGATGTCACAATGTATTGTGAGCAGATGATGGTATCCAGGATTCCATTATGATGTCACAATGTATGGTCAGTAGATGATGGTATCCAGGATCCCATTATGATGTCACAATGTATGGTCAGCAGATGATGGTATCCAGGATTCTATTATGATGTCACAATGTATGGTCATCAGATATTTGTATCCAGGATTCCATTATGATGTCACAATGTATGGTGAGCAGATGATGGTATCCAGGATTCTATTATGATGTCACAATGTATGGTGAGCACATGATGGTATCCAGGATTCCATTATGATGTCACAATTTATGGTGAGCAGATGATGGTATCCAGGATTCCATTATGATGTCACAATGTATGGTCAGCAGATGATGGTATCCAGGATTCCATTATGATGTCACAATGTATGGTCATCAGATATTTGTATCCAGGATTCCATTATGATGTCACAATGTATTGTCAGCAGATGATGGTATCCAAGATTCCATTATGATGTCACAATGTATGGTAAGCAAATTACGGTATCCAGGATTCCATTATGATGTCACAATGTATGGTCATCAGATATTTGTATCCAGGATTCCATTATGATGTCACAATGAATGGTGAGCAGATGATGGTATCCAGGATTCCATTATGATGTCACAATGTATAGTCAGTAGATGATGGTATCCATGATTCCATTATGATGTCACAATGTATGGTCAGGTGATGATGGTATCCAGGATTCCATTATGATGTCAAAATGAATGGTGAGCAGATGATGGTATCCAGGATACCATTATGATGTCACAATGTATAGTCAGGTGATGATGGTATCCAGGATTCCATTATGATGTCACAATGTATGGTCATCAGATATTTGTATCCAGTATTCCATTATGATGTCACAATGTATGGTCAGCAGATGATGGTATCCAAGATTCCATTATGATGTCACAATGTATGGTCAGCAAATTACGGTATCCAGTATTCCATTATGATGTCACAATGTATGGTCAGCAGATGATAGTATCCAGGATTCCATTATGATGTCACAATGTATGGTCAGTAAATTGCGGTATCCAGGATTCCATTATGATGTCACAATGTATGGTCAGCAGATGATGGTATCCAGGATTCCATTATGATGTCACAATGTATGGTCATCAGATATATGTATCCAGGATTCCAATATGATGTCACAATGTATGGTCATCAGATATTTGTATCCAGGATTCTATTATGATGTCACAATGTATGGTGAGCAGATGATGGTATCCAGAATTCCATTATGATGTCACAATGTAAAGTCAGTAGATGATGGTATCCAGGATTCCATTATGATGTCACAATGTATGGTCAGCAAATTACGGTATCCAGGATTCCATTATGATGTCACAATGTATAGTGAGCAGATGATGGTATCCAGGATTCCATTATGATGTCACAATGTATCGTCATCAGATATTTGTATCCAGGATTCCATTATGATGTCACAATGTATAGTCAGCAAATTACGGTATCCAGGATTCCATTATGATGTCACAATGTATAGTGAGCAGATGATGGTATCCAGGATTCCATTATGATGTCACAATGTATGGTCATCAGGTATTTGTATCCAGGATTCCATTATGAAGTCACAATGTATGGTCATCAGATATTTGTATAGAGTATTCCATTATGATGTCAGAATGTATGGTCAGCAAATTACGGTATCCAGGATTCCATTATGATGTCACAATGTATGGTCAGCAGATGATGGTATCCAGGATCCCATTATGATGTCACAATGTATGGTCATCAGATATTAGTATCCAGGATTCCATTATGATGTCACAATGTATGGTCATCAGATAATAGTATCCAGGATTCCATTATGATGTCACAATGTATGGTCAGTAGATGATAGTATCCAGGACTCCATTATGATGTCACAATGTACGGTCAGCAGATAATAGTATCCAGGATTCTATTATGATGTCACAATGTTTGGTCATCAGATATTAGTATCCAGAATTCCATTATGATGTCGCAATGTATAGTCAGTAGATGATGGTATCCAGGATTCCATTATGATGTCACAATGTATAGTCAGCAGATAATAGCATTCAGGATTCCATTATGATGTCACAATGTATGGTGAGCAGATGATGGTATCCAGGATTCCATTATGATGTCACAATGTATGGTCAGCAGATGATGGTGTCCAGGATTCCATTATGATGTCACAATGAATGGTGAGCAGATGATGGTATCCAGGATTCCATTATGATGTCACAATGTATAGTCAGTAGATGATGGTATCCATGATTCCATTATGATGTCACAATGTATGGTCAGGAGATGATGGTATCCAGGATTCCATTATGATGTCACAATGTATGGTCAGCAGATGATGGTATCCAGGATTCTATTATGATGTCACAATGTATGGTCAGCAGATGATGGTATCCAGGATTCCATTATGATGTCACAATGTATGGTCAGCAGATGATGGTATCCAGGATTCCATTATGATGTCACAATGAATGGTCAGCAGATGATGGTATCCAGGATTCCATTATGATGTCACAATGTATAGTCAGTAGATGATGGTATCCATGATTCCATTATGATGTCACAATGTATGGTCAGGTGATGATGGTATCCAGGATTCCATTATGATGTCACAATGTATGGTCATCAGATATTTGTATCCAGTATTCCATTATGATGTCACAATGTATGGTCAGTAGATGATAGTATCCAGGACTCCATTATGATGTCACAATGTACGGTCAGCAGATAATAGTATCCAGGATTCTATTATGATGTCACAATGTATGGTCAGCAGATGATGGTATCCAAGATTCCATTATGATGTCACAATGTATGGTCAGCAAATTACGGTATCCAGTATTCCATTATGATGTCACAATGTATGGTCAGCAGATGATAGTATCCAGGATTCCATTATGATGTCACAATGTATGGTCAGCAGATGATGGTATCCAGGATTCCATTATGATGTCACAATGTATGGTCAGCAGATGATGGTATCCAGGATTCCATTATGATGTCACAATGTATGGTCAGCAGATGATGGTATCCAGGATTCCATTATGATGTCACAATGTATGGTCATCAGATATTTGTATCCAGGATTCCATTATGATGTCACAATGTATGGTGAGCAGATGATGGTATCCAGGATTCCATTATGATGTCACAATGTATAGTCAGCAGATGATGGTATCCAGGATTCCATTATGATGTCACAATGTATGGTCAGCAGATAATGGTATCCAGGATTCCATTATGATGTCACAATGTATGGTGAGCAGATGATGGTATCCAGGATTCCATTATGATGTCACAATGTATGGTCAGCAGATGATGGTATCCAGGATTCCATTATGATGTCACAATGTATGGTCAGCAGATGATGGTATCCAGGATTCCATTATGATGTCACAATGTATAGTCAGTAGATGATGGTATCCAGGATTCCATTATGATGTCACAATGTATGGTCAGGTAGATGATGGTATCCAGGATTCCATTATGATGTCACAATGTATGGTCAGCAGATGATGGTATCCAGGATTCCATTATGATGTCACAATGTATGGTCAGCAGATGATGGTATCCAGGATTCCATTATGATGTCACAATGTATGGTCAGCAGATGATGGTATCCAGGATTCCATTATGATGTCACAATGTATGGTGAGCAGATGATGGTATCCAGGATTCCATTATGATGTCACAATGTATGGTCAGCAGATGATGGTATCCAGGATTCCATTATGATGTCACAATGTATGGTCAGCAGATGATGGTATCCAGGATTCCATTATGATGTCACAATGTATGGTGAGCAGATGATGGTATCCAGGATTCCATTATGATGTCACAATGTATGGTCAGCAGATGATGGTATCCAGGATTCCATTATGATGTCACAATGTATGGTCATCAGATATTTGTATCCAGGATTCCATTATGATGTCACAATGTATTGTCAGCAGATGATGGTATCCAAGATTCCATTATGATGTCACAATGTATGGTAAGCAGATTACGGTATCCAGGATTCCATTATGATGTCACAATGTATGGTCATCAGATATTTGTATCCAGGATTCCATTATGATGTCACAATGAATGGTGAGCAGATGATGGTATCCAGGATTCCATTATGATGTCACAATGTATAGTCAGTAGATGATGGTATCCATGATTCCATTATGATGTCACAATGTATGGTCAGCAGATGATGGTATCCAGGATTCCATTATGATGTCACAATGTATGGTGAGCAGATGATGGTATCCAGGATTCCATTATGATGTCACAATGTATGGTCAGCAGATGATTAGTATCCAGGATTCCATTATGATGTCACAATGTATAGTCAGTAGATGATGGTATCCAGGATTCCATTATGATGTCACAATGTATAGTCAGCAGATAATAGTATCCAGGATTCCATTATGATGTCACAATGTATGGTGAGCAAATGATGGTATCCAGGATTCCATTATGATGTCACAATGTATGGTCAGCAGATGATGGTATCCAGGATTCCATTATGATGTCACAATGTATGGTGAGCAGATGATGGTATCCAGGATTCCATTATGATGTCACAATGTATAGTCAGTAGATGATGGTATCCAGGATTCCATTATGATGTCACAATGTATGGTCAGTAGATGATGGTATCCAGGATTCCATTATGATGTCACAATGTATAGTCAGGTAGATGATGGTATCCAGGATTCCATTATGATGTCACAATGTATGGTCATCAGATATTTGTATCCAGTATTCCATTATGATGTCACAATGTATGGTCAGCAGATGATGGTATCCAAGATTCCATTATGATGTCACAATGTATGGTCAGCAAATTACGGTATCCAGGATTCCATTATGATGTCACAATGTATGGTCAGCAGATGATGGTATCCAGGATTCCATTATGATGTCACAATGTATGGTCATCAGATATTTGTATCCAGGATTCCATTATGATGTCACAATGTATGGTCAGCAGATGATGGTATCCAGGATTCCATTATGATGTCACAATGTATGGTCAGCAGATGATGGTATCCAGGATTCCATTATGATGTCACAATGTATGGTCAGCAGATGATGGTATCCAGGATTCCATTATGATGTCACAATGTATGGTCAGTAGATGATGGTATCCAGGATTCCATTATGATGTCACAATGTATGGTCAGCAGATGATGGTATCCAGGATTCCATTATGATGTCACAATGTATGGTCATCAGATATTTGTATCCAGGATTCCATTATGATGTCACAATGTATGGTGAGCAGATGATGGTATCCAGGATTCCATTATGATGTCACAATGTATGGTCAGCAGATGATGGTATCCAGGATTCCATTATGATGTCACAATGTATGGTCAGCAGATGATGGTATCCAGGATTCCATTATGATGTCACAATGTATGGTCAGCAGATGATGGTATCCAGGATTCCATTATGATGTCACAATGTATGGTCATCAGATATTTGTATCCAGGATTCCATTATGATGTCACAATGTATGGTCAGCAGATGATGGTATCCAGGATTCCATTATGATGTCACAATGTATGGTCAGCAGATTACGGTATCCAGGATTCCATTATGATGTCACAATGTATGGTCATCAGATATTTGTATCCAGGATTCCATTATGATGTCACAATGTATGGTGAGCAGATGATGGTATCCAGGATTCCATTATGATGTCACAATGTATAGTCAGTAGATGATGGTATCCAGGATTCCATTATGATGTCACAATGTATGGTCAGCAGATGATGGTATCCAGGATTCCATTATGATGTCACAATGTATGGTGAGCAGATGATGGTATCCAGGATTCCATTATGATGTCACAATGTATGGTCAGCAGATGATGGTATCCAGGATTCCATTATGATGTCACAATGTATGGTCATCAGATATTTGTATCCAGGATTCCATTATGATGTCACAATGTATGGTCAGCAGATGATGGTATCCAGGATTCCATTATGATGTCACAATGTATGGTCAGCAGATGATGGTATCCAGGATTCCATTATGATGTCACAATGTATGGTCATCAGATATTTGTATCCAGGATTCCATTATGATGTCACAATGTATGGTCAGCAGATGATGGTATCCAGGATTCCATTATGATGTCACAATGTATGGTCAGCAGATGATGGTATCCAGGATTCCATTATGATGTCACAATGTATGGTCAGCAGATGATGGTATCCAGGATTCCATTATGATGTCACAATGTATGGTCAGCAGATGATGGTATCCAGGATTCCATTATGATGTCACAATGTATGGTCAGTAGATGATGGTATCCAGGATTCCATTATGATGTCACAATGTATGGTCAGCAGATGATTGGTATCCAGGATTCCATTATGATGTCACAATGTATGGTCAGCAGATGATGGTATCCAGGATTCCATTATGATGTCACAATGTATGGTCAGCAGATGATGGTATCCAGGATTCCATTATGATGTCACAATGTATGGTCAGCAGATGATGGTATCCAGGATTCCATTATGATGTCACAATGTATGGTGAGCAGATGATGGTATCCAGGATTCCATTATGATGTCACAATGTATAGTCAGTAGATGATGGTATCCAGGATTCCATTATGATGTCACAATGTATGGTCAGTAGATGATGGTATCCAGGATTCCATTATGATGTCACAATGTATGGTCAGCAGATGATGGTATCCAGGATTCCATTATGATGTCACAATGTATGGTCATCAGATATTAGTATCCAGAATTCCATTATGATGTCACAATGTATGGTCAGTAGATGATGGTATCCAGGATTCCATTATGATGTCACAATGTATAGTCAGCAGATAATGGTATCCAGGATTCCATTATGATGTCACAATGTATGGTGAGCAGATGATGGTATCCAGGATTCCATTATGATGTCACAATGTATGGTCGAGCAGATGATGGTATCCAGGATTCCATTATGATGTCACAATGTATGGTCAGCAGATGATGGTATCCAGGATTCCATTATGATGTCACAATGTATGGTCAGTAGATGATGGTATCCAGGATTCCATTATGATGTCACAATGTATGGTCAGTAGATGATGGTATCCAGGATTCCATTATGATGTCACAATGTATGGTCAGCAGATGATGGTATCCAGGATTCCATTATGATGTCACAATGTATGGTCATCAGATATTTGTATCCAGGATTCCATTATGATGTCACAATGTATGGTCAGCAGATGATGGTATCCAAGATTCCATTATGATGTCACAATGTATGGTCAGCAAATTCCGGTATCCAGGATTCCATTATGATGTCACAATGTATGGTCAGCAGATGATGGTATCCAGGATTCCATTATGATGTCACAATGTATGGTCATCAGATATTTGTATCCAGGATTCCAATATGATGTCACAATGTATGGTCAGCAAATTACGGTATCCAGGATTCCATTATGATGTCACATTGTATGGTCAGCAGATAATGGTATCCAGGATTCCATTATGATGTCACAATGTATTGTGAGCAGATGATGGTATCCAGGATTCCATTATGATGTCACAATGTATGGTCAGTAGATGATGGTATCCAGGATCCCATTATGATGTCACAATGTATGGTCAGCAGATGATGGTATCCAGGATTCTATTATGATGTCACAATGTATGGTCATCAGATATTTGTATCCAGGATTCCATTATGATGTCACAATGTATGGTGAGCAGATGATGGTATCCAGGATTCTATTATGATGTCACAATGTATGGTGAGCACATGATGGTATCCAGGATTCCATTATGATGTCACAATTTATGGTGAGCAGATGATGGTATCCAGGATTCCATTATGATGTCACAATGTATGGTCAGCAGATGATGGTATCCAGGATTCCATTATGATGTCACAATGTATGGTCATCAGATATTTGTATCCAGGATTCCATTATGATGTCACAATGTATTGTCAGCAGATGATGGTATCCAAGATTCCATTATGATGTCACAATGTATGGTAAGCAAATTACGGTATCCAGGATTCCATTATGATGTCACAATGTATGGTCATCAGATATTTGTATCCAGGATTCCATTATGATGTCACAATGAATGGTGAGCAGATGATGGTATCCAGGATTCCATTATGATGTCACAATGTATAGTCAGTAGATGATGGTATCCATGATTCCATTATGATGTCACAATGTATGGTCAGGTGATGATGGTATCCAGGATTCCATTATGATGTCAAAATGAATGGTGAGCAGATGATGGTATCCAGGATACCATTATGATGTCACAATGTATAGTCAGGTGATGATGGTATCCAGGATTCCATTATGATGTCACAATGTATGGTCATCAGATATTTGTATCCAGTATTCCATTATGATGTCACAATGTATGGTCAGCAGATGATGGTATCCAAGATTCCATTATGATGTCACAATGTATGGTCAGCAAATTACGGTATCCAGGATTCCATTATGATGTCACAATGTATGGTCAGCAGATGATAGTATCCAGGATTCCATTATGATGTCACAATGTATGGTCAGTAAATTGACGGTATCCAGGATTCCATTATGATGTCACAATGTATGGTCAGCAGATGATGGTATCCAGGATTCCATTATGATGTCACAATGTATGGTCATCAGATATATGTATCCAGGATTCCAATATGATGTCACAATGTATGGTCATCAGATATTTATATCCAGGATTCTATTATGATGTCACAATGTATGGTGAGCAGATGATGGTATCCAGAATTCCATTATGATGTCACAATGTAAAGTCAGTAGATGATGGTATCCAGGATTCCATTATGATGTCACAATGTATTGTCAGCAAATTACGGTATCCAGGATTCCATTATGATGTCACAATGTATGGTCATCAGATATTTGTATCCAGTAATCCATTATGATGTCACAATGTATGGTCAGCAGATGATGGTATCCAGGATTCCATTATGATGTCACAATGTATGGTCAGCAAATTACGGTATCCAGGATTCCATTATGATGTCACAATGTATGGTCAGCAGATGATGGTATCCAGGATTCCATTATGATGTCACAATGTATGGTCATCAGATATTTGTATCCAGGATTCCATTATGATGTCACAATGTATGGTCAGCAAATTATCGGTATCCAGGATTCCATTATGATGTCACAATGTATGGTCAGCAGATGATGGTATCCAGGATTCCATTATGATGTCACAATGTATGGTCAGCAGATGATGGTATCCAGGATTCCATTATGATGTCACAATGTATGGTCATCAGATATTGGTATCCAGGATTCCAATATGATGTCACAATGTATGGTCATCAGATATTTGTATCCAGGATTCTATTATGATGTCACAATGTATGGTGAGCAGATGATGGTATCCAGAATTCCATTATGATGTCACAATGTAAAGTCAGTAGATGATGGTATCCAGGATTGCATTATGATGTCACAATGTATAGTCTGTAGATGATGGTATCAACGATTCCATTATGATATCACAATGTATAGTCAGTAGATGATGTTATCCAGGATTCCATTATGATGTCACAATGTAAATTCAGTAGATGATGGTATCCAGGGTTCCATTATGATGTCACAATGTATGGTCAGCAGATAATGGTATCCAAGATTCCATTATGATGTCACAATGTATGGTGAGCAGATGATGGTATCCTGAATTCCATTATGATGTCACAATGTAAAGTTAGTAGATGATGGTATCCGGGATTCCACCATGATTTCACAATGTATAGTCAGTAGATGATGGTATCCAGGATTCCATTATGATGTCACAATGTAAATTCAGTAGATGATGGTATCCAGGGTTCCATTATGATGTCACAATGTATGGTCGGCAAATTACGGCATCCAGGATTCCATTATGATGTCACAATGTATGGTCATCAGATATTTGTATCCAGGATTCCATTATGATGTCACAATGTATGGTGAGTAGATGATGGAATCCAGGATTCCATTATGATATCACAATGTATGGTAAGCAGATAATGGTATCCAAGATTCCATTATGATGTCACAATGTATGGTCAGCAAATTACGGTATCCAGGATTCCATTATGATGTCACAATGTATGGTCATCAGATATTTGTATCCAGGATTCCATTATGATGTCACAATGTATGGTCAGCAGATGATGGTATCCAAGATTCCATTATGATGTCACAATGTATGGTCAGCAAATTACGGTATCCAGGATTCCATTATGATGTCACAATGTATGGTCAGCAGATGATGGTATCCAGGATTCCATTATGATGTCACAATGTATGGTCATCAGATATTTGTATCCAGGATTCCATTATGATGTCACAATGTATGGTGAGCAGATGATGGTATCCAGGATTCCATTATGATGTCACAATGTATTGTCAGCAGATGATGGTATCCAGGATTCCATTATGATGTCACAATGTATGGTCAGCAGATAATGGTATCCAGGATTCCATTATGATGTCACAATGTATGGTGAGCAGATGATGGTATCCAGGATTCCATTATGATGTCACAATGTATGGTCAGCAGATGATGGTATCCAGGATTCCATTATGATGTCACAATGTATGGTCAGTAGATGATGGTATCCAGGATCCCATTATGATGTCACAATGTATGGTCAGCAGATGATGGTATCCAGGATTCTATTATGATGTCACAATGTATGGTCATCAGATATTTGTATCCAGGATTCCATTATGATGTCACAATGTATGGTGAGCAGATGATGGTATCCAGGATTCTATTATGATGTCACAATGTATGGTGAGCAGATGATGGTATCCAGGATTCCATTATGATGTCACAATTTATGGTGAGCAGATGATGGTATCCAGGATTCCATTATGATGTCACAATGTATGGTCAGCAGATGATGGTATCCAGGATTCCATTATGATGTCACAATGTATGGTCATCAGATATTTGTATCCAGGATTCCATTATGATGTCACAATGTATTGTCAGCAGATGATGGTATCCAAGATTCCATTATGATGTCACAATGTATGGTAAGCAAATTACGGTATCCAGGATTCCATTATGATGTCACAATGTATGGTCATCAGATATTTGTATCCAGGATTCCATTATGATGTCACAATGAATGGTGAGCAGATGATGGTATCCAGGATTCCATTATGATGTCACAATGTATAGTCAGTAGATGATGGTATCCATGATTCCATTATGATGTCACAATGTATGGTCAGGTGATGATGGTATCCAGGATTCCATTATGATGTCAAAATGAATGGTGAGCAGATGATGGTATCCAGGATACCATTATGATGTCACAATGTATAGTCAGGTGATGATGGTATCCAGGATTCCATTATGATGTCACAATGTATGGTCATCAGATATTTGTATCCAGTATTCCATTATGATGTCACAATGTATGGTCAGCAGATGATGGTATCCAAGATTCCATTATGATGTCACAATGTATGGTCAGCAAATTACGGTATCCAGTATTCCATTATGATGTCACAATGTATGGTCAGCAGATGATAGTATCCAGGATTCCATTATGATGTCACAATGTATGGTCAGTAAATTACGGTATCCAGGATTCCATTATGATGTCACAATGTATGGTCAGCAGATGATGGTATCCAGGATTCCATTATGATGTCACAATGTATGGTCATCAGATATATGTATCCAGGATTCCAATATGATGTCACAATGTATGGTCATCAGATATTTGTATCCAGGATTCTATTATGATGTCACAATGTATGGTGAGCAGATGATGGTATCCAGAATTCCATTATGATGTCACAATGTAAAGTCAGTAGATGATGGTATCCAGGATTCCATTATGATGTCACAATGTATGGTCAGCAAATTACGGTATCCAGGATTCCATTATGATGTCACAATGTATAGTGAGCAGATGATGGTATCCAGGATTCCATTATGATGTCACAATGTATCGTCATCAGATATTTGTATCCAGGATTCCATTATGATGTCACAATGTATAGTCAGCAAATTACGGTATCCAGGATTCCATTATGATGTCACAATGTATAGTGAGCAGATGATGGTATCCAGGATTCCATTATGATGTCACAATGTATGGTCATCAGGTATTTGTATCCAGGATTCCATTATGAAGTCACAATGTATGGTCATCAGATATTTGTATAGAGGATTCCATTATGATGTCAGAATGTATGGTCAGCAAATTACGGTATCCAGGATTCCATTATGATGTCACAATGTATGGTCAGCAGATGATGGTATCCAGGATCCCATTATGATGTCACAATGTATGGTCATCAGATGATTAGTATCCAGGATTCCATTATGATGTCACAATGTATGGTCATCAGATAATAGTATCCAGGATTCCATTATGATGTCACAATGTATGGTCAGTAGATGATAGTATCCAGGACTCCATTATGATGTCACAATGTATGGTCAGCAGATAATAGTATCCAGGATTCTATTATGATGTCACAATGTTTGGTCATCAGATATTAGTATCCAGAATTCCATTATGATGTCACAATGTATAGTCAGTAGATGATGGTATCCAGGATTCCATTATGATGTCACAATGTATAGTCAGCAGATAATAGCATTCAGGATTCCATTATGATGTCACAATGTATGGTGAGCAGATGATGGTATCCAGGATTCTATTATGATGTCACAATGTATGGTCAGCAGATGATGGTATCCAGGATTCCATTATGATGTCACAATGTATGGTCAGCAGATGATGGTATCCAGGATTCCATTATGATGTCACAATGAATGGTGAGCAGATGATGGTATCCAGGATTCCATTATGATGTCACAATGTATAGTCAGTAGATGATGGTATCCATGATTCCATTATGATGTCACAATGTATGGTCAGGTGATGATGGTATCCAGGATTCCATTATGATGTCACAATGTATGGTCATCAGATATTTGTATCCAGTATTCCATTATGATGTCACAATGTATGGTCAGCAGATGATGGTATCCAAGATTCCATTATGATGTCACAATGTATGGTCAGCAAATTATCGGTATCCAGGATTCCATTATGATGTCACAATGTATGGTCAGCAGATGATGGTATCCAGGATTCCATTATGATGTCACAATGTATGGTCATCAGATATTTGTATCCAGGATTCCATTATGATGTCACAATGTATGGTCAGCAGATAATGGTATCCAAGATTCCATTATGATGTCACAATGTATGGTCAGCAAATTACGGTATCCAGGATTCCATTATGATGTCACAATGTATGGTCATCAGATATTTGTATCCAGGATTCCATTATGATGTCACAATGTATGGTGAGCAGATGATGGAATCCAGGATTCCATTATGATGTCACAATGTATTGTCAGCAGATGATGGTATCCAGGATTCCATTATGATGTCACAATGTATGGTCAGCAGATAATGGTATCCAAGATTCCATTATGATGTCACAATGTATGGTCAGCAAATTACGGTATCCAGGATTCCATTATGATGTCACAATGTATTGTGAGCAGATGATGGTATCCAGGATTCCATTATGATGTCACAATGTATGGTGCAGCATATGATGGTATCCAGGATTCCAGTATGATGTCACAATGTATGGTGAGCAGATGATGGTATCCAGAATTCCATTATGATGTCACAATGTAAAGTCAGTAGATGATGGTATCCAGGATTCCATTATGATGTCACAATGTATAGTCAGTAGATGATGGTATCCAGGATTCCATTATGATGTCACTATGTATGGTCAGCAGATGATGGTATCCAGGATTCTATTATGATGTCACAATGTATGGTCGTCAGATATTTGTATCCAGGATTCCATTATGATGTCACAATGTATGGTGAGCAGATGATGGTATCCAGGATTCTATTATGATGTCACAATGTATGGTCAGCAGATGATGGTATCCAGGATTCCATTATGATGTCACAATGTATGGTCAGCAGATGATGGTATCCAGGATTCCATTATGATGTCACAATGTATTGTCAGCAGATGATGCTATCCAGGATTCCATTATGATGTCACAATGTATGGTCATCAGATAATGGTATCCAGGATTCCATTATGATGTCACAATGTATGGTCAGCAGATGATGGTATCCAGGATTCCATTATGATGTCACAATGTATGGTCAGCAGATGATGGTATCCAGGATTCCATTATGATGTCACAATGTATGGTCAGCAGATGATGGTATCCAGGATTCCATTATGATGTCACAATGTATGGTCAGCAGATGATGGTATCCAGGATTCCATTATGATGTCACAATGTATGGTCATCAGATATTTGTATCCAGGATTCCATTATGATGTCACAATGTATGGTCAGCAGATGATGGTATCCAGGATTCCATTATGATGTCACAATGTATGGTCAGCAGATGATGGTATCCAGGATTCCATTATGATGTCACAATGTATGGTCAGTCAGATAATGGTATCCAGGATTCCATTATGATGTCACAATGTATGGTCAGCAGATGATTGGTATCCAGGATTCCATTATGATGTCACAATGTATAGTCAGTAGATGATGGTATCCAGGATTCCATTATGATGTCACAATGTATGGTCAGCAGATGATGGTATCCAGGATTCCATTATGATGTCACAATGTATGGTGAGCAGATGATGGTATCCAGGATTCCATTATGATGTCACAATGTATGGTCAGCAGATGATGGTATCCAGGATTCCATTATGATGTCACAATGTATGGTCAGCAGATGATGGTATCCAGGATTCCATTATGATGTCACAATGTATGGTGAGCAGATGATGGTATCCAGGATTCCATTATGATGTCACAATGTATAGTCAGTAGATGATGGTATCCATGATTCCATTATGATGTCACAATGTATGGTCAGGTGATGATGGTATCCAGGATTCCATTATGATGTCACAATGTATGGTCATCAGATATTTGTATCCAGTATTCCATTATGATGTCACAATGTATGGTCAGCAGATGATGGTATCCAAGATTCCATTATGATGTCACAATGTATGGTCAGCAAATTACGGTATCCAGGATTCCATTATGATGTCACAATGTATGGTCAGCAGATGATGGTATCCAGGATTCCATTATGATGTCACAATGTATGGTCATCAGATATTTGTATCCAGGATTCCATTATGATGTCACAATGTATGGTCAGCAGATGATGGTATCCAAGATTCCATTATGATGTCACAATGTATGGTCAGCAAATTACGGTATCCAGGATTCCATTATGATGTCACAATGTATGGTCATCAGATATTTGTATCCAGGATTCCATTATGATGTCACAATGTATGGTGAGCAGATGATGGTATCCAGGATTCCATTATGATGTCACAATGTATTGTCAGCAGATGATGGTATCCAGGATTCCATTATGATGTCACAATGTATGGTCAGCAGATAATGGTATCCAAGATTCCATTATGATGTCACAATGTATGGTCAGCAGATTACGGTATCCAGGATTCCATTATGATGTCACAATGTATGGTGAGCAGATGATGGTATCCAGGATTCCATTATGATGTCACAATGTATGGTCAGCAGATGATGGTATCCAGGATTCCATTATGATGTCACAATGTATGGTGAGCAGATGATGGTATCCAGGATTCCATTATGATGTCACAATGTATAGTCAGTAGATGATGGTATCCAGGATTCCATTATGATGTCACAATGTATAGTCAGTAGATGATGGTATCCAGGATTCCATTATGATGTCACAATGTATGGTCAGCAGATGATGGTATCCAGGATTCTATTATGATGTCACAATGTATGGTCAGTCAGATATTTGTATCCAGGATTCCATTATGATGTCACAATGTATGGTGAGCAGATGATGGTATCCAGGATTCTATTATGATGTCACAATGTATGGTCAGCAGATGATGGTATCCAGGATTCCATTATGATGTCACAATGTATGGTCAGCAGATGATGGTATCCAGGATTCCATTATGATGTCACAATGTATGGTCAGCAGATGATGGTATCCAGGATTCCATTATGATGTCACAATGTATGGTCATCAGATATTTGTATCCAGGATTCCATTATGATGTCACAATGTATTGTCAGCAGATGATGGTATCCAAGATTCCATTATGATGTCACAATGTATGGTCAGCAAATTACGGTATCCAGGATTCCATTATGATGTCACAATGTATGGTCATCAGATATTTGTATCCAGGATTCCATTATGATGTCACAATGAATGGTGAGCAGATGATGGTATCCAGGATTCCATTATGATGTCACAATGTATAGTCAGTAGATGATGGTATCCATGATTCCATTATGATGTCACAATGTATGGTCAGGTGATGATGGTATCCAGGATTCCATTATGATGTCAAAATGAATGGTGAGCAGATGATGGTATCCAGGATACCATTATGATGTCACAATGTATAGTCAGGTGATGATGGTATCCAGGATTCCATTATGATGTCACAATGTATGGTCATCAGATATTTGTATCCAGTATTCCATTATGATGTCACAATGTATGGTCAGCAGATGATGGTATCCAAGATTCCATTATGATGTCACAATGTATGGTCAGCAAATTACGGTATCCAGTATTCCATTATGATGTCACAATGTATGGTCAGCAGATGATAGTATCCAGGATTCCATTATGATGTCACAATGTATGGTCAGTAAATTGTGGTATCCAGGATTCCATTATGATGTCACAATGTATGGTCAGCAGATGATGGTATCCAGGATTCCATTATGATGTCACAATGTATGGTCATCAGATATATGTATCCAGGATTCCAATATGATGTCACAATGTATGGTCATCAGATATTTGTATCCAGGATTCTATTATGATGTCACAATGTATGGTGAGCAGATGATGGTATCCAGAATTCCATTATGATGTCACAATGTAAAGTCAGTAGATGATGGTATCCAGGATTCCATTATGATGTCACAATGTATGGTCAGCAAATTACGGTATCCAGGATTCCATTATGATGTCACAATGTATAGTGAGCAGATGATGGTATCCAGGATTCCATTATGATGTCACAATGTATCGTCATCAGATATTTGTATCCAGGATTCCATTATGATGTCACAATGTATAGTCAGCAAATTACGGTATCCAGGATTCCATTATGATGTCACAATGTATAGTGAGCAGATGATGGTATCCAGGATTCCATTATGATGTCACAATGTATGGTCATCAGGTATTTGTATCCAGGATTCCATTATGAAGTCACAATGTATGGTCAGCAGATATTGGTATCCAGGATTCCATTATGATGTCAGAATGTATGGTCAGCAGATGATGGTATCCAGGATTCCATTATGATGTCACAATGTATGGTCAGCAGATGATGGTATCCAGGATTCCATTATGATGTCACAATGTATGGTCATCAGATATTAGTATCCAGGATTCCATTATGATGTCACAATGTATGGTCAGTAGATGATAGTATCCAGGACTCCATTATGATGTCACAATGTATGGTCAGCAGATAATAGTATCCAGGATTCCATTATGATGTCACAATGTTTGGTCATCAGATATTAGTATCCAGAATTCCATTATGATGTCACAATGTATAGTCAGTAGATGATGGTATCCAGGATTCCATTATGATGTCACAATGTATAGTCAGCAGATAATAGCATTCAGGATTCCATTATGATGTCACAATGTATGGTGAGCAGATGATGGTATCCAGGATTCTATTATGATGTCACAATGTATGGTCAGCAGATGATGGTATCCAGGATTCCATTATGATGTCACAATGTATGGTCAGCAGATGATGGTATCCAGGATTCCATTATGATGTCACAATGTATGGTCAGCAGATGATGGTATCCAGGATTCCATTATGATGTCACAATGTATAGTCAGTAGATGATGGTATCCAGGATTCCATTATGATGTCACAATGTATGGTCAGTTGATGATGGTATCCAGGATTCCATTATGATGTCACAATGTATGGTCATCAGATATTTGTATCCAGTATTCCATTATGATGTCACAATGTATGGTCAGTAGATGATAGTATCCAGGACTCCATTATGATGTCAAAATGAATGGTGAGCAGATGATGGTATCCAGGATTCTATTATGATGTCACAATGTTTGGTCATCAGATATTAGTATCCAGAATTCCATTATGATGTCACAATGTATAGTCAGTAGATGATGGTATCCAGGATTCCATTATGATGTCACAATGTATAGTCAGCAGATAATAGCATTCAGGATTCCATTATGATGTCACAATGTATGGTGAGCAAATGATAGTATCCAGGATTCCATTATGATGTCACAATGTATGGTGAGCAGATGATGGTATCCAGGATTCCATTATGATGTCACAATGAATGGTGAGCAGATGATGGTATCCAGGATTCCATTATGATGTCACAATGTATAGTCAGTAGATGATGGTATCCATGATTCCATTATGATGTCACAATTTATGGTCAGGTGATGATGGTATCCAGGATTCCATTATGATGTCACAATGTATAGTCAGGTGATGATGGTTTCCAGGATTTCATTATGATGTCACAATGTATGGTCATCAGATATTTGTATCCAGTAATCCATTATGATGTCACAATGTATGGTCAGCAGATGATGGTATCCAAGATTCCATTATGATGTCACAATGTATGGTCAGCAGATGATGGTATCCAGGATTCCATTATGATGTCACAATGTATGGTCAGCAGATGATGGTATCCAGGATTCCATTATGATGTCACAATGTATGGTCATCAGATATTTGTATCCAGGATTCCAATATGATGTCACAATGTATGGTAAGCAAATTACGGTATCCAGGATTCCATTATGATGTCACATTGTATGGTCAGCAGATGATGGTATCCAGGATTCCATTATGATGTCACAATGTATGGTCAGCAGATGATGGTATCCAGGATTCCATTATGATGTCACAATGTATGGTCATCAGATATTTGTATCCAGGATTCTATTATGATGTCACAATGTATGGTGAGCAGATGATGGTATCCAGAATTCCATTATGATGTCACAATGTAAAGTCAGTAGATGATGGTATCCAGGATTGCATTATGATGTCACAATGTATAGTCTGTAGATGATGGTATCAACGATTCCATTATGATATCACAATGTATAGTCAGTAGATGATGTTATCCAGGATTCCATTATGATGTCACAATGTAAATTCAGTAGATGATGGTATCCAGGGTTCCATTATGATGTCACAATGTATGGTCAGCATATAATGGTATCCAAGATTCCATTATGATGTCACAATGTATGGTGAGCAGATAATGGTATCCAGAATTCCATTATGATGTCACAATGTAAAGTTAGTAGATGATGGTATCCGGGATTCCATTATGATGTCACAATGTATAGTCAGTAGATGTTGGTATCCAGGATTCCATTATGATGTCACAATGTAAATTCAGTAGATGATGGTATCCAGGGTTCCATTATGATGTCACAATGTATGGTCGGCAAATTACGGTATCCAGGATTCCATTATGATGTCACAATGTATGGTCATCAGATATTTGTATCCCGGATTCCATTATGATGTCACAATGTATGGTGAGTAGATGATGGAATCCAGGATTCCATTATAATATCACAATGTATGGTAAGCAGATAATGGTATCCAAGATTCCATTATGATGTCACAATGTATGGTCAGCAAATTACGGTATCCAGGATTCCATTATGATGTCACAATGTATGGTCATCAGATATTTGTATCCAGGATTCCATTATGATGTCACAATGTATGGTCAGCAGATGATGGTATCCAAGATTCCATTATGATGTCACAATGTATGGTCAGCAAATTACGGTATCCAGGATTCCATTATGATGTCACAATGTATGGTCAGCAGATGATGGTAACCAGGATTCCATTATGATGTCACCTTGTATGGTCATCAGATATTTGTATCCAGGATTCCATTATGATGTCACAATGTATGGTGAGCAGATGATGGAATCCAGGATTCCATTATGATGTCACAATATATTGTCAGCAGATGATGGTATCCAGGATTCCATTATGATGTCACATTGTATGGTCAGCAGATAATGGTATCCATGATTCCATTATGATGTCACAATGTATTGTGAGCAGATGATGGTATCCAGGATTCCATTATGATGTCACAATGTATGGTCAGTAGATGATGGTATCCAGGATCCCATTATGATGTCACAATGTATGGTCAGCAGATGATGGTATCCAGGATTCTATTATGATGTCACAATGTATGGTCATCAGATATTTGTATCCAGGATTCCATTATGATGTCACAATGTATGGTGAGCAGATGATGGTATCCAGGATTCTATTATGATGTCACAATGTATGGTGAGCACATGATGGTATCCAGGATTCCATTATGATGTCACAATTTATGGTGAGCAGATGATGGTATCCAGGATTCCATTATGATGTCACAATGTATGGTCAGCAGATGATGGTATCCAGGATTCCATTATGATGTCACAATGTATGGTCATCAGATATTTGTATCCAGGATTCCATTATGATGTCACAATGTATTGTCAGCAGATGATGGTATCCAAGATTCCATTATGATGTCACAATGTATGGTAAGCAAATTACGGTATCCAGGATTCCATTATGATGTCACAATGTATGGTCATCAGATATTTGTATCCAGGATTCCATTATGATGTCACAATGAATGGTGAGCAGATGATGGTATCCAGGATTCCATTATGATGTCACAATGTATAGTCAGTAGATGATGGTATCCATGATTCCATTATGATGTCACAATGTATGGTCAGGTGATGATGGTATCCAGGATTCCATTATGATGTCAAAATGAATGGTGAGCAGATGATGGTATCCAGGATACCATTATGATGTCACAATGTATAGTCAGGTGATGATGGTATCCAGGATTCCATTATGATGTCACAATGTATGGTCATCAGATATTTGTATCCAGTATTCCATTATGATGTCACAATGTATGGTCAGCAGATGATGGTATCCAAGATTCCATTATGATGTCACAATGTATGGTCAGCAAATTACGGTATCCAGTATTCCATTATGATGTCACAATGTATGGTCAGCAGATGATAGTATCCAGGATTCCATTATGATGTCACAATGTATGGTCAGTAAATTGCGGTATCCAGGATTCCATTATGATGTCACAATGTATGGTCAGCAGATGATGGTATCCAGGATTCCATTATGATGTCACAATGTATGGTCATCAGATATATGTATCCAGGATTCCAATATGATGTCACAATGTATGGTCATCAGATATTTGTATCCAGGATTCTATTATGATGTCACAATGTATGGTGAGCAGATGATGGTATCCAGAATTCCATTATGATGTCACAATGTAAAGTCAGTAGATGATGGTATCCAGGATTCCATTATGATGTCACAATGTATGGTCAGCAAATTACGGTATCCAGGATTCCATTATGATGTCACAATGTATAGTGAGCAGATGATGGTATCCAGGATTCCATTATGATGTCACAATGTATCGTCATCAGATATTTGTATCCAGGATTCCATTATGATGTCACAATGTATAGTCAGCAAATTACGGTATCCAGGATTCCATTATGATGTCACAATGTATAGTGAGCAGATGATGGTATCCAGGATTCCATTATGATGTCACAATGTATGGTCATCAGGTATTTGTATCCAGGATTCCATTATGAAGTCACAATGTATGGTCATCAGATATTTGTATAGAGGATTCCATTATGATGTCAGAATGTATGGTCAGCAAATTACGGTATCCAGGATTCCATTATGATGTCACAATGTATGGTCAGCAGATGATGGTATCCAGGATCCCATTATGATGTCACAATGTATGGTCATCAGATGATTAGTATCCAGGATTCCATTATGATGTCACAATGTATGGTCATCAGATAATAGTATCCAGGATTCCATTATGATGTCACAATGTATGGTCAGTAGATGATAGTATCCAGGACTCCATTATGATGTCACAATGTATGGTCAGCAGATAATAGTATCCAGGATTCTATTATGATGTCACAATGTTTGGTCATCAGATATTAGTATCCAGAATTCCATTATGATGTCACAATGTATAGTCAGTAGATGATGGTATCCAGGATTCCATTATGATGTCACAATGTATAGTCAGCAGATAATAGCATTCAGGATTCCATTATGATGTCACAATGTATGGTGAGCAGATGATGGTATCCAGGATTCTATTATGATGTCACAATGTATGGTCAGCAGATGATGGTATCCAGGATTCCATTATGATGTCACAATGTATGGTCAGCAGATGATGGTATCCAGGATTCCATTATGATGTCACAATGAATGGTGAGCAGATGATGGTATCCAGGATTCCATTATGATGTCACAATGTATAGTCAGTAGATGATGGTATCCATGATTCCATTATGATGTCACAATGTATGGTCAGGTGATGATGGTATCCAGGATTCCATTATGATGTCACAATGTATGGTCATCAGATATTTGTATCCAGTATTCCATTATGATGTCACAATGTATGGTCAGCAGATGATGGTATCCAAGATTCCATTATGTTGTCACAATGTATGGTCAGCAAATTTCGGTATCCAAGATTCCATTATGATGTCACAATGTATGGTCAGCAGATGATGGTATCCAGGATTCCATTATGATGTCACAATGTATTGTCATCAGATATTTGTATCCAGGATTCCATTATGATGTCACAATGTATGGTCAGCAGATAATGGTATCCAAGATTCCATTATGATGTCACAATGTATGGTCAGCAAATTACGGTATCCAGGATTCCATTATGATGTCACAATGTATGGTCATCAGATATTTGTATCCAGGATTCCATTATGATGTCACAATGTATGGTGAGCAGATGATGGAATCCAGGATTCCATTATGATGTCACAATGTATTGTCAGCAGATGATGGTATCCAGGATTCCATTATGATGTCACAATGTATGGTCAGCAGATAATGGTATCCAAGATTCCATTATGATGTCACAATGTATGGTCAGCAAATTACGGTATCCAGGATTCCATTATGATGTCACAATGTATTGTGAGCAGATGATGGTATCCAGGATTCCATTATGATGTCACAATGTATGGTGCACATATGATGGTATCCAGGATTCCAGTATGATGTCACAATGTATGGTGAGCAGATGATGGTATCTAGAATTCCATTATGATGTCACAATGTAAAGTCAGTAGATGATGGTATCCAGGATTCCATTATGATGTCACAATGTATGGTCAGTAGATGATGGTATCCAGGATTCCATTATGATGTCACTATGTATGGTCAGCAGATGATGGTATCCAGGATTCTATTATGATGTCACAATGTATGGTCATCAGATATTTGTATCCAGGATTCCATTATGATGTCACAATGTATGGTGAGCAGATGATGGTATCCAGGATTCTATTATGATGTCACAATGTATGGTCAGCAGATGATGGTATCCAGGATTCCATTATGATGTCACAATGTATGGTTAGCTGATGAAGGTATCCAGGATTCCATTATGATGTCACAATGTATGGTCAGCAGATGATGCTATCCAGGATTCCATTATGATGTCACAATGTATGGTCATCAGATATTAGTATCCAGGATTCCATTATGATGTCACAATGTATGGTCATCAGATAATAGTATCCAGGATTCCATTATGATGTCACAATGTATGGTCAGTAGATGATAGTATCCAGGATTCCATTATGATGTCACAATGTATGGTCATCAGATATTTGTATCCAGTATTCCATTATGATGTCACAATGTATGGTCAGCAGATGATGGTATCCAAGATTCCATTATGATGTCACAATGTATGGTCAGCAAATTACGGTATCCAGGATTCCATTATGATGTCACAATATATGGTCAGCAGATGATGGTATCCAGGATTCCATTATGATGTCACCTTGTATGGTCATCAGATATTTGTATCCAGGATTCCAATATGATGTCACAATGTATGGTCATCAAATTACGGTATCCAGGATTCCATTATGATGTCACAATATATGGTCAGCAGATGATGGTATCCAGGATTCCATTATGATGTCACAATGTATGGTCATCAGATATTTGTATCCAGGATTCCATTATGATGTCACAATGTATGGTGAGCAGATGATGGAATCCAGGATTCCATTTTGATGTCACAATGTATTGTCAGCAGATGATGGTATCCAGGATTCCATTATGATGTCACAATGTATGGTCAGCAGATAATGGTATCCAGGATAACATTATGATTGTCACCAACGATGGATCCGATCGCTCCAGATCCCACAGCTGTGACGTAGTGGTCTGTGACGGAGTCTGCGCACACACAGAGACCTCACGTGACCGGGGTATTACCTTCCGGCTAACACACCCCACTACACTTCGGTAACTGCCACCACGTGGGTTCCCGGTCCACGAGCCGACTATCCGGGTCATTCACTGTCACACAGATCAGTGGATGAGCCGGATATCACTTACTGACTAACCGCAGTCAATCACCCCCAGCTACAATTCCTAAATACAATTTAACTAACTATCTGGTAACGTCTCTTCAAAGGTAAGGTACGTTGTTCAGCAGCTTAGAATATGGAAGACTTCGCCATTTAGATTTTATAATCTTTAATAAGAGGTAAAAAAACTGTGCGTACAAATCTAATGAAAAATGACTATAAATCTACAGAATAATAATAACAATGTAAATAATCACGACAGTTCAAATAAAAGGGAAAAAGATGAAAGAATACTTAATTTCTCTGGAGGGTTTCAGATGGTCGTTCATATGCCCTTTTAAAATCCGTGCAGAAACCCGTTCAGTATGTATCAGGGGAGACCCTCAAAGTTCTTCCGATACAGGGATATGCCGTCAATGTCCAATTAGGTGTCTGGTGATGTTCCATGGGTCTCTCTCCTCTGTCCTTGTACACAGACTTTTATGAACTTTCACATGGGCAGGAGACTTACTCCTGTCAGCCAATGGCAGCAGAGTGACTGGGAAGCCTAGGGATTGGCCTCCAAGTGTTTTATGACCCCATCAAAGTTCAGTTCATACAATGAGGATTATACTTAAGCCCGTATCTCCCTGATACATCAGCATATTTTTATAAAGAATACATATTTGTGATCCTTATTTATTTACACACAGAATGAGACCCCACACGGTAATGCTGGGACCTGTGGTTCTTCTACCACCCATAGGTCAGCTACAGAATCACATCCTCTGGTCATATTTGATACCAAATTAACCACAATACTCTGTAGAGCCTGGATCTTGTGTCAGAAAGGGCATAAGTGGATTCATACCTAAAATATGAAAGTGGACTGGTTTTATGCCCAGAGCTAATTAAGGGCTATTAGTTCTCCTCAAACCAGACCTCAAAATTAATGACGTCACGCTCCAGCCAGGCTTGACAGGAGCCAATCTTTATCTTATGGGACAGGATGAGCTGGGGCCTGGTATAGCCTTTATGACCTTTTATAGCCGGCCTCAAAGAGTAGTGGTAATAAAAGTGACCATCTATATCATACTGGCCGGTGGTGACCCAGGCTTCAGGAAGGTGGGAGTTCACTGTCTTTTACATATGCCAGAAGCATACAAAATGGCTACCCAGAGGAATTATGTATTTATGCCGGCACAATGATGTCACAATGTATTGTGAGCAGATGATGGTATCCAGGATTCCATTATGATGTCACAATGTATGGTCAGTAGATGATGGTATCCAGGATCCCATTATGATGTCACAATGTATGGTCAGCAGATGATGGTATCCAAGATTCTATTATGATGTCACACTGTATGGTCATCAGATATTTGTATCCAGGATTCCATTATGATGTCACAATGTATGGTGAGCAGATGATGGTATCCAGGATTCTATTATGATGTCACAATGTATGATGAGCACATGATGGTATCCAGGATTCCATTATGATGTCGCAATTTATGGTGAGCAGATGATGGTATCCAGGATTCCATTATGATGTCACAATGTATGGTCAGCAGATGATGGTATCCAGGATTCCATTATGATGTCACAATGTATGGTCAGCAAATTATGGTATCCAGGATTCCATTATGATGTCACAATGTATGGTCATCAGATATTTGTATCCAGGATTCCATTATGATGTCACAATGAATGGTGAGCAGATGATGGTATCCAGGCTTCCATTATGATGTCACAATGTATGGTGAGCAGATGATGGTATCCAGGATTCCATTATAATGTCACAATGTATGGTCAGGTGATGATGGTATCCAGGATTCCTTTATGATGTCACAATGTATGGTCAGTAGATGATGGTATCCATGATTCCATTATGATGTCACAATGTATGGTCAGGTGATGATGGTATCCAGGATTCCATTATGATGTCACAATGTATGGTCATCAGATATTTGTATCCAGTATTCCATTATGATGTCACAATGTATGGTCAGCAGATGATGGTATCCAAGATTCCATTATGATGTCACAATGTATGGTCAGCAAATTACGGTATCCAGGATTCCATTATGATATCACCATGTATGGTCAGCAGATGATGGTATCCAGGATTCCATTATGATGTCACCTTGTATGGTCATCAGATATTTGTATCCAGGATTCCAATATGATGTCACAATGTATGGTCAGCAAATTACGGTATCCAGGATTCCATTATGATGTCACAATGTATGGTCAGCAGATGATGGTATCCAGGATTCCATTATGATGTCACAATGTATGGTGAGCAGATGATGGAATCCAGGATTCCATTATGATGTCACAATATATTGTCAGCAGATGATGGTATCCAGGATCCCATTATGATGTCACAATGTATGGTCAGCAGATGATGGTATCCAGGATTCTATTATGATGTCACAATGTATGGTCATCAGATATTTGTATCCAGGATTCCATTATGATGTCACAATGTATGGTGAGCAGATGATGGTATCCAGGATTCTATTATGATGTCACAATGTATGGTGAGCACATGATGGTATCCAGGATTCCATTATGATGTCACAATGTATGGTGAGCAGATGATGGTATCCAGGATTCCATTATGATGTCACAATGTATGGTCAGCAGATGATGGTATCCAGGATTCTATTATGATGTCACAATGTATGGTCATCAGATATTTGTATCCAGGATTCCATTATGATGTCACAATGTATGGTGAGCAGATGATGGAATCCAGGATTCCATTATGATGTCACAATGTATTGTCAGCAGATGATGGTATCCAGGATTCCATTATGATGTCACAATGTATGGTCAGTAGATAATGGTATCCAAGATTCCATTATGATGTCACAATGTATGGTCAGCAAATTACAGTATCCAGGATTCCATTATGATGTCACAATGTATGGTCATCAGATATTTGTATCCAGGATTCCATTATGATGTCACAATGAATGGTGAGCAGATGATGGTATGCAGGATTCCATTATGATGTCACAATGTATAGGCAGTAGATGATGGTATCCATGATTCCATTATGATGTCACAATGTATGGTCAGGTGATGATGGTATCCAGGATTCCATTATGATGTCAAAATGAATGGTGAGCAGATGATGGTATCCAGGATACCATTATGATGTCACAATGTATAGTCAGGTGATGATGGTATCCAGGATTCCATTATGATGTCACATTGTATGGTCATCAGATATTTGTATCCAGTATTCCATTATGATGTCACAATGTATGGTCAGCAGATGATGGTATCCAAGATTCCATTATGATGTCACAATGTATGGTCAGCAAATTAAGGTATCCAGGATTCCATTATGATGTCACAATGTATGGTCAGCAGATGATGGTATCCAGGATTCCATTATGATGTCACAATGTATGGTCATCAGATATTTGTATCCAGGATTCCAATATGATGTCACAATGTATGGTCAGCAAATTACGGTATCCAGTATTCCATTATGATGTCACAATGTATGGTCAGCAGATGATAGTATCCAGGATTCCATTATGATGTCACAATGTATGGTCAGTAGATGATGGTATCCAGGATTCCATTATGATGTCACAATGTATGGTCAGCAGATGATGGTATCCAGGATTCCATTATGATGTCACAATGTATGGTCAGCAGATGATGTGTATCCAGGATTCCATTATGATGTCACAATGTATGGTCAGCAGATAATTGTATCCAGGATTCCATTATGATGTCACAATGTATGGTGAGCAGATGATGGTATCCAGAATTCCATTATGATGTCACAATGTATAGTCAGTAGATGATGGTATCCAGGATTCCATTATGATGTCACAATGTATGGTCAGCAGATGATGGTATCCAGGATTCCATTATGATGTCACAATGTATAGTCAGTAGATGATGGTATCCAGGATTCCATTATGATGTCACAATGTATGGTCAGCAGATGATGGTATCCAGGATTCCATTATGATGTCACAATGTATAGTCAGTAGATGATGGTATCCAGGATTCCATTATGATGTCACAATGTATAGTCAGTAGATGATGGTATCCAGGATTCCATTATGATGTCACAATGTATAGTCAGTAGATGATGGTATCCAGGATTCCATTATGATGTCACAATGTAAATTCAGTAGATGATGGTATCCAGGATTCCATTATGATGTCACAATGTATGGTCAGCAGATGATGGTATCCAGGATTCCATTATGATGTCACAATGTATGGTCAGCAGATATTGGTATCCAGGATTCCATTATGATGTCACAATGTATGGTCATCAGATGATTTGTATCCAGGATTCCATTATGATGTCACAATGTATGGTCAGCAGATGATGGTATCCAAGATTCCATTATGATGTCACAATGTATGGTCAGCAAATTACGGTATCCAGGATTCCATTATGATGTCACAATGTATGGTGAGCAGATGATGGTATCCAGGATTCCATTATGATGTCACAATGTATGGTCATCAGATATTTGTATCCAGGATTCCATTATGATGTCACAATGTATGGTCAGCAGATGATGGTATCCAGGATTCCATTATGATGTCACAATGTATGGTCAGCAGATGATGGTATCCAGGATTCCATTATGATGTCACAATGTATGGTCATCAGATATTTGTATCCAGGATTCCATTATGATGTCACAATGTATGGTGAGCAGATGATGGTATCCAGGATTCCATTATGATGTCACAATGTATGGTCAGCAGATGATGGTATCCAGGATTCCATTATGATGTCACAATGTATGGTCAGCAGATGATGGTATCCAGGATTCCATTATGATGTCACAATGTATGGTCAGCAGATGATGGTATCCAGGATTCCATTATGATGTCACAATGTATGGTCAGCAGATGATGGTATCCAGGATTCCATTATGATGTCACAATGTATGGTCAGCAGATGATGGTATCCAGGATTCCATTATGATGTCACAATGTATGGTCAGCAGATGATGGTATCCAGGATTCCATTATGATGTCACAATGTATGGTCAGCAGATGATGGTATCCAGGATTCCATTATGATGTCACAATGTATGGTCAGCAGATGATGGTATCCAGGATTCCATTATGATGTCACAATGTATGGTCAGCAAATTACGGTATCCAGGATTCCATTATGATGTCACAATGTATGGTCAGCAGATGATGGTATCCAGGATTCCATTATGATGTCACAATGTATGGTCATCAGATATTTGTATCCAGGATTCCAATATGATGTCACAATGTATGGTCAGCAAATTACGGTATCCAGTATTCCATTATGATGTCACAATGTATGGTCAGCAGATGATAGTATCCAGGATTCCATTATGATGTCACAATGTATTGTCAGTAAATTACGGTATCCAGGATTCCATTATGATGTCACAATGTATGGTCAGCAGATGATGGTATCCAGGATTCCATTATGATGTCACAATGTATGGTCATCAGATATTTGTATCCAGGATTCCAATATGATGTCACAATGTATGGTCATCAGAAATTTGTATCCAGGATTCTATTATGATGTCACAATGTATGGTGAGCAGATGATGGTATCCAGAATTCCATTATGATGTCACAATGTAAAGTCAGTAGATGATGGTATCCAGGATTCCATTATGATGTCACAATGTATGGTCAGCAGATGATGGTATCCAGGATTCCATTATGATGTCACAATGTAAATTCAGTAGATGATGGTATCCAGGGTTCCATTATGATGTCACAATGTATAGTCTGTAGATGATGGTATCAACGATTCCATTATGATGTCACAATGTATAGTCAGTAGATGATGTTATCCAGGATTCCATTATGGTGTCACAATGTAAATTCAGTAGATGATGGTATCCAGGGTTCCATTATGATGTCACAATGTATGGCCAGCAGATCATTGTATCCAAGATTCCATTATGATGTCACAATGTATGGTGAGCAGATGATGGTATCCAGAATTCCATTATGATGTCACAATGTAAAGTTAGTAGATGATGGTATCCAGGATTCCATTATGATGTCACAATGTATGGTGAGCAGATGATGGTATCCAGGATTTTATTATGATGTCACAATGTATAGTCAGTAGATGATGGTATCCAGGATTCCATTATTATGTCACAATGTATGGTCAGCAGATGATGGTATCCAGGATTCCATTATGATGTCACAATGTATAGTCAGTAGATGATGGTATCCAGGGTTCCATTATGATGTCACAATGTATAGTCAGTAGATGATGGTATCAACGATTCCATTATGATGTCACAATGTATAGTCAGTAGATGATGGTATCCAGGATTCCATTATGATGTCACAATGTAAATTCAGTAGATGATGGTATTCAGGGTTCCATTATGATGTCACAATGTATGGTCGGCAAATAACGGTATCCAGGATTCCATTATGATGTCACAATGTATGGTCATCAGATATTTGTATCCAGGATTCCAGTATGATGTCACAATGTATGGTCATCAGATATTTGTATCCAGGATTCCATTATGATGTCACAATGTATTGTCAGCAGATGATGGTATCCAAGATTCCATTATGATGTCACAATGTATGGTCAGCAAATTACGGTATCCAGGATTCCATTATGATGTCATAATGTATAGTGAGCAGATGATGGTATCCAGGATTCCATTATGATGTCACAATGTATGGTCATCAGATATTTGTATCCAGGATTCCATTATGACGTCACAATGTATGGTCAGCAAATTACGGTATCCAGGATTCCATTATGATGTCACAATGTATGGTCAGCAGATGATGGTATACAGGATTCCATTATAATGTCACAATGTATGGTCATCAGATATTTGTATCCAGGATTCCATTATGATTTCACAATGTATGGTGAGCAGATGATGGAATCCAGGATTCCATTATGATGTCACAATGTATTGTCAGCAGATAATGGTATCCAGGATTCCATTATGATGTCACAATGTATGGTCAGCAAATTACGGAATCCAGGATTCCATTATGATGTCACAATGTATAGTCTGTTGATGATGGTATCAACGATTCCATTATGATGTCACAATGTATAGTCAGTAGATGATGGTATCCAGGATTCCATTATGATGTCACAATGTATGGTCAGCAGATAATGGTATCCAAGATTCCATTATGATGTCACATTGTATGGTGAGCAGATGATTGTATCCAGAATTCCATTATGATGTCACAATGTAAAGTTAGTAGATGATGGTATCCGGGATTCCATTATGATGTCACAATGTATAGTTAGTAGATGATGGTATCCAGGATTCCATTATGATGTCACAATGTATGGTCAGCAGATGATGGTATCCAGGATTCTATTATGATGTCACAATGTATAGTCAGTAGATGATGGTATCCAGGATTCCATTATTATGTCACAATGTATGGTCAGCAGATGATGGTATCCAGGATTCCATTATGATGTCACAATGTATAGTCAGTAGATGATGGTATCCAGGATTCCATTATGATGTCACAATGTAAATTCAGTAGATGATGGTATCCAGGGTTCCATTATGATGTCACAATGTATGGTCGACAAATTACGGTATCCAGGATTCCATTATAATGTCACAATGTATGGTCATCAGATATTTGTATCCAGGATTCCATTATGATGTCACAATGTATGGTGAGCAGATGATGGAATCCAGGATTCCATTATGATATCACAATGTATGGTAAGCAGATAATGGAATCCAAGATTCCATTATGATGTCACAATGTATGGTAAGCAGATAATGGTATCCAGGATTCCATTATGATGTCACAATGTATGGTCAGCAAATTACGGTATCCAGGATTCCATTATGATGTCACAATGTATAGTGAGCAGATGATGGTATCCAGGATTCCATTATGATGTCACAATGTATGGTCATCAGATATTTGTATCCAGGATTCCATTATGATGTCACAATGTATGGTCAGCAAATTACGGTATCCAGGATTCCATTATGATGTCACAATGTATGGTCAGCCATTGATGGTATCCAGGATTCCATTATGATGTCACAATGTATGGTCATCAGATATTTGTATCCAGGATTCCATTATGATGTCACAATGTATGGTGAGCAGATGATGGAATCCAGGATTCCATTATGATGTCACAATGTATTGTCAGCAGATGATGGTATCCAGGATTCCATTATGATGTCACAATGTATGGTCAGCAGATAATGGTATCCAAGATTCCATTATGATGTCACAATGTATGGTCAGCAGATTATGGTATCCAGGATTCCATTATGATGTCACAATGTATGGTCATCAGATATTTGTATCCAGGATTCCATTATGATGTCACAATGTATGGTGAGCAGATGATGGAATCCAGGATTCCATTATGATGTCACAATGTATTGTCAGCAGATGATGGTATCCAGGATTCCATTATGATGTCACAATGTATGGTCAGCAGATAATGGTATCCAAGATTCCATTATGATGTCACAATGTATGGTCAGCAAATTACGGTATCCAGGATTCCATTATGATGTCACAATGTATTGTCAGCAGATGATGGTATCCAGGATTCCATTATGATGTCACAATGTATGGTCAGCAGATGATGGTATCCAGGATTCCATTATGATGTCACAATGTATGGTCAGCAGATGATTGGTATCCAGGATTCCATTATGATGTCACAATGTATGGTGAGCAGATGATGGTATCCAGGATTCCATTATGATGTCACAATGTATGGTCAGCAGATGATGGTATCCAGGATTCCATTATGATGTCACAATGTATGGTCAGCAGATGATGGTATCCAGGATTCCATTATGATGTCACAATGTATAGTCAGTAGATGATGGTATCCAGGATTCCATTATGATGTCACAATGTATGGTCAGGTGATGATGGTATCCAGGATTCCATTATGATGTCACAATGTATGGTCATCAGATATTTGTATCCAGGATTCCATTATGATGTCACAATGTATGGTCAGCAGATGATGGTATCCAGGATTCCATTATGATGTCACAATGTATGGTCAGCAGATTACGGTATCCAGGATTCCATTATGATGTCACAATGTATGGTCAGCAGATGATGGTATCCAGGATTCCATTATGATGTCACAATGTATGGTCATCAGATATTTGTATCCAGGATTCCATTATGATGTCACAATGTATGGTCAGCAAATTACGGTATCCAGGATTCCATTATGATGTCACAATGTATGGTCAGCAGATGATGGTATCCAGGATTCCATTATGATGTCACAATGTATGGTGAGCAGATGATGGAATCCAGGATTCCATTATGATGTCACAATGTATTGTCAGCAGATGATGGTATCCAGGATTCCATTATGATGTCACAATGTATGGTCAGCAGATGATGGTATCCAGGATTCCATTATGATGTCACAATGTATGGTCATCAGATATTTGTATCCAGGATTCCATTATGATGTCACAATGTATGGTGAGCAGATGATGGTATCCAGGATTCCATTATGATGTCACAATGTATGGTGAGCAGATGATGGTATCCAGGATTCCATTATGATGTCACAATGTATGGTCAGCAGATGATGGTATCCAGGATTCCATTATGATGTCACAATGTATGGTCAGCAGATGATGGTATCCAGGATTCCATTATGATGTCACAATGTATGGTGAGCAGATGATGGTATCCAGGATTCCATTATGATGTCACAATGTATGGTGAGCAGATGATGGTATCCAGGATTCCATTATGATGTCACAATGTATGGTCAGCAGATGATGGTATCCAGGATTCCATTATGATGTCACAATGTATAGTCAGTAGATGATAGTATCCAGGATTCCATTATGATGTCACAATGTATAGTCAGTAGATGATGGTATCCAGGGTTCCATTATGATGTCACAATGTATGGTCAGCAGATGATGGTATCCAGGATTCCATTATTATGTCACAATGTATGGTCAGCAGATGATGGTATCCAGGATTCCATTATGATGTCACAATGTATAGTCAGTAGATGATGGTATCCAGGGTTCCATTATGATGTCACAATGTATAGTCAGTAGAGATAAGCGAACACCTGGATGTTCGGGTTCGAGAGGTTCGGCCGAACTTCCGGAAAATGTCCGGGTTCGTGATCCGAACTCAACCCGAACTTCATCCCGAACCCGAACCCCATAGAAGTCAATGGGGACCCGAATTTTTGGGCACTAAAAAGGCTGTAAAAGACTCCCGGAAAGGGCTAGAGGGCTGCAAAAGGCAGCAAAATGTAGGTAAATCCCCTGCAAACAAATGTAGATAGGAAATGAATTAAAATAAAATAAAATAAAATAAATAAAAATTAACCAATATCAATTGGAGAGAGGTCCCACAGCAAGGAATCATGCGTCATATCAACCCCCACCGGAGAAGGCCACTCTCATTTATTTTGGACCAGCACCCAGACAGAGGATACAGGTCCCACAGCAAGGAATCATGCATCATATCAACCACCACCGGAGAAGGCCACTCTCATTTATTTAGGACCAGCACCCAGACAGAGGATACAGGTCACACAGCAAGGAATCATGCCTCATATCAACCACCACCGGAGAAGGCCACTCTCATGTATATTGGACCAGCACCCAGACAGAGGAGAGAGGTCCCACAACAAGGAATCATGCGTCATATCAACCCCCACCGGAGAAGGCCACTCTCATTTATTTTGGACCAGCACCCAGACAGAGGATACAGGTCCCATAGCAAGGAATCATGCGTCATATCAACCACCACCGGAGAAGACCACTCTCATTTATTTCGGACCAGCACCCAGACAGAGGAGAGAGGTTTCACAGCAGAGAATCAGGCATTTAGATCACCCACCACAGGAGTAGGCCACCATTTAGTTAATTTGACCCCTGCACCCATGTCAGATGGCACTGTTGTGGAAATTATTATGATGTGTTTTCTAATATTGTCATCGTGTCTCTCAGTGTGTAAACCACTGGAAGTGGATATCTTGCTGCGGATATAGAGACGCAGCAAGCAGTGTTTTCTTGGCGAATGGATGGATGCCGGCTGGGGCCCTCCGCCCAAAAGGCGGATTTATTGGCTTGGCGTGTATGCATTTATTAAGAGAACAATATACGGAAAGGAACGTGCATTCGTTATTTCCAGTGTGCCTGATCAACCGCTGGAGATGGTGACGCTGTTCCTATAAGTAGGCCCACATAAGAATCCTGGTGAGCCTTGTTGAGCATTGATCCCTGATCGGTGCTGAACAAGACTTCCCCCTAGTGGTGACTAAGAGACATGTTGTGGTATTCTTTCTATGTGTGTGACATCACTTCCTGTATGACTGTACTTTACCTGAAGGGAGTGGTCAGGTGTTGGGCCCGCCCACTTCCTATTTGTTATCCCTTGGTCTATGTAAATAAAGAAAGGTTCTGAGAGAGCAGTCTCTCAACAGATCTCAACCATGAAACATCTTAACTCATTACTGGGATAGTGCGACCTTTCCTTACACAAAAGAGCTGATACACGTGCTTGGGAGCGCGGGGTAAAGGAAATTACTATAACAGATGGCGAGCCGCAGCACAAACATCAGTTTCACATCACCCAGCACAAGAGAAGGCCACTTTGAGAGACTTTGACCCCTGCACCCAGACGGAGGAGAGAGGTTTCACAGCAGAGAATCAGGCATTTAGATCACCCACCACAGGAGTAGGCCATCATTTAATGGGACCCCGGCAACCATGTCAGATGGCACAAACATCAGTTTCACATCACCCAGCACAAGAGAACGCCACTTTGAGAGACTTTGACCCTTGCACCCAGACGGAGGAGAGAGGTTTCACAGCAGAGAATCAGGCATTTAGATCACCCACCACAGGAGTAGGCCATCATTTAATGGGACCCCGGCAACCATGTCAGATGGCACAAACATCAGTTTCACATCACCCAGCACAAGAGAAGGCCACTTTGAGAGACTTTGACCCCTGCACCCAGTCGGAGGAGAGAGGTTTCACAGCAGAGAATCAGGCATTTAGATCACCCACCACAGGAGTAGGCCACCATTTAATTGGACCCCGGCAACCATGTCAGATAACACAAGCATCAGTTTCACATCACCCAGCACAAGAGAAGGCCACTTTGAGAGACTTTGACCCCTGCACCCAGACGGAGGAGAGAGGTCCCACAGCAGAGATTGAAGGCATTTATATCAGCCAGCACAGGAGAAGGCCGCTTTCAGTGACTTAGGCCTTAGCACCGACACAGAGGAGACAGGTCAGATAGCACAAGCATCAGTTTCACATCAACCACCACAGGAGAAGGGCACTTTTAGAGACTTTGACCCCTGCAGCCACACGGAGGAGAGAGGTCCCACAGCAGAGATTCAGGCATTTATATCAGCCAGAACAGGAGAAGGCCGCTTTCAGTGACTTAGGCCTTAGCACCGACACAGAGGAGACAGGTCAGATAGCACAAGCATCAGTTTTACATCAACCACCACAGGAGAAGGGCACTTTTAGAGACTTTGACCCCTGCACCCAGAAGGAGGAGAGAGGTCCCACAGCAGAGAATCAGGCATCATGTCAACCACCACAGGAGTAGGCCACCTTTTGTTTCTTTGACCCCTGCAGCCACACGGAGGAGAGAGGTCCCACAGCAGAGAATCAGGCATTTCGATCACCCACCACAGGAGAAGGCCGCTTTCAGTGACTTTGGCCCCTGCACCCACACAAAGGAGACATGTCAGACAGCACAAGTATAACATTCATATCACCCAGCACAGGAGAAGGACACTTTCATGTACTTTGGCCCGGCACCCAGACAGAGGAAGGTTCATTCAACTTTGGGTTGCACCCCAAGATCCTACTTAATTTCAAAAATTGATTTTCAATGAAGAAGTGGCCAGGAGTACAAGACAACATGGTTTAAGGCAGTTATTAAGGACTACTCTGCACAAGGGAGGGTCAGGTCTTGTGGGATCCATGCCTGGTTCATTTTTATAAACGTCAGCTTGTCCACGTTGGCTGCGGACAGGCGGCTGCGTTTGTCAGTAATGACGCCCCCTGCCGTGCTGAATACACGTTCAGATAAAACGCTGGCCGCCGGGCAGGCCAGCACCTCCAAGGCATAACATGCTAATTCTGGCCACGTGGACAATTTGGAAACCCAGAAGTTGAATGGGGCCGAACCATCCGTCAGTACGTGGAGTTGTGTGCAGATGTACTGTTCAACCATGTTAGTGAAATGTTGCCTCCTGCTAACACGTTCCGTATCAGGTGGTGGGGCAGTTAGCTGTGGCGTGGAGACAAAACTTTTCCACATTTCTGCCATGCTAACCCTGCCCTCAAAGGAGCTGGCTGTGACACTGCTGCGTGGGCGACCTCTAGCTCCTCCTCTGCCTTGGCCTTCCACCTGTTCCCCTGTGACAGTTGGGAATGCTCTCAGGAGCGCGTCTACCAGTGTGCGCTTGTACTCGCGCATCTTCCTATCACGCTCCAGTGTAGGAAGTAAAGTGGGCACATTGTCTTTGTACCGTGGATCCAGCAGGGTGGCCACCCAGTAGTCAGCACACGTTAAAATGTGGGCAACTCTGCTGTGATTGCGCATGCAGCATGTAATCGCTCATGTGTGCCAGGCTCCCCAGAGGTAAGGACAAGCTGTCCGCTGTGGGAGGCGTATCGTCATCATCCTCTGTATCCCCCCAGCCACGCACCAGGGATGTGCCTGCGCTGTGCTGGGTGCCACCCCGCTGTGAACCTGCTTCATCCTCATCCTCCTCCACCTCCTCCTCATCCTCCTCGTCCTCAGTAGTGGTCCCTGGCTGGCCACATTTGTACCTGCCCTCTGCTGTTGCAAAAACCTCCCTCTGAGCCACTTCTAACAGACTGGCCTGAAAGTGCTAAAAGCGACCCGTCATCCTCCTCCTCCTCCTCCTGGCCCTGGCCCACCTCCTCTTCCATCATCGCCCTAAGCGTTTTCTCTAGGAGACATAGAATTGGTATCGTCACGCTGATAACAGTGGCATCGCCACTGGCCATGTTGGTGGCGTACTCTAAACAGCGCAACAGGGCACACAGGTCTCGCATGGAGGCCCAATCATTGGTGGTGAAGTGGTGCTGTTCCGCAGTGCGACTGACCCGTGCATGCTGCAGCTGAAACTCCACTATGGCCTGCTGCTGCTCGCACAGTCTCTCCAGCATGTGCAAGGTGGAGTTCCACCGGGTGGGCACGTCGCATATTAGGCGGTGAGCGGGAAGGCCGAAGTTCCGCTGTAGCGCTGACAGGCGAGCAGCGGCTTTATGCAGCAGCTCTGACATGTCTGGGTAGTTGTGAATGAACTTTTGCACCACCAAATTCAGCACATGCGCCAGGCAAGGGATGTGCGTCAAACCGGCTAGTCCCAGAGCTGCCACGAGATTTCGCCCATTATCGCACACAACCAGGCCGGGCTTGAGGCCCACCGGCAGCAACCACTGGTCGGTCTGTTGTTCAATACCCCGCCACAACTCCTGCGCGGTGTGGGGCCTGTCCCCCAAACATATGAGTTTCAGAATGGCCTGCTGACATTTACCCGGGGCTGTGCTGAAGTTGGTGGTGAAGGTGTGTGGCTGACTGGATGAGCTGGTGGAAGCAGAGGAGGAGGAGGAAGCCGAGTAGGAGGAGGAGGCTACAGGAGGCAAAGAATGATGCCCTGTGATCCTTGGCGGCGGAAGGACGTGCGCCAAGGAACTCTCCGCCTGGGGCCCAGCCGCCACTACATTTACCCAGTGTGCAGTTAGGGAGATATAGCGTCCCTGGCCGTGCTTACTGGTCCACGTATCTGTGGTTAGGTGGACCTTGCCACAAATGGCGTTGCGCAGTGCACACTTGATTTTATCGGACACTTGCATGTGCAGGGAAGGCACGGCTGTCTTGGAGAAGTAGTGGCGGCTGGGAACCACATACTGGGGACAGCCATGGCCATCAGCTGTTTGAAGCTGTCTGTGTCCACTCAGCCGGAATGACAGCATTTCAAAGGCCAGTAGTTTAGAAATGCTGGCATTCAGGCCAAGAGCTCGAGGGTGACTAGGTGGGAATTTGCGCTTCCTCTCAAAGGTTTGAGAGATGGAGAGCTGAACGCTGCTGTGTGAAATAGTGGAGACGCTAGGTGGCGGTGGTGGTGGTGGTGTCGGTGGCACATCCTCTGTTTGCTGCTCGGCAGGTGGCAACATTCCTCTCGAGGCGGAAGCTGAGGCAGCAGCGGTAGAGGGAGCAGGGGAGCCTGAGCGGGTTCCTTGTTTTTAAGGTGTGTACTCCACTGCAGTTCATGCTTTGCATGTAGATGCCTGATCATGCAGGTGGTGCTCAGGTTAAGAACGTTAATGCCTCGCCTCAGGGTCTGATGGCACAGCGTGCAAACCACTCTGGTCTTGTCGTCAGCACATTGTTTGAAGAAGTGCCATGCCAGGGAACTCCTTGAAGATGCCTTTGGGGTGCTGGGTCCCTGTTGGCGCTGGCCAATAGCAGGCAAACTCTCTGGACGGCGGCTGTTCTGCTTTTGCCCCCTGCTCCCTCTTTGGCTTCGCTGTTGTCTCGGTCTCACCACTGCCTCTTCCTCTGAACTATTTAAGTCAGCGGCACGACCTTCAGTCCATGTGGGGTCTAAGACCTCATCGTCCTTCTGCATCGTCTTCCACCCAGTCTTCCTCCCTGACCTCCTCCTGTTCAGTCTGCACACTGCAATAAGACGCGGCAGTGGGCACCAGTGTTTCGTCATCATCAGAGACTCGGTCACTCTGCTGTGGTGGTATTCCCATGTCCTCATCATCTGGATACATAAGTGGTTGTGCATCAGTGCATGGAATGTCTTCCACCGCTGGGGAAGGGCTAGGTGGACGCCCTGGAAAACCGTGGGAGCAGAGTCTTCAAACAGAATAGGAGACTGCTGCATAACTTGAGGCTCAGCCAGTTTCCCTGATATGCATGGGGGTGATGTGACAGACTGATGGGCTTGGTTTTCAGGTGCCACCTGTGCGCTTTCCGCAGAAGACTGGGCGGAAGACAATGTGGTGAACGTGCTGGAAGCACTGTCGGCCACCCAATCGACTAATGCCTGTACCTGCTCAGGCCTTACCATCCTCATAACGGCATTGGGCCCCACCAAATATCGCTGTAAATTCTGCCGGCTACTTGAGGGAGTTGGTTCACTACTTTGTGCGCCTGAGGCCGAACGGCCACGTCCTCTGCCAGCAACAGAGGCTCCACGGACACCACCACGACCGCGTCCTCGTCCCTTAATAGAATGTTTCCTCATTGTTGCGATTCAACTCGCACCACAATAAAATATATTATTTTTAGCCCCAAAATTCCCACACTGGAAGATATAATTCTTTTTCCGGTATTAATTACAAGAAGACTGCTGCAAATTGGACATCTGAATTTTTAAAATGCTAGTTTTGGTACATAGATTCCCACACGGGAGATATAATTCCTTTTACAGGAGTGAAAACGTGAGGCCTAGTGTTTCTGGTCTAACAAACACCAGATTGATTAAATTGGCCTTTTTTTCACCAAAATTACAACACTGGACAATAATGCCTTTTGGCGGTATTATTTACAAGAAAACTGCTGCAAATTGGACATCTGAATTTTTAAAATGCTAGTTTTGGTACATAGATTCCCACACGGGGAGATATAATTCCTTTTACAGGAGTAAAAACGTGAGGCCTAGTGTTTCTGGTCTAACAAACACCAGATTGATTAAATTGGCCTTTTTTCACCAAAATTACAACACTGGACAATAATGCCTTTTGGCGGTATTATTTACAAGAAAACTGCTGCAAATTGGACATCTGAATTTTTAAAATGCTAGTTTTGGTACATAGATTCCCACACGGGGAGATATAATTCCTTTTACAGGAGTAAAAACGTGAGGCCTAGTGTTTCTGGTCTAACAAACACCAGATTGATTAAATTGGCCTTTTTTCACCAAAATTACAACACTGGACAATAATGCCTTTTGGCGGTATTATTTACAAGAAAACTGCTGCAAATTGGACATCTGAATTTTTAAAATGCTAGTTTTGGTACATAGATTCCCACACGGGAGATATAATTCCTTTTACAGGAGTAAAAACGTGAGGCCTAGTGTTTCTGGTCTAACAAACACCAGATTGATTAAATTGGCCTTTTTTTCACCAAAATTACAACACTGGACGATATAATGCCTTTTGGCGGTATTATTTACAAGAAAACTGCTGCAAATTGGACATCTGAATTTTTAAAATGCTAGTTTTGGTACATAGATTCCCACACGGGAGATATAATTCCTTTTACAGGAGTAAAAACGTGAGGCCTAGTGTTTCTGGTCTAACAAACACCAGATTGATTAAATTGGCCTTTTTTCACCAAAATTACAACACTGGACAATAATGCCTTTTGGCGGTATTATTTACAAGAAAACTGCTGCAAATTGGACATCTGAATTTTTAAAATGCTAGTTTTGGTACATAGATTCCCACACGGGGAGATATAATTCCTTTTACAGGAGTAAAAACGTGAGGCCTAGTGTTTCTGGTCTAACAAACACCAGATTGATTAAATTGGCCTTTTTTCACCAAAATTACAACACTGGACAATAATGCCTTTTGGCGGTATTATTTACAAGAAAACTGCTGCAAATTGGACATCTGAATTTTTAAAATGCTAGTTTTGGTACATAGATTCCCACACGGGAGATATAATTCCTTTTACAGGAGTAAAAACGTGAGGCCTAGTGTTTCTGGTCTAACAAACACCAGATTGATTAAATTGGCCTTTTTTCACCAAAATTACAACACTGGACGATATAATGCCTTTTGGCGGTATTATTTACAAGAAAACTGCTGCAAATTGGACATCTGAATTTTTAAAATGCTAGTTTTGGTACATAGATTCCCACACGGGAGATATAATTCCTTTTACAGGAGTAAAACGTGAGGCCTAGTGTTTCTGGTCTAACAAACACCAGATTGATTAAATTGGCCTTTTTTCACCAAAATTACAACACTGGACAATAATGCCTTTTGGCGGTATTATTTACAAGAAAACTGCTGCAAATTGGACATCTGAATTTTTAAAATGCTAGTTTTGGTACATAGATTCCCACACGGGAGATATAATTCCTTTTACAGGAGTAAAAACGTGAGGCCTAGTGTTTCTGGTCTAACAAACACCAGATTGATTAAATTGGCCTTTTTTCACCAAAATTACAACACTGGACGATATAATGCCTTTTGGCGGTATTATTTACAAGAAAACTGCTGCAAATTGGACATCTGAATTTTTAAAATGCTAGTTTTGGTACATAGATTCCCACACGGGAGATATAATTCCTTTTACAGGAGTAAAAACGTGAGGCCTAGTGTTTCTGGTCTAACAAACACCAGATTGATTAAATTGGCCTTTTTTCACCAAAATTACAACACTGGACAATAATGCCTTTTGGCGGTATTATTTACAAGAAAACTGCTGCAAATTGGACATCTGAATTTTTAAAATGCTAGTTTTGGTACATAGATTCCCACACGGGAGATATAATTCCTTTTACAGGAGTAAAACGTGAGGCCTAGTGTTTCTGGTCTAACAAACACCAGATTGATTAAATTGGCCTTTTTTCACCAAAATTACAACACTGGACAATAATGCCTTTTGGCGGTATTATTTACAAGAAAACTGCTGCAAATTGGACATCTGAATTTTTAAAATGCTAGTTTTGGTACATAGATTCCCACACGGGAGATATAATTCCTTTTACAGGAGTAAAAACGTGAGGCCTAGTGTTTCTGGTCTAACAAACACCAGATTGATTAAATTGGCCTTTTTTCACCAAAATTACAACACTGGACAATAATGCCTTTTGGCGGTATTATTTACAAGAAAACTGCTGCAAATTGGACATCTGAATTTTTAAAATGCTAGTTTTGGTACATAGATTCCCACACGGGAGATATAATTCCTTTTACAGGAGTAAAACGTGAGGCCTAGTGTTTCTGGTCTAACAAACACCAGATTGATTAAATTGGCCTTTTTTCACCAAAATTACAACACTGGACGATATAATGCCTTTTGGCGGTATTATTTACAAGAAAACTGCTGCAAATTGGACATCTGAATTTTTAAAATGCTAGTTTTGGTACATAGATTCCCACACGGGAGATATAATTCCTTTTACAGGAGTAAAACGTGAGGCCTAGTGTTTCTGGTCTAACAAACACCAGATTGATTAAATTGGCCTTTTTTCACCAAAATTACAACACTGGACAATAATGCCTTTTGGCGGTATTATTTACAAGAAAACTGCTGCAAATTGGACATCTGAATTTTTAAAATGCTAGTTTTGGTACATAGATTCCCACACGAGGAGATATAATTCCTTTTACAGGAGTAAAAACGTGAGGCCTAGTGTTTCTGGTCTAACAAACACCAGATTGATTAAATTGGCCTTTTTTCACCAAAATTACAACACTGGACGATATAATGCCTTTTGGCGGTATTATTTACAAGAAAACTGCTGCAAATTGGACATCTGAATTTTTAAAATGCTAGTTTTGGTACATAGATTCCCACACGGGAGATATAATTCCTTTTACAGGAGTAAAAACGTGAGGCCTAGTGTTTCTGGTCTAACAAACACCAGATTGATTAAATTGGCCTTTTTTCACCAAAATTACAACACTGGACGATATAATGCCTTTTGGCGGTATTATTTACAAGAAAACTGCTGCAAATTGGACATCTGAATTTTTAAAATGCTAGTTTTGGTACATAGATTCCCACACGGGAGATATAATTCCTTTTACAGGAGTAAAACGTGAGGCCTAGTGTTTCTGGTCTAACAAACACCAGATTGATTAAATTGGCCTTTTTTTCACCAAAATTACAACACTGGACGATATAATGCCTTTTGGCGGTATTAATTACAAGAGGACTGCTGGTATTTCAGAACACCGGAATTTTTAAAATGCTAGTTTTGCTAGATAAATTTCCCACACTGGGAGAAATATTGCCTAAGCCTTTTTACAGTATTAATTACAACAGGAGTGCTTCTTCTGGTCTAACACCAGAATAATTTTATTATTACGGTGAAAGCTTTTTCTAATTTATATTTCTGGCACATAAAAAAAAAAATATTTCTGGCTGACAGTATTGGACTTGGCTGTAGTGCCACTGGCTAGCCTAGCTGGAACAGCACATTCATGGGATTTGCTATCCAAGTGGGTTACTTTCAGTTTCACCACTGATATATTAAATATCTTTGCAGTTAGTATGGGTGACACAAGCACAGCCAAACCCCTGATGTAGTATATCTATGAAAAAATCGACTATTACATGAGATTAATGGACGTTGTGGCAGCTTTTGCTGTAGCACCACAAGTCCCAAAATGGCCACCGCCTATCAGCCCAGTAACATGTGCCAGAAAACGGTCTGCCCAGCCAGAAAAAAATAGACTTTGACTGAGCAGCTGAATCGCTGTTGTTCTGATTCACAGGTGTAGATTTTACACTTCTTTGGAGCTTTGGTTTAGACTCTGTGGCAGCTTGTGCTGGCGCACCACAAGTCCCAAAATGGCCACCGCCAGTCAGCCCAGTTACATGTGCCAGTAAAAATCGCTCTGGCCAGTCTCAACAAAATAGTGACTTTCAGTGAACAGCTCAGCTGAGTTGTTCTGATGCACAGGTGTAGAAAGGTAGATCATTCAATCACTTCTTTATCCCTGCCTATCTCGCCCTCACAGAAGCTGCATCCTCTTCCTACACTAGTCAGAGCAGTGTGACGTGCGGCACTACGTGACTCCAGCTTAAATAGAGGCTGGGTCACATGCTGCACTTGGCCAATCACAGCCATGCCATTAGTAGGCATGGCTGTGATGGGCTCTTAGGGCAAGAAGTAAAACGCTAGCTGATTGGCTGCTGTGCAGCCCTTCAGAAAGCGGGAAGAAATCGACGAACACCGGACCCGAACCCGAACTTTTTTGAAAATGTCCGGGTTCGGGTCCGTGTCACGGACACCCCAAAATTCGGTACAGACCCGAACAATTCTCGAACTGTTCGCTCAACACTAATAGTCAGTAGATGATGGTATCAACGATTCCATTATGATGTCACAATGTATAGTCAGTAGATGATGGTATCAACGATTCCATTATGATGTCACAATGTATGGTCAGCAGATGATGGTATCCAGGATTCCATTATGATGTCACAATGTATGGTCATCATATATTTGTATCCAGGATTCCATTATGATGTCACAATGTAAAGTGAGCAGATGATGGTCTCCAGGACTCCATTATGATGTCACAATGTATTGTCATCAGATGATAGAATCCAGGATTCCATTAGGATGTCACAATGTATGTTCCTTAGTTAATAGCATTCAGGATTCCATTATGATGTCACAATAAATAGTCAGCAGATGATAGAATCCAGGATTCCATTGTGATGTCACAATGCATGGTAATTAGATAATAGCATTCAGGATTCCGTTGTGATGTCACAATGTATGGTGAGCAGATGATGGTATCCAGGATTCCATTATGATGTCACAATGTATGGTGAGCAGATGATGGTATCCAGGATTCCATTATGAAGTCACAATGTATGGTCAGTAGATGATAGTATCCAGGATTCCATTATGATGTCACAATGTATGGTCAGCAGATATTAGTATCCAGGATTCCATTATGATGTCACAATGTATGGTCAGCTGAGAATAGTATCCGGGATTCCATTAAGATGTCACAATGTATGGTCAGCAGATGATGGTATCCAGGCAGGGGCGTAGCTATAGGGGGTGCAGCGGTAGCAGTCGCTACCGGGCCCAGGAGCCTGAAGGGGCCCAAAGACACCCGCATAAGAAGACACACAAAGCACTGAGGGAAGGGGGGCCCGAGCTGAACGCTTGCACCAGGGCCCATGAGCCTTTAGCTACGCCCCTGTATCCAGGATTCCATTATGATGTCACAATGTATGGTCATCAGATATTTGTATCCAGTATTCCATTATGATGTCACAATGTATGGTCAGCAGATGATGGTATCCAAGGTTCCATTATGATGTCACAATGTATGGTCAGCAAAATACGGTATCCAGGATTCCATTATGATGTCACAATGTATGGTCAGAAGATGATGGTATCCAGGATTCCATTATGATGTCACAATGTATGGTCATCAGATATTTGTATCCAGGATTCTATTATGATGTCACAATGTATGGTCAGCAGATAATGGTATCCAAGATTCCATTATGATGTCACAATGTATGGTCAGCAAATTACGGTATCCAGGATTCCATTATGATGTCACAATGTATGGTCAGTATATGATGGTATCCAGGATTCCAGTATGATGTCACAATGTATGGTGAGCAGATGATGGTATCCAGAATTCCATTATGATGTCACAATGTTAAGTCAGTAGATGATGGTATCCAGGATTCCATTATGATGTCACAATGTTAAGTCAGTAGATGATGGTATCCAGGACTCCATTATGATGTCACAATGTATAATCAGTAGATGATGGTATCCAGGATTCTATTATGATGTCACAATGTATGGTCATCAGATATTTGTATCCAGGATTCCATTATGATGTCACAATGTATGGTGAACAGATGATGGTATCCAGGATTCCATTATGATGTCACAATGTAAAGTGAGTAGATGATGGTATCCAGGGTTCCATTATGATGTCACAATGTATAGTCAGTAGATGATGGTATCAACGATTCCATAATGATGTCACAATGTATGGTCAGCAGATGATGGTATCCAGGATTCCATTATGATGTCACAATGTATGGTCATCAGATATTTGTATCCAGGATTCCATTATGATGTCACAATGTATGGTCAGCAGATGATGGTCTCCAGGACTCCATTATGATGTCACAATGTATTGTCATCAGATGATAGAATCCAGGATTCCATTATGATGTCACAATGTATGTTCCTTAGTTAATAGCATTCAGGATTCCATTATGATGTCACAATGTATGGTCAGCTGAGAATAGTATCCGGGATACTATTAAGATGTCACAATGTATGGTCAGCAGATGATGGTATCCAGGATTCCATTATGATGTCACAATGTATGGTCAGCAGATAATGGTATCCAGGATTCCATTATGATGTCATAATGTATGGTGAGCAGATGATGGTATCCAGAATTCCATTATGATGTCACAATGTATGGTGAGCAGATGATGGTATCCAGGATTCCATTATGATGTCACAATGTAAAGTCAGTAGATGATGGTATCCAGGATTCCATTATGATGTCACAATGTATAGTCAGTAGATGATGGTATCCATGATTCCATTATGATGTCACAATGTATGGTCAGGTGATGATGGTATCCAGGATTCCATTATGATGTTACAATGTATGGTCATCAGATATTTGTATCCAGTATTCCATTATGATATCACAATGTATTGTGTGCAGATGATGGTATCCAAGATTCCATTATGATGTCACAATGTATTTTCAGCAAATTACGGTATCCAGGATTCCATTATGATGTCACAATGTATGGTCAGCAGATGATGGTATCCAGGATTCCATTATGACGTCACAATATATGGTCATCAGATATTTGTATCCAGGATTCCATTATGATGTCACAATATATGGTCATCAGATATTTGTATCCAGGATTCCATTATGATGTCACAATGTATGGTCAGCAAATTACGGTATCCAGGATTCCATTATGATCTCACAATGTATGGTCAGCAGATGATGGTATCCAGGATTCCATTATGACGTCACAATATATGGTCATCAGATATTTGTATCCAGGATTCCATTATGATGTCACAATGTATGGTGAGCAGATGATGGAATCCAGGATTCCATTATGATGTCACAATGTATTGTCAGCAGATGATGGTATCCAGGATTCCATTATGATGTCACAATGTATGGTCAGCAGATAATGGTATCCAAGATTCCATTATGATGTCACAATGTATGGTCAGCAAATTACGGTATCCAGGATTCCATTATGATGTCACAATATATTGTGAGCAGATGATGGTATCCAGGATTCCATTATGATGTCACAATGTATGGTGAGCATATGATGGTATCCAGGATTCCAGTATGATGTGTGGGGAGTCGCTTTGGTAGATAGCGGTGCGGGTCCAGTACAGAGGCAGAACAAGGAGTCCAGAACCTGCAATAAACAGTGTTTTATTCACACTGACACAAAACAAATGATAAACAGTCTCTTGGTGTTAATTCACACACACTTCAGAAGTCATGAGGCAAAACAAAAAGAGTCCAAAGCAGGATCCAATCACCTGTGAGGTTTAAGGTGCGGGTTCGCACCTGGCTGTCAGCCGAGCCGCAGGACAAACCATCTTCAGGGTTCCAGGAAAAACCCCACTTTGCTGAGCTCCTTCCTCCAGGTCAGAGAGCTCCACAGCACTGTTAGTAGCTCCAGGACAATCACAGCCACACCTGCTGGTGCTGGCTGTGTTTTAAAGGCCCTGGAAAACCGTGGGGAATAGGCACCCACCCAACTCTTTGCCTACTCCCAGTAAGAGCCGGCCCGGATTGGCTTTGCAGCCAAACTAAATATCAAGGTGTCAAACAGCACTAGCTGCTGCTGACACACGAAAACCCGGCTCTTACCTCACCGAGGCCAGGAACCTCGGTGACACGTACCTGCCATCGACCACGGTACCTTGCACCCTCTTACACACCCCCTTTGTTCAACCCTGAGGGGTGAACACATGTGAGGCAGTGGACGCGGGACAGGGCATCTGCGTTACCCTGCAAGCGGCCTGCCCTGTGTTCTACAGAGAACTTGAAGTTCTGCAGGGATAGGAACCACCTGGTGACCCGAGCATTCCTCTCCTTGGCCTGGCTCATCCACTTGAGAGGGAATGGTCGGTCACCAGACGGAACCTCCTCCCTAACAGGTAGTAGCGGAGAGATTCGAGTGCCCACTTGATAGCCAGGCACTCCCTCTCCACTATACTATACCTGGACTCGGCGGGACTGAGCTTACGGCTCAGGAAGACAACGGGATGTTCTTCCCCGTTGACCTCCTGAGACAGTACCGCACCGAGGCCTACCTCCGAGGCGTCGGTCTGTACGACGAACTCCCTGTTGAAGTCGGGTGTCACCAAAACCGGGGACCCACACAGGGCCGACTTCAACGCGGAGAAAGCCTCCTCCGCCTTCTCACTCCAGCTAACCTTCCCAGACTTTCGCCCCTTCAACAGGTCTGTCAACGGCGCTGCTATTGTGGCAAAGTGGGGCACAAACCGCATGTAGTACCCTACCATTCCCAGGAAGGACTTTACCTGCCTGGTGGTGACCGGTCGGGGCCAGTTACGTATGGCTTCTACCTTAGTTACCTGCGGCTTGATGACTCCCCGCCCAATAACATATCCCAGATATTTGGTCTCTTCCAACCCAATCGCACACTTCTTTGGATTGGCGGTTAGTCCAGCTTTCCTCAGGGCATCCACTACCGCCTGCACTTTGGGCAAATGGCTTTCCCAGTCGGTGCTGTGGATGATTACATCATCTAAGTAGGCCGAGGCGTACCGACGATGAGGTCGCAGTACAATATCCATTAACCTTTGGAAGGTGGCGGGGCGCCATGCAGGCCAAAGGGTAACACCTTGTAATGATACAGGCCCTGCGGGGTAACAAAGCGTTTTTCCTTGGCCGCCTCCGTTAAGGGTACTTGCCAGTATCCTTTAGTGAGGTCTAGCACAGAAAAATAACGGGCTTGCCCTAAATTCTCAACAAGCTCGTCTACCCGGGGCATGGGATATGCATCGAACTTGGACACTTCATTTAATTTGCGAAAATCGTTGCAGAACCGCAACGTCCCATCCGGCTTGGGTATTAGAACTATGGGACTGGCCCACTCACTTTTCGACTCCTCAATGACATCAAGCTTCAACATTAATTGCACTTCCTCCGCGATGGCCCGTCGCCGAGCCTCGGGTACCCGGTATGGTTTTAACCGGATCTTGACCTGAGGCTCAGTGACGATGTCATGTTGGATGAGAGACGTGCGGCCAGGGAGGTCCGAGAACACATCCGTGTTTCGACTGATGAACTCCCTGACTTCCTGAACTTGTTTGGAAGACAGGCTGTCTGCAATTTTTACCGTGGTTACTGCTTCACAGGCCTCGAACTGTGGGGCTGGCTCCTTTTCACCTAGAAGCCCTGGCCGGGGGCTGTTGTCGGTCGGCCGTGTCCCTATCTTTCCACGGCTTTAGTAAATTCACGTGGTACACCTGCTCCGGCTTGCGCCGCCCTGGCTGGTGTACTTTGTAATTTACTTCCCTACCTTCTCGATCACCTCATAGGGGCCCTGCCACCTAGCTAGGAACTTGCTGTCAAGGGTGGGTACCAGGACCAAAACCCGATCTCCCGGATTGAAGTCCCGTACTCGAGCCTGACGATTATACACCCTACTCTGGGCTTGTTGCGCTGCCTCCATATGCTCCCGGACCAGCGGCAACACCCTTTCCATCCGTTCCTGCATCTGGGTGACATACTCAATGACACTTTTGTGGGGACAGGCTGTTGTTCCCACGCTTCCTTGGCGATATCCAACAGGCCCCGAGGGTGTCTGCCATAAAGCAGTTCGAAGGGCGAGAACCCAGTAGAGGCCTGGGGCACCTCTCGCACTGCGAACATGAGATAGGGCAGAAGCAGGTCCCAGTCCTTCCCATCTCTAGACACCACCCTTTTTAACATATTTTTTAGAGTTTGGTTAAACCTTTCGACAAGACCGTCCGTTTGCGGATGGTAAACGGACGTCCGCAATTGCTTTATACGCAATAATTTACACAGTTCCCTCATAACTTTGGACATAAAGGGGTCCCTTGGTCTGTCAGAACCTCTTTTGGCAGGCCCACACGGGAAAACATTTCCATTAACTCTTTGGCAATGAGCTTAGCTGAGGTATGTCGCAGAGGCACCGCCTCCGGATACCGAGTGGCATAGTCGAGAACTACCAGAATGTGTTGGTGGCCCCTGGCAGAACTTTGGTACAGGCCCGATTAGATCCATAGCGATACGCTCAAACGGGACCTCAATGATTGGAAGAGGTACAAGGGGACTACGGAAATGTGGCTGGGGGCTATTTACCTGACAGGTTGGACAAGATTTACAATATTCTTCTACCTCCTTAAACACACCAGGCCAATAAAACCGCTGCAGTATGCGGTCCTGGGTTTTCTGCCACCCCAAGTGTCCCCCAAGAACATGTTGGTGGGCAAGCTCCATGACAAGCTTACGATACGCTGTGGGCACCACCAACTGTTCAACAGATTCACCCGGATTTGGTTCACCCGATATAACATTTCTTGGTGAGCGACAAAGCGGGAAATATTAACTCAGCCCCTGGCTTCTGGGGTTTACCATCAATTTCCACCACATTCTCCCAGGCCCTGGTTAGGGTTTGGTCCCGGTGTTGGGCGGTCCCAAAATTGTCTCCGGAGACGTGGAGGTCTGCCAACTCAGGTCCTGGTGGCAAGTCCTCCATGTCTCCCACCATTACACTCAGTGGGGGTGTCTCCCCTCTATCACAGAAGTGGTGGTCACCCCTACCGCAGGCCCTTCGGACTCGGGCTCCCAGGGCTCTGGCCTCCCACTGGAACCAGGCCACTCTGCTAGGGTTACCCCTGTCTCAGGGCTATTAGTCACTTTCATCTCAGGCCATAGGGACGGAAAACCAGGGAAGTCTCTCCCAATTATTAGTTCATAAGGTAGCTTTGTGGAGATCGCCACTTCACAAGTCCATGTACCGGCCACCGTGGACAGAGACATTACGGCAGTGGGATAGTCCTTTAAGTCTCCATGTATGCACACCACACCAACTTTCCGGCCCGTATACTGGGTGGGCTGTACCAGGGCAGCACTTACCAGGGTTACTAGGCTCCCTGAGTCCAGCAGCGCCACTGCCAGATTATCACCCACTTGCACCTGGCACAGGTGACGATTGTCCATTGTCTCGGGGTGCCGGTTGCACACAGTCTCCGGGCATACATGGAAGCCCGGTACCCATAATTAGTCTCCATGGGTTCTCCCCACTGTGGACAGTCGGCCCTCACGTGGCCAGGCTCGTGACACCGCCAGCAGACTATCGGGGCCGGGTCTACAGGGGTACACCCGAGCAGGTTTCTCGGGTACCAGTCGTCGGGACTGGATGGGAGACCTCCGGGTTTGACTGGCCCCTCCCAACAACACCCCTTTCAAGTTTTTTGTGGCCTCATAGCGCTCCACCAGGTCGACAATTTCCAGGGCATTAGTGGGTGATACCTGGCCGATCCAGTGCTGAAGGGGGTAAGGCAAAGCCCTCCAGAACATGACAGCCAGCAGACGGTCCAACATAGCAGTTGGACTGAGAATATCAGGCTGCAGCCATTTTTGCAACCTGTGCAGCAACTCATAGTACTGCGGCCGGGCAGGTTCAGCCGCTTTAAAGTCCCACTGGTGGACCCGCTGAGCCCGGACTAACACGTTTACCCCCAGCCTGGCCAGGATCTCCCCCTTCACCGTGGGGTAATCAGCAGCCTGGTCATCTGCTAAATCAGAGAAAACCTGCTGGGGACCGGATGCCAGGAACGGAGCGACCACTTCAGCCCACTGGTCACGGGGTAACTTCTCCCTCATGGCCACCTTTTCAAAGACCGCCAGATATGTCTCAACGTCGTCTGAGGGGGTCATCTTTGGGATCGCCGCACGGACCGCTTTCCGGGCATCATGGATGTGTTGGGACGCTCCTGCAGCTTGTAACGCAATCACGTGCTTTAACAGTAGCTGGTTGGTCTCCTGCTGCTGCTTGTTAGCCTCCCGCTGCTGCAGGTTAGCCTCCATGAGAGCTTTTACAACCGCCTCCATGTTGCCAGAAATTCCTGCTTGTAACTCAGCAGATAATGGTATCCAAGATTCCATTATGATGTCACAATGTATGGTCAGCAAATTACGGTATGCAGGATTCCATTATGATGTCACAATGTATTGTGAGCAGATGATGGTATCCAGGATTCCATTATGATGTCACAATGTATGGTGAGCATATGATGGTATCCAGGATTCCAGCATGATGTCACAATGTATGGTGAGCAGATGATGGTATCCAGAATTCCATTATGATGTCACAATGTAAAGTCAGTAGATGATGGTATCCAGGATTCCATTATGATGTCACAATGTATAGTCAGTAGATGATGGTATCCAGGATTCCATTATGATGTCACTATGTATGGTCAGCAGATGATGGTATCCAGGATTCTATTATGATTTCACAATGTATGGTCATCAGATATTTGTATCCAGGATTCCATTATGATGTCACAATGTATGGTGAGCAGATGATGGTATCCAGGATTCTATTATGATGTCACAATGTATGGTCAGCAGATGATGGTATCCAGGATTCCATTATGATGTCACAATGTATGGTGAGCAGATGATGGTATCCAGAATTCCATTATGATGTCACAATGTAAAGTCAGTAGATGATGTATCAGGATTCCATTATGATGTCACAATGTATAGTCAGTAGATGATGGTATCCAGGATTCCATTATGATGTCACAATGTATGGTCAGCAGATGATGGTATCCAGGATTCCATTATGATGTCACAATGTATAGTCAGTAGATGATGGTATCCAGGATTCCATTATGATGTCACAATGTATGGTCAGCAGATGATGGTATCCAGGATTCCATTATGATGTCACAATGTATAGTCAGTAGATGATGGTATCCAGGATTCCATTATGATGTCACAATGTAAAGTCAGTAGATGATGGTATCCAGGGTTCCATTATGATGTCACAATGTATAGTCAGTAGATGATGGTATCCAGCGATTCCATTATGATGTCACAATGTATGGTCAGCAGATGATGGTATCCAGGATTCCATTATGATGTCACAATGTATGGTGAGCAGATGATGGTATCCAGGATTCCATTATGATGTCACAATGTAAAGTCAGTAGATGATGGTATCCAGGATTCTATTATGATGTCACAATGTATGGTCAGCAGATGATGGTATCCAGGATTCTATTATGATGTCACAATGTATGGTCAGCAGATGATGGTATCCAGGATTCCATTATGATGTCACAATGTATGGTGAGCACATGATGGTATCCAGGATTCCATTATGATGTCACAATGTATGGTGAGCAGATGATGGTATCCAGAATTCCATTATGATGTCACAATGTAAAGTCAGTAGATGATGGTATCCAGGATTCCATTATGATGTCACAATGTATAGTCAGTAGATGATGGTATCCAGGATTCCATTATGATGTCACAATGTATGGTCAGCAGATGATGGTATCCAGGATTCTATTATGATGTCACAATGTATAGTCAGTAGATGATGGTATCCAGGATTCCATTATGATGTCACAATGTATGGTCAGCAGATGATGGTATCCAGGATTCCATTATGATGTCAACAATGTATAGTCAGTAGATGATGGTATCCAGGGTTCCATTATGATGTCACAATGTATAGTCAGTAGATGATGGTATCAACGATTCCATTATGATGTCACTATGTATGGTCAGCAGATGATGGTATCCAGGATTCCATTATGATGTCACAATGTATGGTCAGCAGATGATGGTATCCAGGATTCCATTATGATGTCACAATGTATAGTCAGTAGATGATGGTATCCAGGATTCCATTATGATGTCACAATGTATAGTCAGCAGATGATGGTATCCAGGATTCCATTATGATGTCACAATGTATGGTCAGCAGATGATGGTATCCAGGATTCCATTATGATGTCACAATGTATGGTCAGCAGATGATGGTATCCAGGATTCCATTATGATGTCACAATGTATGGTCAGTAGATGATGGTATCCAGGATTCCATTATGATGTCACAATGTATGGTCAGCAGATGATGGTATCCAGGATTCCATTATGATGTCACAATGTATGGTCAGCAGATGATGGTATCCAGGATTCCATTATGATGTCACAATGTATGGTCAGCAGATGATGGTATCCAGGATTCCATTATGATGTCACAATGTATGGTCAGCAGATGATGGTATCCAGGATTCCATTATGATGTCACAATGTATGGTCAGCAGATGATGGTATCCAGGATTCCATTATGATGTCACAATGTATAGTCAGTAGATGATGGTATCCAGGATTCCATTATGATGTCACAATGTATAGTCAGCAGATGATGGTATCCAGGATTCCATTATGATGTCACAATGTATGGTCAGCAGATGATGGTATCCAGGATTCCATTATGATGTCACAATGTATGGTCAGCAGATGATGGTATCCAGGATTCCATTATGATGTCACAATGTATGGTCAGTAGATGATGGTATCCAGGATTCCATTATGATGTCACAATGTATGGTCAGCAGATGATGGTATCCAGGATTCCATTATGATGTCACAATGTATGGTCAGCAGATGATGGTATCCAGGATTCCATTATGATGTCACAATGTATGGTCAGCAGATGATGGTATCCAGGATTCCATTATGATGTCACAATGTATGGTGAGCAGATGATGGTATCCAGGATTCCATTATGATGTCACAATGTAAAGTCAGTAGATGATGGTATCCAGGATTCCATTATGATGTCACAATGTATAGTCAGTAGATGATGGTATCCAGGATTCCATTATGATGTCACAATGTATGGTCAGCAGATGATGGTATCCAGGATACTATTATGATGTCACAATGTATAGTCAGTAGATGATGGTATCCAGGATTCCATTATTATGTCACAATGTATGGTCAGCAGATGATGGTATCCAGGATTCCATTATGATGTCACAATGTATAGTCAGTAGATGATGGTATCCAGGGTTCCATTATGATGTCACAATGTATAGTCAGTAGATGATGGTATCAACGATTCCATTATGATGTCACAATGTATAGTCAGTAGATGATGGTATCCAGGATTCCATTATGATGTCACAATGTAAAGTCAGTAGATGATGGTATCCAGGGTTCCATTATGATGTCACAATGTATAGTCAGTAGATGATGGTATCAACGATTCCATTATGATGTCACAATGTATGGTCAGCAGATGATGGTATCCAGGATTCCATTATGATGTCACAATGTATGGTGAACAGATGATGGTATCCAGGATTCCATTATGATGTCACAATGTAAAGTCAGTAGATGATGGTATCCAGGATTCCATTATGATGTCACAATGTATAGTCAGTAGATGATGGTATCCAGGATTCCATTATGATGTCACAATGTATGGTCAGCAGATGATGGTATCCAGGATTCTATTATGATGTCACAATGTATAGTCAGTAGATGATGGTATCCAGGATTCCATTATGATGTCACAATGTATGGTCAGCAGATGATGGTATCCAGGATTCCATTATGATGTCACAATGTATAGTCAGTAGATGATGGTATCCAGGATTCCATTATGATGTCACAATGTATGGTCAGCAGATGATGGTATCCAGGATTCCATTATGATGTCACAATGTATAGTCAGTAGATGATGGTATCCATGATTCCATTATGATGTCACAATGTATGGTCAGGTAGATGATGGTATCCAGGATTCCATTATGATGTCACAATGTATGGTCATCAGATATTTGTATCCAGTATTCCATTATGATGTCACAATGTATGGTCAGCAGATGATGGTATCCAAGATTCCATTATGATGTCACAATGTATGGTCAGCAAATTACGGTATCCAGGATTCCATTATGATGTCACAATGTATGGTCAGCAGATGATGGTATCCAGGATTCCATTATGATGTCACAATGTATGGTCAGCAGATGATGGTATCCAGGATTCCATTATGATGTCACAATGTATGGTGAGCAGATGATGGTATCCAGGATTCCATTATGATGTCACAATGTATGGTCATCAGATATTTGTATCCAGGATTCCATTATGATGTCACAATGTATGGTCAGCAAATTACGGTATCCAGGATTCCATTATGATGTCACAATGTATGGTCAGCAGATGATGGTATCCAGGATTCCATTATGATGTCACAATGTATGGTCATCAGATATTTGTATCCAGGATTCCATTATGATGTCACAATGTATGGTGAGCAGATGATGGAATCCAGGATTCCATTATGATGTCACAATGTATTGTCAGCAGATGATGGTATCCAGGATTCCATTATGATGTCACAATGTATGGTCAGCAGATAATGGTATCCAAGATTCCATTATGATGTCACAATGTATGGTCAGCAGATTACGGTATCCAGGATTCCATTATGATGTCACAATGTATTGTGAGCAGATGATGGTATCCAGGATTCCATTATGATGTCACAATGTATGGTGAGCATATGATGGTATCCAGGATTCCATTATGATGTCACAATGTAAAGTCAGTAGATGATGGTATCCAGGATTCCATTATGATGTCACAATGTATAGTCAGTAGATGATGGTATCCAGGATTCCATTATGATGTCACAATGTATGGTCAGCAGATGATGGTATCCAGGATTCTATTATGATGTCACAATGTATAGTCAGTAGATGATGGTATCCAGGATTCCATTATGATGTCACAATGTATGGTCAGCAGATGATGGTATCCAGGATTCCATTATGATGTCACAATGTATAGTCAGTAGATGATGGTATCCAGGATTCCATTATGATGTCACAATGTATAGTCAGTAGATGATGGTATCCAGGATTCCATTATGATGTCACAATGTATAGTCAGTAGATGATGGTATCCAGGATTCCATTATGATGTCACAATGTAAAGTCAGTAGATGATGGTATCCAGGATTCCATTATGATGTCACAATGTATAGTCAGTAGATGATGGTATCAGCGATTCCATTATGATGTCACAATGTATGGTCAGCAGATGATGGTATCCAGGATTCCATTATGATGTCACAATGTATGGTGAGCAGATGATGGTATCCAGGATTCCATTATGATGTCACAATGTAAAGTCAGTAGATGATGGTATCCAGGATTCCATTATGATGTCACAATGTATAGTCAGTAGATGATGGTATCCAGGATTCCATTATGATGTCACAATGTATGGTCAGCAGATGATGGTATCCAGGATTCTATTATGATGTCACAATGTATAGTCAGTAGATGATGGTATCAGGATTCCATTATGATGTCACAATGTATGGTCAGCAGATGATGGTATCCAGGATTCCATTATGATGTCACAATGTATAGTCAGTAGATGATGGTATCCAGGATTCCATTATGATGTCACAATGTATAGTCAGTAGATGATGGTATCAGCGATTCCATTATGATGTCACAATGTATGGTCAGTAGATGATGGTATCCAGGATTCCATTATGATGTCACAATGTATAGTCAGTAGATGATGGTATCCAGGGTTCCATTATGATGTCACAATGTATAGTCAGTAGATGATGGTATCCAGGATTCCATTATGATGTCACAATGTATGGTCAGCAGATGATGGTATCCAGGATTCCATTATGATGTCACAATGTATAGTCAGTAGATGATGGTATCCAGGATTCCATTATGATGTCACAATGTATGGTCAGCAGATGATGGTATCCAGGATTCCATTATGATGTCACAATGTATGGTCAGTAGATGATGGTATCCAGGATTCCATTATGATGTCACAATGTATGGTGAGCAGATGATGGTATCCAGGATTCCATTATGATGTCACAATGTATAGTCAGTAGATGATGGTATCCAGGATTCCATTATGATGTCACAATGTATAGTCAGCAGATGATGGTATCCAGGATTCCATTATGATGTCACAATGTATGGTCAGCAGATGATTGGTATCCAGGATTCCATTATGATGTCACAATGTATGGTGAGCAGATGATGGTATCCAGGATTCCATTATGATGTCACAATGTATGGTCAGTAGATGATGGTATCCAGGATTCCATTATGATGTCACAATGTATGGTCAGTAGATGATGGTATCCAGGATTCCATTATGATGTCACAATGTATGGTGAGCAGATGATGGTATCCAGGATTCCATTATGATGTCACAATGTATAGTCAGCAGATGATGGTATCCAGGATTCCATTATGATGTCACAATGTATGGTCAGCAGATGATGGTATCCAGGATTCCATTATGATGTCACAATGTATGGTCAGCAGATGATGGTATCCAGGATTCCATTATGATGTCACAATGTATGGTGAGCAGATGATGGTATCCAGGATTCCATTATGATGTCACAATGTATAGTCAGTAGATGATGGTATCCAGGATTCCATTATGATGTCACAATGTATGGTCAGCAGATGATGGTATCCAGGATTCCATTATGATGTCACAATGTATAGTCAGTAGATGATGGTATCCAGGATTCCATTATTATGTCACAATGTATGGTCAGCAGATGATGGTATCCAGGATTCCATTATGATGTCACAATGTATAGTCAGTAGATGATGGTATCCAGGATTCCATTATGATGTCACAATGTATAGTCAGTAGATGATGGTATCCAGGATTCCATTATGATGTCACAATGTATGGTCAGCAGATGATGGTATCCAGGATTCTATTATGATGTCACAATGTATAGTCAGTAGATGATGGTATCCAGGATTCCATTATGATGTCACAATGTATGGTGAGCAGATGATGGTATCCAGAATTCCATTATGATGTCACAATGTAAAGTCAGTAGATGATGGTATCCAGGATTCCATTATGATGTCACAATGTATAGTCAGTAGATGATGGTATCCAGGATTCCATTATGATGTCACAATGTATGGTCATCAGATGATTTGTATCCAGGATTCCATTATGATGTCACAATGTATGGTGAGCAGATGATGGTATCCAGGATTCTATTATGATGTCACAATGTATGGTCAGTAGATGATGGTATCCAGGATTCCATTATGATGTCACAATGTATAGTCAGTAGATGATGGTATCAGGATTCCATTATGATGTCACAATGTATAGTCAGTAGATGATGGTATCCAGGATTCCATTATGATGTCACAATGTATAGTCAGTAGATGATGGTATCCAGGATTCCATTATGATGTCACAATGTATAGTCAGTAGATGATGGTATCAAGGATTCCATTATGATGTCACAATGTATGGTCAGCAGATGATGGTATCCAGGATTCCATTATGATGTCACAATGTATGGTGAGCAGATGATGGTATCCAGGATTCCATTATGATGTCACAATGTAAAGTCAGTAGATGATGGTATCCAGGATTCCATTATGATGTCACAATGTATGGTCAGCAGATGATGGTATCCAGGATTCCATTATGATGTCACAATGTATAGTCAGTAGATGATGGTATCCAGGATTCCATTATGATGTCACAATGTATGGTCAGCAGATGATGGTATCCAGGATTCCATTATGATGTCACAATGTATAGTCAGTAGATGATGGTATCCAGGATTCCATTATGATGTCACAATGTATAGTCAGTAGATGATGGTATCAGCGATTCCATTATGATGTCACAATGTATGGTAAGCAGATGATGGTATCCAGGATTCTATTATGATGTCACAATGTATAGTCAGTAGATGATGGTATCCAGGATTCCATTATGATGTCACAATGTATGGTCAGCAGATGATGGTATCAACGATTCCATTATGATGTCACAATGTATAGTCAGTAGATGATGGTATCCAGGATTCCATTATGATGTCACAATGTAAAGTCAGTAGATGATGGTATCCAGGATTCCATTATGATGTCACAATGTATAGTCAGTAGATGATGGTATCAGCGATTCCATTATGATGTCACAATGTATGGTCAGCAGATGATGGTATCCAGGATTCCATTATGATGTCACAATGTATAGTCAGTAGATGATGGTATCCAGGATTCCATTATGATGTCACAATGTATGGTCAGCAGATGATGGTATCCAGGATTCCATTATGATGTCACAATGTATGGTCAGCAGATGATGGTATCCAGGATTCCATTATGATGTCACAATGTATGGTGAGCAGATGATGGTATCCAGGATTCCATTATGATGTCACAATGTATGGTCAGCAGATGATGGTATCCAGGATTCCATTATGATGTCACAATGTATGGTCAGCAGATGATGGTATCCAGGATTCCATTATGATGTCACAATGTATGGTCAGCAGATGATGGTATCCAGGATTCCATTATGATGTCACAATGTATGGTCAGCAGATGATGGTATCCAGGATTCCATTATGATGTCACAATGTATGGTCAGCAAATGATGGTATCCAGGATTCCATTATGATGTCACAATGTATTGTGAGCAGATGATGGTATCCAGGATTCCATTATGATGTCACAATGTATGGTGAGCAGATGATGGTATCCAGGATTCCAGTATGATGTCACAATGTATGGTGAGCAGATGATGGTATCCAGAATTCCATTTTGATGTCACAATGTAAAGTCAGTAGATGATGGTATCCAGGATTCCATTATGATGTCACAATGTATAGTCAGTAGATGATGGTATCCAGGATTCCATTATGATGTCACTATGTATGGTCAGCAGATGATGGTATCCAGGATTCTATTATGATGTCACAATGTATGGTCATCAGATATTTGTATCCAGGATTCCATTATGATGTCACAATGTATGGTGAGCAGATGATGGTATCCAGGATTCTATTATGATGTCACAATGTATGGTCAGCAGATGATGGTATCCAAGATTCCATTATGATGTCACAATGTATGGTGAGCAGATGATGGTATCCAGAATTCCATTATGATGTCACAATGTAAAGTCAGTAGATGATGGTATCCAGGATTCCATTATGATGTCACAATGTATAGTCAGTAGATGATGGTATCCAGGATTCCATTATGATGTCACAATGTATGGTCAGCAGATGATGGTATCCAGGATTCTATTATGATGTCACAATGTATAGTCAGTAGATGATTGGTATCCAGGATTCCATTATGATGTCACAATGTATGGTCAGCAGATGATGGTATCCAGGATTCCATTATGATGTCAAAAATAGTGATAGATCAGATTCATGTATGATGTCACATTCAGGTATCAGTTCATGGTGACTGAGTCATGATGATGGTCCATATATGATGAGATCACGAATCCGCATTATGATGTCACATGTCTGTCAGATGATGGTATCCAGGATTCCATTATGACTGTCAGCAAAGAATGGTCAGTAGATGATGGTATCTAGGATTCCATTATGATGTCACAATGTATGGTCATCAGATGACTTGTATCCAGGATTCCACTATGATGTCAATCATGGTGAGCAGATATGGCATCAGATTCCATTATGATGTCACATGTATCAGTCAGCAGATGATGGTATCCAGGATTCCATTATGATGTCACAATGTATGGTCAGCAGATGATGGTATCCAGGATTCCATTATGATGTCACAATGTATGGTCAGCAGATGATGGTATCCAGGATTCCATTATGATGTCACAATGTATGGTCAGCAGATGATGGTATCCAGGATTCCATTATGATGTCACAATGTATGGTCAGCAGATGATGGTATCCAGGATTCCATTATGATGTCACAATGTATAGTCAGTAGATGATGGTATCCAGGATTCCATTATGATGTCACAATGTATAGTCAGTAGATGATGGTATCCAGGATTCCATTATGATGTCACAATGTATGGTCAGCAGATGATGGTATCCAGGATTCCATTATGATGTCACAATGTATGGTCAGCAGATGATGGTATCCAGGATTCCATTATGATGTCACAATGTATAGTCAGTAGATGATGGTATCCAGGATTCCATTATGATGTCACAATGTATGGTCAGCAGATGATGGTATCCAGGATTCCATTATGATGTCACAATGTATGGTCAGTAGATGATGGTATCCAGGATTCCATTATGATGTCACAATGTATAGTCAGTAGATGATGGTATCCAGGATTCCATTATGATGTCACAATGTATAGTCAGTAGATGATGGTATCCAGGATTCCATTATGATGTCACAATGTATAGTCAGCAGATGATGGTATCCAGGATTCCATTATGATGTCACAATGTATAGTCAGTAGATGATGGTATCCAGGATTCCATTATGATGTCACAATGTATGGTCAGCAGATGATGGTATCCAAGATTCCATTATGATGTCACAATGTATGGTCAGCAGATGATGGTATCCAGAATTCCATTATGATGTCACAATGTAAAGTCAGTAGATGATGGTATCCAGGATTCCATTATGATGTCACAATGTATAGTCAGTAGATGATGGTATCCAGGATTCCATTATGATGTCACAATGTATGGTCAGCAGATGATGGTATCCAGGATACTATTATGATGTCACAATGTATAGTCAGTAGATGATGGTATCCAGGATTCCATTATTATGTCACAATGTATGGTCAGCAGATGATGGTATCCAGGATTCCATTATGATGTCACAATGTATAGTCAGTAGATGATGGTATCCAGGATTCCATTATGATGTCACAATGTATAGTCAGTAGATGATGGTATCAACGATTCCATTATGATGTCACAATGTATAGTCAGTAGATGATGGTATCCAGGATTCCATTATGATGTCACAATGTAAAGTCAGTAGATGATGGTATCCAGGGTTCCATTATGATGTCACAATGTATAGTCAGTAGATGATGGTATCAACGATTCCATTATGATGTCACAATGTATGGTCAGCAGATGATGGTATCCAGGATTCCATTATGATGTCACAATGTATGGTGAACAGATGATGGTATCCAGGATTCCATTATGATGTCACAATGTATAATGAGTAGATGATGGTATCCAGGATTCCATTATGATGTCACAATGTATAGTCAGTAGATGATGGTATCCAGGATTCCATTATGATGTCACAATGTATGGTCAGTAGATGATGGTATCCAGGATTCCATTATGATGTCACAATGTATAGTCAGTAGATGATGGTATCCAGGATTCCATTATGATGTCACAATGTATGGTGAGCAGATGATGGTATCCAGGATTCCATTATGATGTCACAATGTATAGTCAGCAGATGATGGTATCCATGATTCCATTATGATGTCACAATGTATGGTCAGGTAGATGATGGTATCCAGGATTCCATTATGATGTCACAATGTATGGTCATCAGATGATTTGTATCCAGGATTCCATTATGATGTCACAATGTATGGTCAGCAGATGATGGTATCCAAGATTCCATTATGATGTCACAATGTATGGTCAGCAGATGATGGTATCCAGGATTCCATTATGATGTCACAATGTATGGTCAGCAGATGATGGTATCCAGGATTCCATTATGATGTCACAATGTATGGTCATCAGATATTTGTATCCAGGATTCCATTATGATGTCACAATGTATGGTCAGCAGATGATGGTATCCAGGATTCCATTATGATGTCACAATGTATGGTCAGCAGATGATGGTATCCAGGATTCCATTATGATGTCACAATGTATGGTCAGCAGATGATAGTATCCAGGATTCCATTATGATGTCACAATGTATGGTCATCAGATGATTTGTATCCAGGATTCCATTATGATGTCACAATGTATGGTCATGCAGATGATGGTATCCAGGATTCCATTATGATGTCACAATGTATGGTCAGCAGATGATGGTATCCAGGATTCCATTATGATGTCACAATGTATGGTCATCAGATGATTGGTATCCAGGATTCCATTATGATGTCACAATGTATGGTGAGCAGATGATGGTATCCAGGATTCCATTATGATGTCACAATGTATGGTCAGCAGATGATGGTATCCAGGATTCCATTATGATGTCACAATGTATGGTCAGCAGATGATGGTATCCAGGATTCCATTATGATGTCACAATGTATGGTCAGCAGATGATGGTATCCAGGATTCCATTATGATGTCACAATGTATGGTCATCAGATATTTGTATCCAGGATTCCATTATGATGTCACAATGTATGGTGAGCAGATGATGGAATCCAGGATTCCATTATGATGTCACAATGTATTGTCAGCAGATGATGGTATCCAGGATTCCATTATGATGTCACAATGTATGGTCAGCAGATAATGGTATCCAAGATTCCATTATGATGTCACAATGTATGGTCAGCAGATTATGGTATCCAGGATTCCATTATGATGTCACAATGTATTGTCAGCAGATGATGGTATCCAGGATTCCATTATGATGTCACAATGTATGGTCAGCAGATGATGGTATCCAGGATTCCATTATGATGTCACAATGTATGGTCAGCAGATGATGGTATCCAGGATTCCATTATGATGTCACAATGTATGGTCATCAGATGATTTGTATCCAGGATTCCATTATGATGTCACAATGTATGGTGAGCAGATGATGGTATCCAGGATTCCATTATGATGTCACAATGTATTGTCAGCAGATGATGGTATCCAGGATTCCATTATGATGTCACAATGTATGGTCAGCAGATGATGGTATCCAGGATTCCATTATGATGTCACAATGTATGGTCAGCAGATGATGGTATCCAGGATTCCATTATGATGTCACAATGTATGGTCAGCAGATGATGGTATCCAGGATTCCATTATGATGTCACAATGTATGGTCAGCAGATGATGGTATCCAGGATTCCATTATGATGTCACAATGTATGGTCATCAGATATTTGTATCCAGGATTCCATTATGATGTCACAATGTATGGTGAGCAGATGATGGTATCCAGGATTCCATTATGATGTCACAATGTATGGTCAGCAGATGATGGTATCCAGGATTCCATTATGATGTCACAATGTATGGTGAGCAGATGATGGTATCCAGAATTCCATTATGATGTCACAATGTATAGTCAGTAGATGATGGTATCCAGGATTCCATTATGATGTCACAATGTATGGTCAGTCAGATGATGTGTATCCAGGATTCCATTATGATGTCACAATGTATGGTCAGCAGATGATGGTATCCAGGATTCCATTATGATGTCACAATGTATGGTCATCAGATATTTGTATCCAGGATTCCATTATGATGTCACAATGTATGGTGAGCAGATGATGGTATCCAGGATTCTATTATGATGTCACAATGTATGGTCAGCAGATGATGGTATCCAAGATTCCATTATGATGTCACAATGTATGGTGAGCAGATGATGGTATCCAGGATTCCATTATGATGTCACAATGTATGGTCAGCAGATGATGGTATCCAGGATTCCATTATGATGTCACAATGTATGGTCAGCAGATGATGGTATCCAGGATTCCATTATGATGTCACAATGTATGGTCAGCAGATGATGGTATCCAGGATTCCATTATGATGTCACAATGTATGGTCATCAGATATTTGTATCCAGGATTCCATTATGATGTCACAATGTATGGTGAGCAGATGATGGAATCCAGGATTCCATTATGATGTCACAATGTATTGTCAGCAGATGATGGTATCCAGGATTCCATTATGATGTCACAATGTATGGTCAGCAGATGATGGTATCCAGGATTCCATTATGATGTCACAATGTATGGTCAGCAGATGATGGTATCCAGGATTCCATTATGATGTCACAATGTATGGTCAGCAGATGATGGTATCCAGGATTCCATTATGATGTCACAATGTATGGTGAGCAGATGATGGTATCCAGGATTCCATTATGATGTCACAATGTATGGTCAGCAGATGATGGTATCCAGGATTCCATTATGATGTCACAATGTATGGTCAGCAGATGATGGTATCCAGGATTCCATTATGATGTCACAATGTATGGTCAGCAGATTATGGTATCCAGGATTCCATTATGATGTCACAATGTATGGTGAGCAGATGATGGTATCCAGGATTCCATTATGATGTCACAATGTATGGTCAGCAGATGATGGTATCCAGGATTCCATTATGATGTCACAATGTATGGTGAGCAGATGATGGTATCCAGAATTCCATTATGATGTCACAATGTAAAGTCAGTAGATGATGGTATCCAGGATTCCATTATGATGTCACAATGTATAGTCAGTAGATGATGGTATCCAGGATTCCATTATGATGTCACAATGTATGGTCAGCAGATGATGGTATCCAGGATTCTATTATGATGTCACAATGTATGGTCATCAGATATTTGTATCCAGGATTCCATTATGATGTCACAATGTATGGTGAGCAGATGATGGTATCCAGGATTCTATTATGATGTCACAATGTATGGTCAGCAGATGATGGTATCCAGGATTCCATTATGATGTCACAATGTATGGTCAGCAGATGATGGTATCCAGGATTCCATTATGATGTCACAATGTATAGTCAGTAGATGATGGTATCCAGGATTCCATTATGATGTCACAATGTATGGTCAGCAGATGATGGTATCCAGGATTCCATTATGATGTCACAATGTATGGTCAGCAGATGATGGTATCCAGGATTCCATTATGATGTCACAATGTATGGTCAGCAGATGATGGTATCCAGGATTCCATTATGATGTCACAATGTATAGTCAGCAGATGATGGTATCCAGGATTCCATTATGATGTCACAATGTATGGTCAGCAGATGATGGTATCCAGGATTCCATTATGATGTCACAATGTATAGTCAGTAGATGATGGTATCCAGGATTCCATTATGATGTCACAATGTATAGTCAGTAGATGATGGTATCCAGGATTCCATTATGATGTCACAATGTATGGTCAGCAGATGATGGTATCCAGGATTCCATTATGATGTCACAATGTATGGTCAGCAGATGATGGTATCCAGGATTCCATTATGATGTCACAATGTATGGTCAGCAGATGATGGTATCCAGGATTCCATTATGATGTCACAATGTATAGTCAGCAGATGATGGTATCCAGGATTCCATTATGATGTCACAATGTATGGTCAGCAGATGATGGTATCCAGGATTCCATTATGATGTCACAATGTATGGTCAGCAGATGATGGTATCCAGGATTCCATTATGATGTCACAATGTATGGTCAGCAGATGATGGTATCCAGGATTCCATTATGATGTCACAATGTATGGTCATCAGATATTTGTATCCAGGATTCCATTATGATGTCACAATGTATGGTCAGCAGATGATGGTATCCAGGATTCCATTATGATGTCACAATGTATTGTCAGCAGATGATGGTATCCAGGATTCCATTATGATGTCACAATGTATGGTCAGCAGATGATGGTATCCAGGATTCCATTATGATGTCACAATGTATGGTCAGCAGATGATGGTATCCAGGATTCCATTATGATGTCACAATGTATGGTCAGCAGATGATGGTATCCAGGATTCCATTATGATGTCACAATGTATGGTCAGCAGATGATGGTATCCAGGATTCCATTATGATGTCACAATGTATGGTCAGCAGATGATGGTATCCAGGATTCCATTATGATGTCACAATGTATGGTCAGCAGATGATTGGTATCCAGGATTCCATTATGATGTCACAATGTATGGTGAGCAGATGATGGTATCCAGGATTCCATTATGATGTCACAATGTATGGTCAGCAGATGATGGTATCCAGGATTCCATTATGATGTCACAATGTATGGTCAGCAGATGATGGTATCCAGGATTCCATTATGATGTCACAATGTATGGTCAGCAGATGATGGTATCCAGGATTCCATTATGATGTCACAATGTATGGTCAGCAGATGATGGTATCCAGGATTCCATTATGATGTCACAATGTATGGTCAGCAGATGATGGTATCCAGGATTCCATTATGATGTCACAATGTATGGTCAGCAGATATATGGTATCCAGGATTCCATTATGATGTCACAATGTATGGTGAGCAGATGATGGTATCCAGGATTCCATTATGATGTCACAATGTATGGTCAGCAGATGATGGTATCCAGGATTCCATTATGATGTCACAATGTATGGTGAGCAGATGATGGTATCCAGAATTCCATTATGATGTCACAATGTATAGTCAGTAGATGATGGTATCCAGGATTCCATTATGATGTCACAATGTATAGTCAGTAGATGATGGTATCCAGGATTCCATTATGATGTCACAATGTATGGTCAGCAGATGATGGTATCCAGGATTCTATTATGATGTCACAATGTATGGTCATCAGATATTTGTATCCAGGATTCCATTATGATGTCACAATGTATGGTGAGCAGATGATGGTATCCAGGATTCTATTATGATGTCACAATGTATGGTCAGCAGATGATGGTATCCAAGATTCCATTATGATGTCACAATGTATGGTGAGCAGATGATGGTATCCAGGATTCCATTATGATGTCACAATGTATGGTCAGCAGATGATGGTATCCAGGATTCCATTATGATGTCACAATGTATGGTCAGCAGATGATGGTATCCAGGATTCCATTATGATGTCACAATGTATGGTCAGCAGATGATGGTATCCAGGATTCCATTATGATGTCACAATGTATGGTCATCAGATATTTGTATCCAGGATTCCATTATGATGTCACAATGTATGGTGAGCAGATGATGGTATCCAGGATTCCATTATGATGTCACAATGTATGGTCAGCAGATGATGGTATCCAGGATTCCATTATGATGTCACAATGTATGGTCAGCAGATAATGGTATCCAGGATTCCATTATGATGTCACAATGTATGGTCAGCAGATTACGGTATCCAGGATTCCATTATGATGTCACAATGTATGGTGAGCAGATGATGGTATCCAGGATTCCATTATGATGTCACAATGTATGGTGAGCAGATGATGGTATCCAGGATTCCATTATGATGTCACAATGTATGGTGAGCAGATGATGGTATCCAGAATTCCATTATGATGTCACAATGTAAAGTCAGTAGATGATGGTATCCAGGATTCCATTATGATGTCACAATGTATAGTCAGTAGATGATGGTATCCAGGATTCCATTATGATGTCACAATGTATGGTCAGCAGATGATGGTATCCAGGATTCTATTATGATGTCACAATGTATGGTCATCAGATATTTGTATCCAGGATTCCATTATGATGTCACAATGTATGGTGAGCAGATGATGGTATCCAGGATTCCATTATGATGTCACAATGTATGGTCAGCAGATGATGGTATCCAAGATTCCATTATGATGTCACAATGTATGGTCAGCAGATGATGGTATCCAGGATTCCATTATGATGTCACAATGTATAGTCAGTAGATGATGGTATCCAGGATTCCATTATGATGTCACAATGTATAGTCAGTAGATGATGGTATCCAGGATTCCATTATGATGTCACAATGTATGGTCAGCAGATGATGGTATCCAGGATTCCATTATGATGTCACAATGTATGGTCAGCAGATGATGGTATCCAGGATTCCATTATGATGTCACAATGTATGGTCAGCAGATGATGGTATCCAGGATTCCATTATGATGTCACAATGTATGGTCAGCAGATGATGGTATCCAGGATTCCATTATGATGTCACAATGTATGGTCAGCAGATGATGGTATCCAGGATTCCATTATGATGTCACAATGTATGGTCAGCAGATGATGGTATCCAGGATTCCATTATGATGTCACAATGTATGGTCAGCAGATGATGGTATCCAGGATTCCATTATGATGTCACAATGTATGGTCAGCAGATGATGGTATCCAGGATTCCATTATGATGTCACAATGTATGGTCAGCAGATGATGGTATCCAGGATTCCATTATGATGTCACAATGTATGGTCAGCAGATGATGGTATCCAGGATTCCATTATGATGTCACAATGTATGGTCAGCAGATGATGGTATCCAGGATTCCATTATGATGTCACAATGTATGGTCATCAGATATTTGTATCCAGGATTCCATTATGATGTCACAATGTATGGTCAGCAGATGATGGTATCCAGGATTCCATTATGATGTCACAATGTATGGTCAGCAGATGATGGTATCCAGGATTCCATTATGATGTCACAATGTATGGTCAGCAGATGATGGTATCCAGGATTCCATTATGATGTCACAATGTATGGTCAGTAGATGATGGTATCCAGGATTCCATTATGATGTCACAATGTATGGTCAGCAGATGATGGTATCCAGGATTCCATTATGATGTCACAATGTATGGTCAGCAGATGATGGTATCCAGGATTCCATTATGATGTCACAATGTATGGTCAGCAGATGATGGTATCCAGGATTCCATTATGATGTCACAATGTATGGTCAGCAGATGATGGTATCCAGGATTCCATTATGATGTCACAATGTATGGTCAGCAGATGATGGTATCCAGGATTCCATTATGATGTCACAATGTATTGTCAGCAGATGATGGTATCCAGGATTCCATTATGATGTCACAATGTATGGTCAGCAGATAATGGTATCCAGGATTCCATTATGATGTCACAATGTATGGTCAGCAGATGATGGTATCCAGGATTCCATTATGATGTCACAATGTATGGTCAGCAGATGATGGTATCCAGGATTCCATTATGATGTCACAATGTATGGTGAGCAGATGATGGTATCCAGGATTCCATTATGATGTCACAATGTATGGTCAGCAGATGATGGTATCCAGGATTCCATTATGATGTCACAATGTATAGTCAGTAGATGATGGTATCCAGGATTCCATTATGATGTCACAATGTATAGTCAGTAGATGATGGTATCCAGGATTCCATTATGATGTCACAATGTATGGTCAGCAGATGATGGTATCCAGGATTCCATTATGATGTCACAATGTATGGTCAGCAGATGATGGTATCCAGGATTCCATTATGATGTCACAATGTATGGTCAGCAGATGATGGTATCCAGGATTCCATTATGATGTCACAATGTATGGTCAGCAGATGATGGTATCCAGGATTCCATTATGATGTCACAATGTATGGTGAGCAGATGATGGTATCCAGGATTCCATTATGATGTCACAATGTATAGTCAGTAGATGATGGTATCCAGGATTCCATTATGATGTCACAATGTATAGTCAGTAGATGATGGTATCCAGGATTCCATTATGATGTCACAATGTATGGTCAGCAGATGATGGTATCCAGGATTCCATTATGATGTCACAATGTATGGTCATCAGATATTTGTATCCAGGATTCCATTATGATGTCACAATGTATGGTCAGCAGATGATGGTATCCAGGATTCCATTATGATGTCACAATGTATGGTCAGCAGATGATGGTATCCAGGATTCCATTATGATGTCACAATGTATGGTCAGCAGATGATGGTATCCAGGATTCCATTATGATGTCACAATGTATGGTCAGCAGATGATGGTATCCAGGATTCCATTATGATGTCACAATGTATGGTCAGCAGATGATGGTATCCAGGATTCCATTATGATGTCACAATGTATGGTCAGCAGATGATGGTATCCAGGATTCCATTATGATGTCACAATGTATGGTCATCAGATATTTGTATCCAGGATTCCATTATGATGTCACAATGTATGGTGAGCAGATGATGGAATCCAGGATTCCATTATGATGTCACAATGTATTGTCAGCAGATGATGGTATCCAGGATTCCATTTTGATGTCACAATGTATGGTCAGCAGATAATGGTATCCAAGATTCCATTATGATGTCACAATGTATGGTCAGCAAATTACGGTATCCAGGATTCCATTATGATGTCACAATGTATTGTGAGCAGATGATGGTATCCAGGATTCCATTATGATGTCACAATGTATGGTCAGCATATGATGGTATCCAGGATTCCAGTATGATGTCACAATGTAGGGTGAGCAGATGATGGTATCCAGAATTCCATTTTGATGTCACAATGTAAAGTCAGTAGATGATGGTATCCAGGATTCCATTATGATGTCACAATGTATAGTCAGTAGATGATGGTATCCAGGATTCCATTATGATGTCACTATGTATGGTCAGCAGATGATAGTATCCAGGATTCTATTATGATGTCACAATGTATGGTCATCAGATATTTGTATCCAGGATTCCATTATGATGTCACAATGTATGGTGAGCAGATGATGGTATCCAGGATTCTATTATGATGTCACAATGTATGGTCAGCAGATGATGGTATCCAAGATTCCATTATGATGTCACAATGTATGGTGAGCAGATGATGGTATCCAGAATTCCATTATGATGTCACAATGTAAAGTCAGTAGATGATGGTATCCAGGATTCCATTATGATGTCACAATGTATAGTCAGTAGATGATGGTATCCAGGATTCCATTATGATGTCACAATGTATGGTCAGCAGATGATGGTATCCAGGATTCCATTATGACGTCACAATATATGGTCATCAGATATTTGTATCCAGGATTCCATTATGATGTCACAATGTATGGTCAGCAGATGATGGTATCCAGGATTCTATTATGATGTCACAATGTATGGTCAGCAGATGATGGTATCCATGATTCCATTATGATGTCACAATGTATGGTGAGCAGATGATGGTATCCAGGAATCTATTATGATGTCACAATGTATGGTCTGCAAATTACGGTATCCAGGATTCAATTATGATGTCACAATGAATGGTGAGCACATGATGGTATCCAGGATTCCATTATGATGTCACAATGTATGGTGAGCAGATGATGGTATCCAGGATTCCATTATGATGTCACAATGTATGGTCAGCAGATGATGGTATCCAGGATTCCATTATGATGTCACAATGTATGGTCAGTAGATGATGGTATCCAGGATTCCATTATGATGTCACAATGTATGGTCATCAGATGATTTGTATCCAGGATTCCATTATGATGTCACAATGTATGGTCAGCAGATGATGGTATCCAAGATTCCATTATGATGTCACAATGTATGGTCAGCAAATTACGGTATCCAGGATTCCATTATGATGTCACAATGTATGGTCAGCAGATGATGGTATCCAGGATTCCATTATGATGTCACAATGTATGGTCATCAGATATTTGTATCCAGGATTCCATTATGATGTCACAATGTATGGTCAGCAAATTACGGTATCCAGGATTCCATTATGATGTCACAATGTATGGTCAGCAGATGATGGTATCCAGGATTCCATTATGATGTCACAATGTATGGTCATCAGATATTTGTATCCAGGATTCCATTATGATGTCACAATGTATGGTCAGCAGATGATGGTATCCAGGATTCCATTATGATGTCACAATGTATGGTCAGCAGATGATGGTATCCAGGATTCCATTATGATGTCACAATGTATGGTCAGCAGATGATGGTATCCAGGATTCCATTATGATGTCACAATGTATAGTCAGTAGATGATGGTATCCAGGATTCCATTATGATGTCACAATGTATGGTCAGTAGATGATGGTATCCAGGATTCCATTATGATGTCACAATGTATGGTCAGCAGATGATGGTATCCAGGATTCCATTATGATGTCACAATGTATGGTCAGCAGATGATGGTATCCAGGATTCCATTATGATGTCACAATGTATGGTCAGCAGATGATGGTATCCAGGATTCCATTATGATGTCACAATGTATGGTCAGCAGATGATGGTATCCAGGATTCCATTATGATGTCACAATGTATGGTCAGCAGATGATGGTATCCAGGATTCCATTATGATGTCACAATGTATAGTCAGTAGATGATGGTATCCAGGATTCCATTATGATGTCACAATGTATGGTCAGCAGATGATTGGTATCCAGGATTCCATTATGATGTCACAATGTATGGTCAGCAGATGATGGTATCCAGGATTCCATTATGATGTCACAATGTATGGTCAGCAGATGATGGTATCCAGGATTCCATTATGATGTCACAATGTATGGTCAGCAGATGATGGTATCCAGGATTCCATTATGATGTCACAATGTATGGTCATCAGATGATGTGTATCCAGGATTCCATTATGATGTCACAATGTATGGTCAGCAGATGATGGTATCCAGGATTCCATTATGATGTCACAATGTATGGTCAGCAGATGATGGTATCCAGGATTCCATTATGATGTCACAATGTATGGTCATCAGATGATTTGTATCCAGGATTCCATTATGATGTCACAATGTATGGTCAGCAGATGATGGTATCCAGGATTCCATTATGATGTCACAATGTATGGTCAGCAGATAATGGTATCCAAGATTCCATTATGATGTCACAATGTATGGTGAGCAGATGATGGTATCCAGAATTCCATTATGATGTCACAATGTATAGTCAGTAGATGATGGTATCCAGGATTCCATTATGATGTCACAATGTATAGTCAGTAGATGATGGTATCCAGGATTCCATTATGATGTCACAATGTATGGTCAGCAGATGATGGTATCCAGGATTCCATTATGATGTCACAATGTATAGTCAGTAGATGATGGTATCCAGGATTCCATTATGATGTCACAATGTATGGTCAGCAGATGATGGTATCCAAGATTCCATTATGATTTCACAATGTATAGTCAGTAGATGATGGTATCAACGATTCCATTATGATGTCACAATGTATAGTCAGTAGATGATGGTATCCAGGATTCCATTATGATGTCACAATGTAAATTCAGTAGATGATGGTATCCAGGGTTCCATTATGATGTCACAATGTAAATTCAGTAGATGATGGTATCCAGGATTCCATTATGATGTCACAATGTATAGTCAGTAGATGATGGTATCAACGATTCCATTATGATGTCACAATGTATGGTCATCAGATATTTGTATCCAGGATTCCATTATGATGTCACAATGTATGGTGAGCAGATTATGGAATCCAGGATTCCATTATGATGTCACAATGTATTGTCAGCAGATGATGGTATCCAGGATTCCATTATGATGTCACAATGTATGGTCAGCAGATAATGGTATCCAAGATTCCATTATGATGTCACAATGTATGGTCAGCAAATTACGGTATCCAGGATTCCATTATTATGTCACAATGTATGGACATCAGATATTTGTATCCAGGATTCCATTATGATGTCACAATGTATGGTGAGTAGATGATGGAATCCAGGATACCATTATGATGTCACAATGTATGGTGAGCAGATTATGGAATCCAGGATTCCATTATGATGTCACAATGTATGGTCTGCAGATAATGGTATCCAAGATTCCATTATGATGTCACAATGTATGGTCAGCAAATTACGGTATCCAGGATTCCATTATGATGTCACAATGTATTGTGAGCAGATGATGGTATCCAGAATTCCATTATGATGTCACAATGTATGGTGAGCATATGATGGTATCCAGGATTCCAGTATGATGTCACAATGTAGGGTGAGCAGATGATGGTATCCAGGATTCCATTATGATGTCACAATGTATAGTCAGTAGATGATGGTATCCAGGATTCCATTATGATGTCACAATGTATGGTCAGCAGATGATGGTATCCAGGATTCTATTATGATGTCACAATGTATGGTCATCAGATATTTGTATCCAGGATTCCATTATGATGTCACAATGTATGGTGAGCAGATGATGGTATCCAGGATTCTATTATGATGTCACAATGTATGGTCAGCAGATGATGGTATCCAGGATTCCATTATGATGTCACAATGTATGGTGAGCAGATGATGGTATCCAGGATTCCATTATGATGTCACAATGTAAAGTCAGTAGATGATGGTATCCAGGATTCCATTATGATGTCACAATGTATAGTCAGTAGATGATGGTATCCAGGATTCCATTATGATGTCACAATGTATGGTCAGCAGATGATGGTATCCAGGATTCCATTATGATGTCACAATGTATGGTCATCAGATATTTGTATCCAGGATTCCATTATGATGTCACAATGTATGGTCAGCAGATGATGGTATCCAAGATTCCATTATGATGTCACAATGTATGGTCAGCAAATTACGGTATCCAGGATTCCATTATGATGTCACAATGTATGGTGAGCAGATGATGGTATCCAGGATTCCATTATGATGTCACAATGTATGGTCATCATATATTTGTATCCAGGATTCCATTATGATGTCACAATGTATGGTCATCAGATATTTGTATCCAGGATTCCATTATGATGTCACAATGTATGGTCAGCAAATTACGGTATCCAGGATTCCATTATGATGTCACAATGTATGGTCAGCAGATGATGGTATCCAGGATTCCATTATGATGTCACAATGTATGGTCATCAGATATTTGTATCCAGGATTCCATTATGATGTCATAATGTATGGTGAGCAGATGATGGAATCCAGGATTCCATTATGATGTCACAATGTATGGTCAGCAGATGATGGTATCCAGGATTCCATTATGATGTCACAATGTATGGTCAGCAGATAATGGTATCCAAGATTCCATTATGATGTCACAATGTATGGTCAGCAAATTACGGTATCCAGGATTCAATTATGATGTCACAATGTATGGTCATCAGATATTTGTATCCAGGATTCCATTATGATGTCACAATGTAAAGTTAGTAGATGATGGTATCCGGAATTCCATTATGATGTCACGATGTATAGTCAGTAGATGATGGTATGTATGGTCAGCAGATAATGGTATCCAAGATTCCATTATGATGTCACAATGTATGGTCAGCAAATTACGGTATCCAGGATTCAATTATGATGTCACAATGTAAATTCAGTAGATGATGGTATCCAGGGTTCCATTATGATGTCACAATGTATAGTCAGTAGATGATGGTATCAACGATTCCATTATGATGTCACAATGTATGGTCAGCAGATGATGGTATCCAGGATTCCATTATTATGTCACAATGTATGGACATCAGATATTTGTATCCAGGATTTCATTATGATGTCACAATGTATGATCAGCAGATGATGGTATCCAAGATTCCATTATGATGTCACAATGTATGGTCAGCAAATTACGGTATCCAGGATTCCATTATGATGTCACAATGTATGGTGAGCAGATGATGGTATCCAGGATTCCATTATGATGTCACAATGTATGGTCATCATATATTTGTATCCAGGATTCCATTATGATGTCACAATGTATGGTCATCAAATTACGGTATCCAGGATTCCATTATGATGTCACAATGTATGGTCAGCAGATGATGGTATCCAGAATTCCATTATGATGTCACAATGTATGGTCATCAGATATTTGTATACAGGATTCCATTATGATGTCACAATGTATGGTCAGCAAATTACAGTATCCAGGATTCCATTATGATGTCACAATGTATGGTCATCAGATATTTGTATCCAGGATTCCATTATGATGTCATAATGTATGGTGAGCAGATGATGGAATCCAGGATTCCATTATGATGTCACAATGTATTGTCAGCAGATGATGGTATCCAGGATTCCATTATGATGTCACAATGTATGGTCAGCAGATAATGGTATCCAAGATTCCATTATGATGTCACAATGTATGGTCAGCAAATTACGGTATCCAGGATTCAATTATGATGTCACAATGTATCTTGAGCAGATGATGGTATCCAGGATTCCATTATGATGTCACAATGTATGGTGAGCATATGATGGTATCCAGGATTCCAGTATGATGTCACAATGTAGGGTGAGCAGATGATGGTATCCAGAATTCCATTTCGATGTCACAATGTAAAGTCAGTAGATGATGGTATCAAGGATTCCATTATGATGTCACTATGTATGGTCAACAGATGATGGTATCCATTATTCTATTATTATGTCACAATGTATGGTCATCAGATATTTGTATCCAGGATTCCATTATGATTTCACAATGTATGGTGAGCAGATGATCGTATCCAGGATTCCAATATGATGTCACAATTTATGGTCAGCAGATGATGGTATCCAAGATTCCATTATGATGTCACAATGTATGGTGAGCAGATGATGGTATCCAGAATTCCATTATGATGTCACAATGTAAAGTCAGTAGATGATGGTATCCAGGATTCCATTATGATGTCACAATGTATAGTCAGTAGATGATGGTATCCAGGATTCCATTATGATGTCACAATGTATGGTCAGCAGATGTTGGTATCCAGGATACTATTATGATGTCACAATGTATAGTCAGTAGATGATGGTATCCAGGATTCCATTATTATGTCACAATGTATGGTGAGCAGATGATGGAATCCAGAATTCCATTATGATGTCACAATGTATAGTCAGTAGATGATGGTATCCAGGGTTCCAATATGATGTCACAATGTATAGTCAGTAGATGATGGTATCAACGATTCCATTATGATGTCACAATGTATAGTCAGTAGATGATGGTATCCAGGATTCCATTATGATGTCACAATGTAAATTCAGTAGATGATGGTATCCAGGGTTCCATTATGATGTCACAATGTATAGTCAGTAGATGATGGTATCCAGGATACTATTATGATGTCACAATGTATAGTCAGTAGATGATGGTATCCAGGATTCCATTAATCCAGGATTCCATTATTATGTCACAATGTATGGTCAGCAGATGATGGTATCCAGGATTCCATTATGATTTCACAATGTATAGTCAGTAGATGATGGTATCCAGGATTCCATTATGATGTCACAATGTATGGTCAGCAGATGATGGTATCCAGGATTCTATTATGATGTCACAATGTATGATTTTATGTGGCTGTCGTGGCCCATAACAGGTAGGACTTAGCGTTAGGAGGATTTTATGCGGCTGTCATGGCCTATAGTAGGTCAGATTTAGCGTTAGTACCCACTCTAGGAGACAACCGTGTCGGGGTGAGTGGGCTTACTACCTTTTGATCAAAATGTAAACCAATGTCTCCACTGTTTGCATGCGATATCACTAATGTCCTCTTACAGCTCCCATCTTGGGCAGAGCTCTAGTTGCTGAGTGCTGTTATAGTTTTGTGTTTGTATGTATAATTGCCATAACCTACGTGCACCTGCATACAGGGAGTGCTGACTGAAACCCACCCTTTTTGTTTTTATTTATTATGATGTCACAATGTATGGTCATCAGATATTTGTATCCAGGATTCCATTATGATGTCACAATGTATGGTGAGCAGATGATGGTATCCAAGATTCTATTATGATGTCACAATGTATGGTCAGCAGATGATGGTATCCAAGATTCCAATATGATGTCACAATGTATGGTCAGCAGATGATGGTATCCAGGATTCTATTATGATGTCACAATGTATGGTCTGCAAATTACGGTATCCAGGATTCCATTATGATGTCACAATGTATGGTCATCAGATATTTGTATCCAGGATTCCATTATGATGTCACAATGTATGGTGAGCAGATGATGGAATCCAGGATTCCATTATGATGTCACAATGTATTGTCAGCAGATGATGGTATCCAGGATTCCATTATGATGTCACAATTTATGGTCAGCAGATAATGGTATCCAAGATTCCATTATGATGTCACAATGTATGGTCAGCAAATTACGGTATCCAGGATTCAATTATGATGTCACAATGTATTGTGAGCAGATGATGGTATCCAGGATTCCATTATGATGTCGCAATGTATGGTGAGCATATGATGGTATCCAGTATTCCAGTATGATGTCACAATGTATGGTCAGCAGATGATGGTATCCAGGATTCCATTATGATGTCACAATCTATGGTCATCAGATATTTGTATCCAGTATTCCATTATGATGTCACAATGTATGTTCAGCAGATGATGGTATCCAAGATTCCATTATGATGTCACAATGTATGGTCAGCAAATTACGGTATCCAGGATTCCATTATGATGTCACAATGTATGGTCATCAGATATTTGTATCCAGGATTCCAATATGATGTCACAATGTATGGTCACCAAATTACGGTATCCAGGATTCCATTATGATGTCACAATGTATGGTCAGCAGATGATGGTATCCAGGATTCCATTATGATGTCACAATGTATGGTCATCAGATATTTGTATCCAGGATTCCATTATGATGTCACAATGTATTGTCAGCAGATGATGGTATCCAGGATTCCATTATGATGTCACAATGTATAGTCAGTAGATGATGGTATCCAGGATTCCATTATGATGTCACAATGTATGGTCAGCAGATGATGGTATCCAGGATTCTATTATGATGTCACAATGTATGGTCATCAGATATTTGTATCCAGGATTCCATTATGATGTCACAATGTATGGTGAGCAGATGATGGTATCCAGGATTCTATTATGATGTCACAATGTATGGTCAGCAGATGATGGTATCCAAGATTCCATTATGATGTCACAATGTATGGTGAGCAGATGATGGTATCCAGAATTCCATTATGATGTCACAATGTAAAGTCAGTAGATGATGGTATCCAGGATTCCATTATGATGTCACAATGTATAGTCAGTAGATGATGGTATCCAGGATTCCATTATGATGTCACAATGTATGGTCAGCAGATGATGGTATCCAGGATTCTATTATGATGTCACAATGTATGGTCATCAGATATTTGTATCCAGGATTCCATTATGATGTCACAATTAGTGTTGAGCGCGAATATTCGAATTTCGAATTTTTATCGCGAATATCGCAACTTCGATAATTCGCGAATATTGCGAATATATCGCTATATATTCGCAATTTCGAATATTCGGTTTTTTTTTTTTTTTGTTTGTTTTTTTTTTTTTAGTTGTTAATTCTTGTTGCTCTCTGGTTGTCTTCCCAGTTCCCACTTCCCAAAAGCTGTTCTTACCTGTCCGGAGGATTCCTGGCTCCCTGCCCGCTTCAGTCATTGCCCGTTGCCGCTTCTGCTGACTTCCCATGTGCATGGGAACGCCTCCATGCTAAAATGTACTGTCGGATGTGAGAATCACGATCTCACAAATTTGACTAAGTTGTAATCGCAATGCGATTAATATAACCTGAATTATTCGCTTTGCAATATTCATTCTATTCTAGCAATACAACCATTAGGAACTTAGCTCTAAGATCAATTCGCAACGCGAGTATATGTTCGCCTCGCGAATGAAACTTAGAGCTAGCTGAGTTCCTAATAGTGGTATTGCTAGAATATAACGAAGATTGAGAATATAGTGCTATATTCGTGAATTCGAGATATTCTCAATCTTCGTTCTATTCTAGCAATACATCCATTAGGAACTTAGCTCTAAGATCAATTCGCAATGCGAGTATATGTTCGCCTCGCGAATAAAACTTAGAGCTGAGTTCCTAATGGCTGTATTGCTGGAATAGAACGAAGATTGAGAATATCTCGAATTCACGAATATAGCACTATATTCTCAATCTTCGTTATATTCCAGCAATACAAACATTAGGAACTCGGTCAGCTCTAAGTTTCATTCGCGAGGCGTAACATATACTCGCATTGCGAATTGATCTTAGAGCTGAGTTCCTAATGGATGTATTGCTAGAATAGAACGAAGATTGAGAATATCTCGAATTCACGAATATAGCGCTATATTCTCAATCTTTGTTATATTCTAGCAATACAACCATTAGGAACTCAGATCTAAGTTGTAATCGCAATGCGATTAATACAGGTTATATTAATCGCATTGCGAATGAAACTTAGAGCTGGGTTCCTAATGGTTGTATGTATTGCTAGAATAGAACGAAGGTTGAGAATATCTCGAATTCACGAATATAGCACTATATTCTCAATCTTCGTTATATTCCAGCAATACAAACATTAGGAACTCGGTCAGCTCTAAGTTTCATTCGCGAGGCGAACATATACTCGCATTGCGAATTGATCTTAGAGCTGAGTTCCTAATGGTTGTATTGCTAGAATATAACGAAGATTGAGAATATAGTGCTATATTCGTGATGATATTCGTTATCTTTGTCAATTCTAGTAATACAAGTTAACCATTAGGAACTCAGATCTAAGTTTCATTCGTGACGCGAATATATATTCGCGTAAAATTCGCAATATATAAAATCATGACGAATATTCGATTTCGACGAATATATGACGAATATTCAATCGAATATTCGCGAAATATCGCGAAATTGAATATGGCACCTCCCGCTCATCACTAATCACAATGTATGGTGAGCAGATGATGGTATCCAGGATTCTATTATGATGTCACAATGTATGTTCAGCAGATGATGGTATCCAAGATTCCATTATGATGTCACAATGTATGGTGAGCAGATGATGGTATCCAGGATTCTATTATGATGTCAAAATGTATGGTCTGCAAATTACGGTATCCAGGATTCCATTATGATGTCACAATGTATGGTGAGCACATGATGGTATCCAGGATTCCATTATGATGTCACAATTTATGGTGAGCAGATGATGGTATCCAGGATTCCATTATGATGTCACAATGTATGGTCAGCAGATGATGGTATCCAGGACTCCATTATGATGTCACAATGTATAGTCAGTAGATGATGGTATCCAGGATTCCATTATGATGTCACAATGTATGGTCATCAGATATTTGTATCCAGGATTCCATTATGATGTCACAATGTATGGTCAGCAGATGATGGTATCCAGGATTCCATTATGATGTCACAATGTATGGTCAGCAGATGATGGTATCCAGGATTCCATTATGATGTCACAATGTATGGTCAGCAGATGATGGTATCCAGGATTCCATTATGATGTCACAATGTATGGTCATCAGATGATTTGTATCCAGGATTCCATTATGATGTCACAATGTATGGTCAGGAAATTACGGTATCCAGGATTCCATTATGATGTCACAATGTATGGTCAGCAGATGATGGTATCCAGGATTCCATTATGATGTCACAATGTATGGTCATCAGATATTTGTATCCAGGATTCCATTATGATGTCACAATGTATGGTGAGCAGATGATGGAATCCAGGATTCCATTATGATGTCACAATGTATTGTCAGCAGATGATGGTATCCAGGATTCCATTATGATGTCACAATGTATGGTCAGTAGATGATGGTATCCAGGATTCCATTATGATGTCACAATGTATAGTCAGTAGATGATGGTATCCAGGATTCCAATATGATGTCACAATGTATGGTCATCTGCTAATAGTATAGAGGATTCCATTATGATGTCACACTGTATAGTCAGCAGATAATGGTATCCAGGATTCCATTATTATGTCACAATGTAAAGTCAGTAGATGATGGTATCCAGGATTTCATTATGATGTCACAATGTAAAGTCAGTAGATTATGGTATCAACGATTCCATTATGATGTCACAATGTATGGTCAGCAGATGATGGTATCCAGGATTCCATTATGATGTCACAATGTATGGTGACCAGATGATGGTATCCAGGGTTCAATTATGATGTCACAATGTATAGTCAGTAGATGATGGTATCAACGATTCCATTATGATGTCACAATGTATGGTCAGCAGATGATGGTATCCAGGATTCCATTATGATGTCACAATGTATGGTCATCAGATATTTGTATCCCGGATTCCATTATGATGTCACAATGTATGGTCAGCAGATGATGGTATCCAGGATTCCATTATGATGTCACAATGTATGGTCATCAGATGAAAGAATCCAGGATTCCATTAGGATGTCACAGTGTATGTTCCTTAGTTAATAGCATTCAGGATTCCATTATGATGTCACAATAAATGGTCAGCAGATGATAGTATCCAGGATTCCATTATGATGTCACAATGTATGGTCAGTAGATGATGGTATCCAGGATTCCATTATGATGTCACAATGTATGGTCAGCAGATGATGGTATCCAGGATTCCATTATGATGTCACAATGTATGGTGAGCAGATGATGGTATCCAGGATTCCATTATGATGTCACAATGTATGGTCAGCAGATGATGGTATCCAGGATTCCATTATGATGTCACAATGTATAGTCAGTAGATGCTGGTATCCAGGATTCCATTATGATGTCACAATGTATGGTCAGCAGATGATGGTATCCAGGATTCCATTATGATGTCACAATGTATGGTCATCAGATATTAGTATCCAGGATTCCATTATGATGTCACAATGTATGGTCAGCAGATGATGGTCTCTATGACTCCATTATGATGTCACAATGTATTGTCAGCAGATGATGGTCTCTATGACTCCATTATGATGTCACAATAAATTGTCAGCAGATGATAGAATCCAGGATTCCATTGTGATGTCACAATGTATGGTAATTAGATAATAGTATTCAGGATTCCATTGTGATGTCACAAAGTATGGTCAGCAGATGATGGTATCCAAGATTCCATTATGATGTCACAATGTATGATGAGCAGATGATGGTATTCAGGATTCCATTATGATGTCACAATGTATGGTGAGCAGATGATGGTATTCTTGATTCCATTATGATGTCACAATGTATGGTCATCAGATATTTGTATCCAGGATTCCATTATGATGTCACAATGTATGGTGAGCAGATGATGGAATCCAGGATTCCATTATGATGTCACAATGTATTGTCAGCAGATGATGGTATCCAGGATTCCATTATGATGTCACAATGTATGGTCAGCAGATAATGGTATCCAAGATTCCATTATGATGTCACAATGTATGGTCAGCAAATTACGGTATCCAGGATTCCATTATGATGTCACAATGTATTGTGAGCAGATGATGGTATCCAGGATTAAATTATGATGTCACAATGTATGGTGAGCATATGATGGTATCCAGGATTTCAGTATGATGTCACAATGTAGGGTGAGCAGATGATGGTATCCAGAATTCCATTTTGATGTCACAATGTATAGTCAGTAGATGATGGTATCCAGGATTCCATTATGATGTCACAATGTATAGTCAGTAGATGATGGTATCCAGGATTCCATTATGATGTCACAATGTATGGTCAGCAGATGATGGTATCCAGGATTCCATTATGATGTCACAATGTATGGTCATCAGATATTTGTATCCAGGATTCCATTATGATGTCACAATGTATGGTGAGCAGATGATGGTATCCAGGATTCCATTATGATGTCACAATGTATGGTCAGCAGATGATGGTATCCAGGATTCCATTATGATGTCACAATGTATGGTCAGCAGATGATGGTATCCAGGATTCCATTATGATGTCACAATGTATGGTCAGCAGATGATGGTATCCAGGATTCCATTATGATGTCACAATGTATGGTCAGCAGATGATGGTATCCAGGATTCCATTATGATGTCACAATGTATGGTCAGCAGATGATGGTATCCAGGATTCCATTATGATGTCACAATGTATGGTCAGCAGATGATGGTATCCAGGATTCCATTATGATGTCACAATGTATGGTGAGCAGATGATGGTATCCAGGATTCCATTATGATGTCACAATGTATGGTGAGCAGATGATGGTATCCTGGATTCCATTATGATGTCACAATGTATGGTCATCAGATATTTGTATCCAGGATTCCATTATGATGTCACAATGTATGGTGAGCAGATGATGGTATCCGGGATTCCATTATGATGTCACAATGTATAGTCAGTAGATGATGGTATCCAGGGTTCTATTATGATGTCACAATGTATGGTCAGCAGATAATGGTATCCAAGATTCCATTATGATGTCACAATGTATGGTCAGCAAATTACGGTATCCAGGATTCCATTATGATGTCACAATGTATTGTGAGCAGATGATAGTATCCAGGATTACATTATGATGTCACAATGTATGGTGAGCATATGATGGTATCCAGGATTCCTGTATGATGTCACAATGTAGGGTGAGCAGATGATGGTATCCAGAATTCCATTTCGATGTCACAATGTAAAGTCAGTAGATGATGGTATCCAGGATTCCATTATGATGTCACAATGTATAGTCAGTAGATGATGGTATCCAGGATTCCATTATGATGTCACTATGTATGGTCAGCAGATGATGGTATCCAGGATTCTATTATGATGTCACAATGTATGGTCATCAGATATTTGTATCCAGGATTCCATTATGATGTCACAATGTATGGTGAGCAGATGATGGTATCCAGGATTCTATTATGATGTCACAATGTATGGTCAGCAGATGATGGTATCCAAGATTCCATTATGATTTCACAATGTATGGTGAGCAGATGATGGTATCCAGAATTCCATTATGATGTCACAATGTAAAGTCAGTAGATGATGGTATCCAGGATTCCATTATGATGTCACAATGTATAGACAGTAGATGATGGTATCCAGGATTCCATTATGATGTCACAATGTATGGTCAGCAGATGATGGTATCCAGGATTCTATTATGATGTCACAATGTATGGTCATCAGATATTTGTATCCAGGATTCCATTATGATGTCACAATGTATGGTGAGCAGATGATGGTATCCAGGATTCTATTATGATGTCAAAATGTATGGTCTGCAAATTACGGTATCCAGGATTCCATTATGATGTCACAATGTAAAGTCAGTAGATGATGGTATCCAGGATTCCATTATGATGTCACAATGTATGGTGAGCAGATGATGGTATCCAGGATTCCATTATGATGTCACAATGAATGGTGAGCAGATGATGGTATTCTTGATTCCATTATGATGTCACAATGTATAGTCAGTAGATGATGGTATCAACGATTCCATTATGATGTCACAATGTATGTTCATCAGATATTTTTATCCAGTATTCCATTATTATTTCACAATGTATGGTCAGCAGATGATGGTATCCAAGATTCCATTATGATGTCACAATGTATGGTCAGCAAATTACGGTATCCAGGATTCCATTATGATGTCACAATGTATGGTCAGCAGATGATGGTATCCAGGATTCCATTATGATGTCACAATGTATGGTCATCAGATATTTGTATCCAGGATTCCAATATGATGTCACAATGTATGGTCAGGAAATTACGGTATCCAGGATTCCATTATGATGTCACAATGTATGGTCAGCAGATGATGGTATCCAGGATTCCATTATGATGTCACAATGTATGGTCATCAGATATTTGTATCCAGGATTCCATTATGATGTCACAATGTATGGTGAGCAGATGATGGAATCCATGATTCCATTATGATGTCACAATGTATTGTCAGCAGATGATGGTATCCAGGATTCCATTATGATGTCACAATGTATGGTCAGTAGATGATGGTATCCAGGATTCCATTATGATGTCACAATGTATAGTCAGTAGATGATGGTATCCAGGATTCCAATATGATGTCACAATGTATGGTTATCTGCTAATAGTATCGAGGATTCCATTATGATGTCACACTGTATAGTCAGCAGATGATGGTATCCAGGATTCCATTATTATGTCACAATGTAAAGTCAGTAGATGATGGTATCCAGGATTTCATTATGATGTCACAATGTAAAGTCAGTAGATTATGGTATCAACGATTCCATTATGATGTCACAATGTATGGTCAGCAGATGATGGTATCCAGGATTCCATTATGATGTCACAATGTATGGTGACCAGATGATGGTATCCAGGGTTCAATTATGATGTCACAATGTATAGTCAGTAGATGATGGTATCAACGATTCCATTATGATGTCACTATGTATAGTCAGTAGATGATGGTATCCAGGATTCCATTATGATGTCACAATGTATGGTCATCAGATATTTGTATCCCGGATTCCATTATGATGTCACAATGTATGGTCAGCAGATGATGGTATCCAGGATTCCATTATGATGTCACAATGTATGGTCATCAGATGAAAGAATCCAGGATTCCATTAGGATGTCACAGTGTATGTTCCTTAGTTAATAGCATTCAGGATTCCATTATGATGTCACAATAAATGGTCAGCAGATGATAGAATCCAGGATTCCATTGTGATGTCACAATGTATGGTAATTAGATAATAGCATTCAGGATTCCATTGTGATGTCACAAGGTATGGTCAGCAGATGATGGTATCCAAGATTCCATTATGATGTCACAATGTATGGTGAGCAGATGATGGTATCCAGGATTCCATTATGATGTCACAATGTATGGTGAGCAGATGATGGTATCCAGGATTCCATTATGATGTCACAATGTATGGTCATCAGATATTAGTATCCAGGATTCCATTATGATGTCACACTGTATGGTCAGCAGATGATGGTATCCAGGATTCCATTATGATTTCACAATGTATAGTCAGTAGATGATGGTATCCAGGATTCGATTATGATGTCACCATGTATGGTCATCAGATATTTGTATCCAGGATTCCATTATGATGTCACAATGTATGGTCAGTAGATGATGGTATCCAGGATTCCATTATGATGTCACAATGTATGGTCAGCAAATTACGGTATCCAGGATTCCATTATGATGTCACAATGTATGGTGTGCAGATGATGGTATCCAGGATTCCATTATGATGTCACAATGTATGGTCATCAGATATTTGTATCCAGGATTCCATTATGATGTCACAATGTATGGTCAGCAGATGATGGTATCCAAGATTCCATTATGATGTCACAATGTATGGTCAGCAAATTACGGTATCCAGGATTCCATTATGATGTCACAATGTATGGTCATCAGATGATGGTATCCAGGATTCCATTATGATGTCACAATGTATGGTGTGCAGATGATGGTATCCAGGATTCCATTATGATGTCACAATGTATGGTCAGCAGATGATGGTATCCAAGATTCCATTATGATGTCACAATGTATGGTCAGCAGATGATGGTATCCAGGATTCCATTATGATGTCACAATGTATAGTCAGTAGATGATGGTATCCAGGATTCCATTATGATGTCACAATGTATGGTCAGCAAATGATGGTATCCAGGATTCCATTATGATGTCACAATGTATGGTGAGCAGATGATGGTATCCAGGATTCCATTATGATGTCACAATGTAAAGTCAGTAGATTATGGTATCAAGGATTCCATTATGATGTCACAATGTATGGTCAGCAGATGATGGTATCCAGGATTCCATTATGATGTCACAATGTATGGTGACCAGATGATGGTATCCAGGGTTCCATTATGATGTCACAATGTATAGTCAGTAGATGATGGTATCAACGATTCCATTATGATGTCACAATGTATGGTCAGCAGATGATGGTATCCAGGATTCCATTATGATGTCACAATGTATGGTCATCAGATATTTGTATCCCGGATTCCATTATGATGTCACAATGTATGGTCAGCAGATGATGGTATCCAGGATTCCATTATGATGTCACAATGTATGGTCATCAGATGAAAGAATCCAGGATTCCATTAGGATGTCACAGTGTATGTTTCTTAGTTAATAGCATTCATGATTCCATTATGATGTCACAATAAATGGTCAGCAGATGATAGAATCCAGGATTCCATTGTGATGTCACAATGTATGGTAATTAGATAATAGCATTCAGGATTCCATTGTGATGTCACAAGGTATGGTCAGCAGATGATGGTATCCAAGATTCCATTATGATGTCACAATGTGTGGTGAGCAGATGATGGTATCCAGGATTTCATTATGATGTCACAATGTATGGTGAGCAGATGATGGTATACAGGATTCCATTATGATGTCACAATGTATGGTCATCAGATATTAGTATCCAGGATTCCATTATGATGTCACACTGTATGGTCAGCAGATGATGGTATCCAGGATTCCATTATGATTTCACAATGTATAGTCAGTAGATGACGGTATCCAGGATTCGATTATGATGTCACCATGTATGGTTAGCAGATAATGGTATCCAGGATTCCATTATGATGTCACAATGTATGGTCAGCTGAGAATAGTATCCGGATTCCATTAAGATGTCACAATGTATGGTCAGCAGATGATGGTATCCAGGATTCCATTATGATGTCACAATTTATGGTAAGCAGATGATGGTATCCAGGATTCCATTATGATGTCACAATGTATGGTGAGCAGATGATGGTATCCAGGATTCCATTATGATGTCACAATTTATGGTCAGCAGATGATAGTATCCAGGATTCCATTATGATTTCACAATGTATGGTGAGCAGATGGTGGTATCTAGGACTCCATTATGATGTCACAATGTATGGTCTTTAAATTAAGGTATCCAGGATTCCATTATGATGTCAGAATGTATGGTCATCTGATAATAGTATCCAGGATTCCATTATGATGTCACAATTTATGGTAAGCAGATGATGGTATCCAGGATTCCATTATGATGTCACAATGTATGGTGAGCAGATGATGGTATCCAGGATTCCATTATGATGTCACAATTTATGGTCAGCAGATGATAGTATCCAGGATTCCATTATGATGTCACAATGTATGGTCAGCAGATGATAGAATCCAAGATTCCATTGTGATGTCACAATGTATGGTCATCAGATGAAAGAATCCAGGATTCCATTAGGATGTCACAGAGTATGTTCCTTAGTTAATAGCATTTAGGATTCCATTATGATGTCACAATAAATGGTCAGCAGATGATAGAATCCAGGATTCCATTGTTATGTCACAATGTATGGTAATTAGATAATAGCATTCAGGATTCCGTTGTGATGTCACAATGTATGGTCAGCAGATGATGGTATCCAAGATTCCATTATGATGTCACAATGTATGGTCAGTAGATGATGGTATCCAGGATTCCAATATGATGTCACAATGTATGGTCATCTGCTAATAGTATCGAGGATTCCATTATGATGTCACACTGTATAGTCAGCAGATGATGGTATCCAGGATTCCATTATTATGTCACAATGTAAAGTCAGTAGATGATGGTATCCAGGATTTCATTATGATGTCACAATGTAAAGTCAGTAGATTATGGTATCAACGATTCCATTATGATGTCACAATGAATGGTCAGCAGATGATGGTATCCAGGATTCCATTATGATGTCACAATGTATGGTGACCAAATGATGGTATCCAGGGTTCAATTATGATGTCACAATGTATAGTCAGTAGATGATGGTATCAACGATTCCATTATGATGTCACAATGTATGGTCAGCAGATGATGGTATCCAGGATTCCATTATGATGTCACAATGTATGGTCATCAGATATTTGTATCCCGGATTCCATTATGATGTCACAATGTATGGTCAGCAGATGATGGTATCCAGGATTCCATTATGATGTCACAATGTATGGTCAGTAGATGAAAGTATCCAGGATTCCATTATGATGTCTCAGTGTATGGTCCTTAGTTAATAGTATTCAGGATTCCATTATGATGTCACAATAAATGGTCAGCAGATGATGGTATCCAGGATTCCATTATGATGTCACAATGTATGGTCAGTAGATAATGGTATTCAGGATTCCATTATGATGTCACAATGTATGGTCAGCAGATGATGGTATCCAGGATTCCATTATGATGTCACAATGTATGGTCATCAGATGATTGGTATCCAGGATTCCATTATGATGTCACAATGTATGGTCAGCAGATGATGGTATCCAAGATTCCATTATGATGTCACAATGTATGGTCAGCAGATGATGGTATCCAGGATTCCATTATGATGTCACAATGTATGGTCAGCAGATGATGGTATCCAGGATTCCATTATGATGTCACAATGTATGGTCAGCAGATGATGGTATCCAGGATTCCATTATGATGTCACAATGTATGGTCAGCAGATGATGGTATCCAGGATTCCATTATGATGTCACAATGTATGGTGAGCAGATGATGGTATCCAGGATTCCATTATGATGTCACAATGTATGGTCAGCAGATGATGGTATCCAGGATTCCATTATGATGTCACAATGTATGGTCAGCAGATGATGGTATCCAGGATTCCATTATGATGTCACAATGTATGGTCAGCAGATGATGGTATCCAGGATTCCATTATGATGTCACAATGTATGGTCAGCAGATGATGGTATCCAGGATTCCATTATGATGTCACAATGTATGGTCAGCAGATGATGGTATCCAGGATTCCATTATGATGTCACAATGTATGGTCAGCAGATGATGGTATCCAGGATTCCATTATGATGTCACAATGTATGGTCAGCAGATGATGGTATCCAGGATTCCATTATGATGTCACAATGTATGGTCAGCAGATGATGGTATCCAGGATTCCATTATGATGTCACAATGTATGGTCAGCAGATGATGGTATCCAGGATTCCATTATGATGTCACAATGTATGGTGAGCAGATGATGGTATCCAGGATTCCATTATGATGTCACAATGTATGGTCAGCAGATGATGGTATCCAGGATTCCATTATGATGTCACAATGTATGGTCAGCAGATGATGGTATCCAGGATTCCATTATGATGTCACAATGTATGGTCAGCAGATGATGGTATCCAGGATTCCATTATGATGTCACAATGTATAGTCAGTAGATGATGGTATCCAGGATTCCATTATGATGTCACAATGTATGGTCAGCAGATGATGGTATCCAGGATTCCATTATGATGTCACAATGTATGGTCAGCAGATGATGGTATCCAGGATTCCATTATGATGTCACAATGTATAGTCAGCAGATGATGGTATCCAGGATTCCATTATGATGTCACAATGTATGGTCAGCAGATGATGGTATCCAGGATTCCATTATGATGTCACAATGTATGGTGAGCAGATGATGGTATCCAGGATTCCATTATGATGTCACAATGTATGGTCAGCAGATGATAGTATCCAGGATTCCATTATGATGTCACAATGTATGGTCAGCTAGATAATAGTATCCAGGATTCCATTATGATGTCACAATGTATGGTGAGCAGATAATGGTATCCAGGATTCCATTATGATGTCACAATGTATGGTCAGTAGATGACGGTATCCAGGATTCCATTATGACTTCACAATGTATGGTTAGCAGATGATGGTATCCAGGATTCCATTACGATGTCACAATGTATGGTCAGCAGATTTTAATATCCAGGATTCCATTATGATGTCACAATGTATGGTCAGCAGATGAGGGTATCCAGGATTCCGCTATGATTTCACAATGGATAGTCAGTAGATGATGGTATCCAGGATTCCATTATTATGTCACAAGGTATGGACAGCTGAAAATAGTATCCGGAATTCCATTAACATGTCACAATGTATGGTTAGCAGATAATGGTATCCAGGACTCCATTATGATGTCACAATGTATAGTCATCAGATATTATTATCCAGGATTCCATTATGATGTCACAATGTATGGTCAGCAGATATTAGTATCCAGGATTCCATTATGATTTCACAATGTATGGTGAGCAGATGATGGTATCCAGGATTCCATTATGATGTCACAATGTATAGTCAGCAGATATTAGTATCCAGGATTCCATTATGATGTCACAATGTATGGTCAGCTGAGAATAGTATCCGGGATTCCATTAAGATGTCACAATGTATGGTCAGCAGATGATGGTATCCAGGATTCCATTATGATGTCACAATGTATGGTCACCAGATAATGGTATCCAGGATTCCATTATGATGTCACAATGTATAGTGAGCAGATGATGGTATCCAGGATTCCATTATGATGTCACAATTTATGGGGAGCAGATGATGGTATCCAGGATTCCATTATGATGTCACAATGTAAAGTCAGTAGATGATGGTATCCAGGATTCCATTATGATGTCACAATGTATGGTCAGCAAATGATGGTATCCAGGATTCCATTATGATGTCACAATGTATGGTCATCAGATATTTGTATCCAGGATTCCATTATGATGTCACAATGTATGGTCAGCAGATGATGGTATCCAAGCTCCATTATGATGTCACAATGTATGGTCAGCAGTTGATAATATCCAGGATTCCATTATGATGTCACAATGTATGGTCAGCAGATGATAATATCCAGGATTCCATTATGATGTCACAATGTATGGTCAGCAGATGATGGTATTCAGGACTCCATTATGATGTCACAATGTATAGTCAGCAAATAATGGTATCCAGGATTCCATTATGATGTCACAATGTATGGTTAGCAGATGATGGTATCTAGGATTCAAATATGATGTCACAATGTATGGTCATCTGCTAATAGTATCGAGGATTCCATTATGATGTCACACTGTATGGTCAGCAGATGATGGTATCCAGGATTCCATTATGATGTCACAATGTATAGTCAGTAGATGATGGTATCCAGGATTCCATTATTATGTCACAATGTATGGTCAGCAGATGATGGTATCCAGGATTCCATTATGATGTCACAATGTATGGTGAACAGATGATGGTATCCAGGATTCCATTATGATGTCACAATGTAAAGTCATTAGATGATTGTATCCAGGGTTCAATTATGATGTCACAATGTATAGTCAGTAGATGATGGTACCAACGATTCCATTATGATGTCACAATGTATGGTCATCAGATATTTGTATCCAGGATTCCATTATGATGTCACAATAAATGGTCAGCAGATGATAGAATCCAGGATTCCATTGTGATGTCACAATGTATGGTAATTAGATAATAGCATTCAGGATTCCGTTGTGATGTCACAATGTATGGTGAGCAGATGATGGTATCCAGGATTCCATTATGATGTCACAATATATGGTCATCAGATATTAGTATCCATGATTCCATTATGATGTCACACTGTATGGTCAGCAGATGATGGTATCCAGGATTCCATTATGATTTCACAATGTATAGTCAGTAGATGACGGAATCCAGGATTCGATTATGATGTCACCATGTATAGTCAGCAGATGATGGTATCCAGGATTCCATTATGATGTCACAATGTATGGTCAGCAGATAATGGTATCCAGGATTCCATTATGATGTCACAATGTATGGTGAGCAGATGATGGTGTCCAGTATTCCATTATGATGTCACAATGTATGGTGAACAGATGATGGTTTCCAGGATTCCATTATGATGTCACAATGTAAAGTCAGTAGATGATGGTATCCAGGATTCCATTATGATGTCACAATGTTTGTTCAGCAGATGATGGAATCCAGGATTCTATTATGATGTCACAATGTATGGTCAGCAGATGATGGTATCCATGATTCCATTATGATTTCACAATGTATGGTCAGCAAATTAGGGTATCCAGGATTCCATTATGATGTCACAATGTATGGTTAGCAGATGATGGTATCCAGGATTCCATTATGATGTCACAATGTATGGTCATCAGATATTTGTATCCAGGATTCCATTATGATGTCACAATGTATGGTCAGCAAATTACGGTATCCAGGATTCCATTATGATGTCACAATGTTTGGTGAGCAGATGATGGTATCCAGGATTCCATTATGATGTCACAATTTATGGTAAGCAGATGATGGTATCCAGGATTCCATTATGATGTCACAATTTATGGTCAGCAGATGATAGTATCCAGGATTACATTATGATGTCACAATGTATGGTGAGCAGATTGATGGTATATAGGACTCCATTATGATGTCACAATGTATGGTCAGCAGATGATGTTATCCAGGATTCTATTATGATGTCACAATGTATGGTCAGCAGATGATGGTATCCATGATTCCATTATGATGTCACAATGTATGGTCAGCAAATTAGGGTATCCAGGATTCCATTATGATGTCACAATGTATGGTTAGCAGATGATGGTATCCAGGATTCCATTATGATGTCACAATGTATGGTCATCAGATATTTGTATCCAGGATTCCATTATGATGTCACAATGTATGGTCAGCAGATGATGGTATCCAGGATTCCATTATGATGTCACAATGTTTGGTGAGCAGATGATGGTATCCAGGATTCCATTATGATGTCACAATTTATGGTAAGCAGATGATGGTATCCAGGATTCCATTATGATGTCACGGTGTATGGTGAGCAGATGATGGTATCCAGGATTTCATTATGATGTCACAATTTATGGTCAGCAGATGATAGTATCCAGGATTCCATTATGATGTCACAATGTATGGTGAGCAGATTGTGGTATATAGGACTCCATTATGATGTCACAATGTATGGTAATTAGATAATAGCATTCGGGATTCCGTTGTGATGTCACAATGTATGGTCAGCAGATGATGGTATCCAAGATTCCATTATGATGTCACAATGTATGGTGAGCAGATGATGGTATCCAGGATTCCATTATGATGTCACAATGTATGGTGTGCAGATGATGTTATCCAGGATTCCATTATGATGTCACAATGTATGGTCATCAGATATTAGTATTCAGGATTCCATTATGATGTCACACTGTATTGTCAGCAGATGATGGTATCCAGGATTCCATTATGATTTCACAATGTATAGTCAGTAGATGACGGAATCCAGGATTCGATTATGATGTCACCATGTATGGTTAGCAGATGATGGTATCCAGGATTCCATTATGATGTCACAATGTATGGTCAGCTGAGAATAGTATCCGGATTCAATTATGATGTCACAATGTATGGTCAGCAGATGATGGTATCCAGGATTCCATTATGATGTCACAATGTATGGTCAGCAGATAATGGTATCCAGGATTCCATTATGATGTCACAATGTATGGTGAGCAGATGATGGTATCCAGGCTTCCATTATGATGTCACAATATATGTTGAACAGATGATGGTTTCCAGGATTCCATTATGATGTCACAATGTAAAGTCAGTAGATGATGGTATCCAGGATTCCATTATGATGTCACAATGTATGGTCAGCAGATGATGGTATCCAGGATTCCATTATGATGTCACAATGTATGGTCAGCAGATGATGGTATCCAAGATTCCATTATGATGTCACAATGTATGGTCAGCAAATTTGGGTATCCAGGATTCCATTATGATGTCACAATGTATGGTTAGCAGATGATGGTATCCAGGATTCCATTATGATGTCACAATGTATGGTCATCAGATATTTGTATCCAGGATTCCATTATGATGTCACAATGTATGGTCTTCACATTACGGTATCCAGGATTCCATTATGATGTCACAATTTATGGTAAGCAGATGATGGTATCCAGGATTCCATTATGATGTCACAATGTATGGTGAGCAGATTGTGGTATATAGGACTCCATTATGATGTCACAATGTATAGTCAGCAGATAATGATATCCAGGATTCCATTATGATGTCACAATGTATAGTTATTGGATGATGGTATGCAGGATTCCATTATGATGTCACAATGTATGGTCAGCAGATGATGGTATTCAGGACTCCATTATGATGTCACAATGTATAGTCAGCAAATAATGGTATCCAGGATTCCATTATGATGTCACAATGTATGGTTAGCAGATGATGGTATCTAGGATTCCAATATGATGTCACAATGTATGGTCATCTGCTAATAGTATCGAGGATTCCATTATGATGTCACACTGTATGGTCAGCAGATGATGGTATCCAGGATTCTATTATGATGTCACAATGTATAGTCAGTAGATGATGGTATCCAGGATTCCATTATTATGTCACAATGTATGGTCAGCAGATGATGGTATCCAGGATTCCATTATGATGTCACAATGTATGGTGAACAGATGATGATATCCAGGATTCCATTATGATGTCACAATGTAAAGTCAGTAGATGATTGTATCCAGGGTTCAATTATGATGTCACAATGTATAGTCAGTAGATGATGGTACCAACGATTCCATTATGATGTCACAATGTATGGTCAGCAGATATTTGTATCCAGGATTCCATTATGATGTCACAATGTATGGTCAGCAGATGATGGTATCCAGGATTCCATTATGATGTCACAATGTATGTTCCTTAGTTAATAGTATTCAGGATTCCATTATGATGTCACAATAAATGGTCAGCAGATGATAGAATCCAGGATTCCATTGTGATGTCACAATGTATGGTAATTAGATAAAAGCATTCAGGATTCCGTTGTGATGTCACAATGTATGGTGAGCAGATATTAGTATCCAGGATTCCATTATGATGTCACACTGTATGGTCAGCAGATGATGGTATCCAGATTCCATTATGATTTCACAATGTATAGTCAGTAGATGACGGAATCCAGGATTCGATTATGATATCACCATGTATAGTCAGCAGATGATGGTATCCAGGATTCCATTATGATGACACAATGTATGGTCAGCAGATAATGGTATCCAGGATTCCATTATGATGTCACAATGTATGGTGAGCAGATGATGGTATCCAGGATTCCATTATGATGTCACAATGTATGGTGAACAGATGATGGTTTCCAGGATTCCATTATGATGTCACAATGTAAAGTCAGTAGATGATGGTATCCAGGATTCCATTATGATGTCACAATGTTTGTTCAGCAGATGATGGTATCCAGGATTCTATTATGATGTCACAATGTATGGTCAGCAGATGATGGTATCCAGGATTCCATTATGATGTCACAATGTATGGTCAGCAGATTATGGGTATCCAGGATTCCATTATGATGTCACAATGTATGGTTAGCAGATGATGGTATCCAGGATTCCATTATGATGTCACAATGTATGGTCAGCAGATGATGGTATCCAGGATTCCATTATGATGTCACAATGTATGGTCAGCAAATTACGGTATCCAGGATTCCATTATGATGTCACAATGTTTGGTGAGCAGATGATGGTATCCAGGATTCCATTATGATGTCACAATTTATGGTAAGCAGATGATGGTATCCAGGATTCCATTATAATGTCACAATTTATGGTCAGCAGATGATAGTATCCAGGATTCCATTATGATGTCACAATGTATGGTCAGCAGATGATAGTATCCAGGATTCCATTATGATGTCACAATGTATGGTGAGCAGATTGTGGTATATAGGACTCCATTATGATGTCACAATGTATGGTCAGCAGATGATGTTATCCAGGATTCTATTATGATGTCACAATAAATGGTCAGCAGATGATAGAATCCAGGATTCCATTGTGATGTCACAATGTATGGTAATTAGATAATAGCATTCAGGATTCCGTTGTGATGTCACAATGTATGGTCAGCAGATGATGGCATCCAAGATTCCATTATGATGTCACAATGTATGGTGAGCAGATAATGGTATCCAGGATTCCATTATGATGTCACAATGTATGGTGAGCAGATGATGGTATCCAGGATTCCATTATGATGTCACAATGTATGGTCAGCAGATGATGGTATCCAGGATTCCATTAGGATGTCACAATGTATGTTCCTTAGTTAATAGCATTCAGGATTCCATTATGATGTCACAATAAATGGTCAGCAGATGATAGAATCAGGATTCCATTGTGATGTCACAATGTATGGTAATTAGATAATAGCATTCAGGATTCCGTTGTGATGTCACAATGTATGGTCATCAGATGATGGTATCCAAGATTCCATTATGATGTCACAATGTATGGTGAGCAGATGATGGTATCCAGGATTCCATTATGATGTCACAATGTATGGTCAGCAGATGATGGTATCCAGGATTCCATTATGATGTCACAATGTATGGTCATCAGATATTAGTATCCAGGATTCCATTATGATGTCACAATGTATGGTCAGCAGATGATGGTATCCAGGATTCCATTATGATGTCACAATGTATGGTCAGCAGATGATGGTATCCAGGATTCCATTATGATGTCACAATGTATGGTCATCAGATATTAGTATCCAGGATTTCATTATGATGTCACACTGTATGGTGAGCAGATGATGGTATCCAGGATTCCATTATGATGTCACAATGTATAGTCAGTAGATGATGGTATCCTGGATTCCATTATGATGTCACAATGGTATGGTCAGTAGATGATGGTATCCAGGATTCCATTATGATGTCACAATGTATGGTCAGCAGATGATGGTATCCAGGATTCCATTATGATGTCACAATGTATGGTCAGTAGATGATGGTATCCAGGATTCCATTATGATGTCACAATGTATGGTGAGCAGATGATGGTATCCAGGATTCCATTATGATGTCACAATGTATGGTCATCAGATAATAGTATCCAGGATTCCATTATGATGTCACAATATATGGTCAGCAGATGATGGTATCCAGGACTCCATTATGATGTCACAATGTATAGTCAGTAGATAATGGTATCCAGGATTCCATTATGATGTCACAATGTATGGTTAGCAGATGATGGTATCCAGGATTCCATTATGATGTCACAATGTATGGTCATCTGCTAATAGTATCGAGGATTCCATTATGATGTCACACTGTATGGTCAGCAGATGATGGTATCCAGGATTCCATTATGATGTCACAATGTAAAGTCAGTAGATGATGGTATCCAGGATTCCATTATGATGTCACAATGTATGGTTAGCAGATAATGGTATCCTGGATTCCATTATGATGTCACAATGTATAGTCAGCAGATATTATTATCCAGGATTCAGTTATGATGTCACAATGTATGGTCAGCAGATATTAGTATCCAGGATTCCATTATGATTTCACAATGTATGGTGAGCAGATGATGGTATCCAGGATTCCATTATGATGTCACAATGTATAGTCAGCAGATATTAGTATCCAGGATTCCATTATGATGTCACAATGTATAGTCAGCAGATGATGGTATCCAGGATTCCATTATGATGTCACAATGTATGGTTAGCAGATGATGGTATCCAGGATTCCAATATGATGTCACAATGTATGGTCATCTGCTAATAGTATCGAGGATTCCATTATGATGTCACACTGTATGGTCAGCAGATGATGGTATCCAGGGTTCCATTATGATGTCACAATGTATGGTCAGGAGATGATGGTATCCAGGATTCCATTATGATGTCACAATGTATGGTCAGCAGATGATGGTATCCAGGACTCCATTATGATGTCACAATGTATGGTCATCAGATGATAGAATTCAGGATTCCATAGTGATGTCACAATGTATGGTAATTAGATAATAGCATTCAGAATTCCGTTGTGATGTCACAATGTATGGTGAGCAGATAATGGTATCCAGGATTCCATTACGATGTCACAATGTATGGTCAGCAGATTTTAATATCCAGGATTCCATTATGATGTCACAATGTATGGTCAGCAGATGAGGGTATCCAGGATTCCGCTATGATTTCACAATGGATAGTCAGTAGATGATGGTATCCAGGATTCCATTATTATGTCACAAGGTATGGACAGCTGAAAATAGTATCCGGAATTCCATTAACATGTCACACTGTATGGTCAGCAGATGATGGTATCCAGGATTCCATTATGATGTCACAATATATGGTCAGCAGATATTAGTATCCAGGATTCCATTATGATGTCACAAAGTATGGTCATCAGATATTAGTATCCAAGATTTCATTATGATGTCACACTGTATGGTGAGCAGATGATGGTATCCAGGATTCCATTATGATGTCACAATGTAAAGTCATTAGATGATGGTATCCTGGATTCCATTATGATGTCGCAATGGTTAGTCAGTAGATGATGGTATCCAGGATTCCATTATGATGTCACAATGTATGGTCAGCAAATTACGGTATCCAGGATTCCATTATGATGTTACAATGTATGGTGAGTAGATGATGGTATCCAGGATTCCATGATGATGTCACAATTTATGGTGAGCAGATTATGGTATCCAGGATTCCATTATGATGTCACAATGTATGGTCATCTGATAATAGTATCCAGGATTCCATTATGATGTCACAATATATGGTCAGCAGATGATGGTATCCAGGACTCCATTATGATGTCACAATGTATAGTCAGGAGATAAAGGTATCCAGGATTCCATTATGATGTCACAATGTATGGTTAGCAGATGATGGTATCAAGGATTCCAATATGATGTCACAATGTATGGTCATCTGCTAATAGTATCGAGGATTCCATTATGATGTCACACTGTATGGTCAGCAGATGATGGTATCCAGGATTCCATTATGATGTCACAATGTATAGTCAGTAGATGATAGTATCCAGGATTCCATTATGATGTCACAATGTATGGTCAGCAGATAATGGTATCCAGGATTCCATTATGATGTCACAATGTATGGTCAGCAGATATTAGTATCCAGGATTCCAGTTATGATGTCACAATGTATGGTCAGCAGATGATTAGTATCCAGGATTCCATTATGATGTCACAATGTATGGTCAGCAGATGATGGTATCCAGGATTCCATTATGATGTCACAATGTATAGTCAGCAGATATTAGTATCCAGGATTCCATTATGATGTCACAATGTATAGTCAGTAGATGATGGTATCCAGGATTCCATTATGATGTCACAATGTATGGTTAGCAGATGATGGTATCCAGGATTCCATTATGATGTCACAATGTATGGTCATCAGATGATGGTATCCAGGATTCCATTATGATGTCACAATGTATGGTCAGCAGATGATGGTATCCAGGATTCCATTATGATGTCACAATGTATAGTCAGTAGATGATGGTATCCAGGATTCCATTATGATGTCACAATGTATGGTCAGCAGATGATGGTATCCAGGATTCCATTATGATGTCACAATGTATGGTCAGCAGATGATGGTATCCAGGACTCCATTATGATGTCACAATGTATGGTCATCAGATGATAGAATTCAGGATTCCATAGTGATGTCACAATGTATGGTAATTAGATAATAGCATTCAGAATTCCGTTGTGATGTCACATTGTATGGTGAGCAGATAATGGTATCCAGGATTCCATTATGATGTCACAATGTATGGTCAGTAGATGATAGTATCCAGGATTCCATTACGATGTCACAATGTATGGTCAGCAGATTTTAATATCCAAGATTCCATTATGATGTCACAATGTATGGTCAGCAGATGAGGGTATCCAGTATTCCGCTATGATTTCACAATGGATAGTCAGTAGATGATGGTATCCAGGATTCCATTATTATGTCACAAGGTATGGACAGCTGAAAATAGTATCCGGAATTCCATTAACATGTCACAATGTATGGTTAGCAGATAATGGTATCCAGGACTCCATTATGATGTCACAATGTATAGTCATCAGATATTAGTATCCAGGATTCCAGTTATGATGTCACAATGTATGGTCAGCAGATATTAGTATCCAGGATTCCATTATGATGTCACAATGTATGGTGAGCAGATGATGGTATCCAGGATTCCATTATGATGTCACAATGTATAGTCAGCAGATATTAGTATCCAGGATTCCATTATGATGTCACAATGTATGGTCAGCTAGATAATAGTATCCAGGATTCCATTAAGATGTCACAATGTATGGTCAGCAGATGATGGTATCCAGGATTCCATTATGATGTCACAATGTATGGTCAGCAGATAATGGTATCCAGGATTCCATTATGATGTCACAATGTATAGTGAGCAGATGATGGTATCCAGGATTCCATTATGATGTCACAATGTATGGTGAGCAGATGATGGTATCCAGGATTCCATTATGATGTCACAATGTATAGTCAGTAGATGATGGTATCCAGGATTCCATTATGATGTCACAATGTATGGTCAGCAAATGATGGTATCCAGGATTCCATTATGATGTCACAATGTATGGTCAGCAGATAATGGTATCCAGGATTCCATTATGATGTCACAATGTATGGTCAGCAGATAATGGTATCCAGGATTCCATTATGATGTCACAATGTATGGTCAGCAGATGATGGTATCCAGGATTCCATTATGATGTCACAATGTATGGTCAGCAGATGATGGTATCCAGGATTCCATTATGATGTCACAATGTATGGTGAGCAGATAATGGTATCCTGGATTCCATTATGATGTCACAATGTATAGTCAGCAGATATTATTATCCAGGATTCAGTTATGATGTCACAATGTATGGTCAGCAGATATTAGTATCCAGGATTCCATTATGATTTCACAATGTATGGTGAGCAGATGATGGTATCCAGGATTCCATTATGATGTCACAATGTATAGTCAGCAGATATTAGTATCCAGGATTCCATTATGATGTCACAATGTAAAGTCAGTAGATGATGGTATCCAGGGTTCCATTATGATGTCACAATGTATGGTTAGCAGATGATGGTATCCAGGATTCCAATATGATGTCACAATGTATGGTCATCTGCAAATAGTATCGAGGATTCCATTATGATGTCACACTGTATGGTCAGCAGATGATGGTATCCAGGATTCCATTATGATGTCACAATGTATGGTCAGCAGATGATGGTATCCAGGATTCCATTATGATGTCACAATGTATAGTGAGCAGATGATGGTATCCAGGATTCCATTATGATGTCACAATTTATGGGGAGCAGATGATGGTATCCAGGATTCCATTATGATGTCACAATGTAAAGTCAGTAGATGATGGTATCCAGGATTCCATTATGATGTCACAATGTATGGTCAGCAAATGATGGTATCCAGGATTCCATTATGATGTCACAATGTATGGTCATCAGATATTTGTATCCAGGATTCCATTATGATGTCACAATGTATGGTCAGCAGATGATGGTATCCAAGATTCCATTATGATGTCACAATGTATGGTCAGCAGATGATAATATCCAGGATTCCATTATGATGTCACAATGTATGGTCAGCAGATGATAATATCCAGGATTCCATTATGATGTCACAATGTATGGTCAGCAGATGATGGTATTCAGGACTCCATTATGATGTCACAATGTATAGTCAGCAAATAATGGTATCCAGGATTCCATTATGATGTCACAATGTATGGTTAGCAGATGATGGTATCTAGGATTCAAATATGATGTCACAATGTATGGTCATCTGCTAATAGTATCGAGGATTCCATTATGATTTCACAATGTATGGTGAGCAGATGATGGTATCCAGGATTCCATTATGATGTCACAATGTATAGTCAGCAGATATTAGTATCCAGGATTCCATTATTATGTCACAATGTATGGTCAGCAGATGATGGTATCCAGGATTCCATTATGATGTCACAATGTAAAGTCAGTAGATGATTGTATCCAGGGTTCAATTATGATGTCACAATGTATAGTCAGTAGATGATGGTACCAACGATTCCATTATGATGTCACAATGTATGGTCATCAGATATTTGTATCCAGGATTCCATTATGATGTCACAATAAATGGTCAGCAGATGATAGAATCCAGGATTCCATTGTGATGTCACAATGTATGGTAATTAGATAATAGCATTCAGGATTCCGTTGTGATGTCACAATGTATGGTGAGCAGATGATGGTATCCAGGATTCCATTATGATGTCACAATATATGGTCATCAGATATTAGTATCCATGATTCCATTATGATGTCACACTGTATGGTCAGCAGATGATGGTATCCAGGATTCCATTATGATTTCACAATGTATAGTCAGTAGATGACGGAATCCAGGATTCGATTATGATGTCACCATGTATAGTCAGCAGATGATGGTATCCAGGATTCCATTATGATGTCACAATGTATGGTCAGCAAATAATGGTATCCAGGATTCCATTATGATGTCACAATGTATGGGGAGCAGATGATGGTATCCAGTATTCCATTATGATGTCACAATGTATGGTGAACAGATGATGGTTTCCAGGATTCCATTATGATGTCACAATGTAAAGTCAGTAGATGATGGTATCCAGGATTCCATTATGATGTCACAATGTTTGGTCAGCAGATGATGGTATCCAGGATTCTATTATGATGTCACAATGTATGGTCAGCAGATGATGGTATCCATGATTCCATTATGATGTCACAATGTATGGTCAGCAAATTAGGGTATCCAGGATTCCATTATGATGTCACAATGTATGGTTAGCAGATGATGGTATCCAGGATTCCATTATGATGTCACAATGTATGGTCATCAGATATTTGTATCCAGGATTCCATTATGATGTCACAATGTATGGTCAGCAAATTACGGTATCCAGGATTCCATTATGATGTCACAATGTTTGGTGAGCAGATGATGGTATCCAGGATTCCATTATGATGTCACAATTTATGGTAAGCAGATGATGGTATCCAGGATTCCATTATGATGTCACAATTTATGGTCAGCAGATGATAGTATCCAGGATTTCATTATGATGTCACAATGTATGGTGAGCAGATTGTGGTATATAGGACTCCATTATGATGTCACAATGTATGGTCAGCAGATGATGTTATCCAGGATTCTATTATGATGTCACAATGTATGGTCAGCAGATGATGGTATCCATGATTCCATTATGATGTCACAATGTATGGTCAGCAAATTAGGGTATCCAGGATTCCATTATGATGTCACAATGTATGGTTAGCAGATGATGGTATCCAGGATTCCATTATGATGTCACAATGTATGGTCATCAGATATTTGTATCCAGGATTCCATTATGATGTCACAATGTATGGTCAGCAGATGATGGTATCCAGGATTCCATTATGATGTCACAATGTTTGGTGAGCAGATGATGGTATCCAGGATTCCATTATGATGTCACAATTTATGGTAAGCAGATGATGGTATCCAGGATTCCATTATGATGTCACGGTGTATGGTGAGCAGATGATGGTATCCAGGATTTCATTATGATGTCACAATTTATGGTCAGCAGATGATAGTATCCAGGATTCCATTATGATGTCACAATGTATGGTGAGCAGATTGTGGTATATAGGACTCCATTATGATGTCACAATGTATGGTAATTAGATAATAGCATTCGGGATTCCGTTGTGATGTCACAATGTATGGTCAGCAGATGATGGTATCCAAGATTCCATTATGATGTCACAATGTATGGTGAGCAGATGATGGTATCCAGGATTCCATTATGATGTCACAATGTATGGTGAGCAGATGATGTTATCCAGGATTCCATTATGATGTCACAATGTATGGTCATCAGATATTAGTATTCAGGATTCCATTATGATGTCACACTGTATTGTCAGCAGATGATGGTATCCAGGATTCCATTATGATTTCACAATGTATAGTCAGTAGATGACGGAATCCAGGATTCGATTATGATGTCCCCATGTATGGTTAGCAGATGATGGTATCCAGGATTCCATTATGATGTCACAATGTATGGTCAGCTGAGAATAGTATCCGGATTCAATTAAGATGTCACAATGTATGGTCAGCAGATGATGGTATCCAGGATTCCATTATGATGTCACAATGTATGGTCAGCAGATAATGGTATCCAGGATTCCATTATGATGTCACAATGTATGGTGAGCAGATGATGGTATCCAGGCTTCCATTATGATGTCACAATATATGTTGAACAGATGATGGTTTCCAGGATTCCATTATGATGTCACAATGTAAAGTCAGTAGATGATGGTATCCAGGATTCCATTATGATGTCACAATGTATGGTCAGCAGATGATGGTATCCAGGATTCCATTATGATGTCACAATGTATGGTCAGCAGATGATGGTATCCAAGATTCCATTATGATGTCACAATGTATGGTCAGCAAATTTGGGTATCCAGGATTCCATTATGATGTCACAATGTATGGTTAGCAGATGATGGTATCCAGGATTCCATTATGATGTCACAATGTATGGTCATCAGATATTTGTATCCAGGATTCCATTATGATGTCACAATGTATGGTCTTCACATTACGGTATCCAGGATTCCATTATGATGTCACAATTTATGGTAAGCAGATGATGGTATCCAGGATTCCATTATGATGTCACAATGTATGGTGAGCAGATTGTGGTATATAGGACTCCATTATGATGTCACAATGTATAGTCAGCAGATAATGATATCCAGGATTCCATTATGATGTCACAATGTATAGTTATTGGATGATGGTATGCAGGATTCCATTATGATGTCACAATGTATGGTCAGTAGATGATAGTATCCAGGATTCCATTGTTATGTCACAATGTATGGTCAGCAGATGATGGTATCCAGGATTCCATTATGATGTCACAATGTATGGTCATCTGCAAATAGTATCGAGGATTCCATTATGATGTCACACTGTATGGTCAGCAGATGATGGTATCCAGGATTCCATTAGGATGTCACAATGTATAGTCATTGGATGATGGTATCCAGGATTCCATTATGATGTCACACTGTATGGTCAGTAGATGATGGTATCCAGGATTCCATTATTATGTCACAATGTATGGTCAGCAGATGATGGTATCCAGGATTCCATTATGATGTCACAATGTATGGTGAACAGATGATGGTATCCAGGATACCATTATGATGTCACAATGTAAAGTCAGTAGATGATGGTATCCAGGGTTTAATTATGATGTCACAATGTATAGTCAGTAGATGATGGTATCAACGATTCCATTATGATGTCACAATGTATGGTCAGCAGATGATGGTATCCAGGATTCCATTATGATGTCACAATGTATGGTCAACAGATATTTGTATCCAGGATTCCATTATGATGTCACAATGTATAGTCAGCAGATATTAGTATCCAGGATTCCATTATGATGTCACAATGTATGGTCAGCTGAGAATAGTATCCGGGATTCCATTAAGATGTCACAATGTATGGTCAGCAGATGATGGTATCCAGGATTCCATTATGATGTCACAATGTATGGTCACCAGATAATGGTATCCAGGATTCCATTATGATGTCACAATGTATAGTGAGCAGATGATGGTATCCAGGATTCCATTATGATGTCACAATTTATGGGGAGCAGATGATGGTATCCAGGATTCCATTATGATGTCACAATGTAAAGTCAGTAGATGATGGTATCCAGGATTCCATTATGATGTCACAATGTATGGTCAGCAAATGATGGTATCCATGATTCCAGTATGATGTCACAATGTATGGTCATCAGATATTTGTATCCAGGATTCCATTATGATGTCACAATGTATGGTCAGCATATGATGGTATCCAAGAATCCATTATGATGTCACAATGTATGGTCAGCAGATGATAATATCCAGGATTCCATTATGATGTCACAATGTATGGTCAGCAGATGATAATATCCAGGATTCCATTATGATGTCACAATGTATGGTCAGCAGATGATGGTATTCAGGACTCCATTATGATGTCACAATGTATAGTCAGCAAATAATGGTATCCAGGATTCCATTATGATGTCACAATGTATGGTTAGCAGATGATGGTATCTAGGATTCCAATATGATGTCACAATGTATGGTGAGCAGATGATGGTATCCATGATTCCATTATGATGTCACAATGTATAGTCAGTAGATGATGGTATCCAGGATTCCATTATTATGTCACAATGTATGGTCAGCAGATGATGGTATCCAGGATTCCATTATGATGTCACAATGTATGGTCATCAGATGATAGACTCCAGGATTCCATTAGGATGTCACAATGTATGTTCCTTAGTTAATAGCATTCAGGATTCCATTATGATGTCACACTGTATGGTCAGTAGATGATTGTATCCAGGGTTCAATTATGATGTCACAATGTATAGTCAGTAGATGATGGTACCAACGATTCCATTATGATGTCACAATGTATGGTCAGCAGATATTTGTATCCAGGATTCCATTATGATGTCACAATGTATGGTCAGCAGATGATGGTATCCAGGATTCCATTAGGATGTCACAATGTATGTTCCTTAGTTAATAGCATTCAGGATTCCATTATGATGTCACAATAAATGGTCAGCAGATGATAGAATCCAGGATTCCATTGTGATGTCACAATGTATGGTAATTAGATAATAGCATTCAGGATTCCGTTGTGATGTCACAATGTATGGTCAGCAGATGATGGTATCCAAGATTCCATTATGATATCACAATGTATGGTGAGCAGATGATGGTATCCAGGATTCCATTATGATGTCACAATGTATGGTGAGCAGATGATGTTATCCAGGATTCCATTATGATGTCACACTGGATGGTCAGCAGATGATGGTATCCAGGATTCCATTATGATTTCACAATGTATAGTCAGTAGATGACGGAATCCAGGATTCGATTATGATGTCACCATGTATGGTTAGCAGATGATGGTATCCAGGATTCCATTATGATGTCACAATGTATGGTCAGCTGAGAATAGTATCCGGATTCCATTAAGATGTCACAATGTATGGTCAGCAGATGATGGTATCCAGGATTCCATTATGATGTCACAATGTATGGTCAGCAGATAATGGTATCCAGGATTCCATTATGATGTCACAATGTATGGTGAGCAGATGATGGTATCCAGGATTCCATTATGATGTCACAATGTAAAGTCAGTAGATGATGGTATCCAGGATTCCATTATGATGTCACAATGTATGGTCAGCAGATGATGGTATCCAGGATTCTATTATGATGTCACAATGTATGGTCAGCAGATGATGGTATCCATGATTCCATTATGATGTCACAATGTATGGTCAGCAAATTAGGGTATCCAGGATTCCATTATGATGTCACAATGTATGGTTAGCAGATGATGGTATCCAGGATTCCATTATGATGTCACAATGTATGGTCATCAGATATTTGTATCCAGGTTTCCATTATGATGTCACAATGTATGGTCAGCAAATTACGGTATCCAGGATTCCATTATGATGTCACAATGTTTGGTGAGCAGATGATGGTATCCAGGATTCCATTATGATGTCACAATTTATGGTAAGCAGATGATGGTGTCCAGGATTCCATTATGATGTCAGAGTGTATGGTGAGCAGATGATGGTATCCAGGATTCCATTATGATGTCACAATTTATGGTCAGCAGATGATAGTATCCAGGATTCCATTATGATGTCACAATGTATGGTGAGCAGATTGTGGTATATAGGACTCCATTATGATGTCACAATGTATGGTCAGCAGATGATGGTATCCAGGATTCTATTATGATGTCACAATGTATGGTCAGCAGATGATGGTATCCATGATTCCATTATGATGTGTGGTAAGGTGCAGGGTGCCGTCGTGGATGGCAGGTATGTGTCACCGAGGTTCATAGCCTCGGTGAGGTGAGAGCCGTTTTTGTTGATGTCAGCAGCAGCTAGTGCTACTGACATAGTTTTAAATAGCATGGCTGCAAAGCCGATCCGGGCCGGCTCTTACCGGGAGCAGCTAAAGTGTAGGGTGGGTGGCTGCTCCCCACGACCCAGTCCTGGTTTTGGGCTGGGTTTAAAAACTCAGCCAGCACCAGCAGCTGGGGCTGTGATTGTCCTGGAGCTGCTAACAGTCCTGTGGAGTTCTATGACCTGGAGGAAAGAGCTCAGCAAGGTTGTGTTTTTCCCTGCAACTTGAAGGTGGAATCTCCTGCGGCTGGGCCGACTGCTAGGTGTGAACCCTCACCTAAACCTCCCAGGTGACTGAACCCTGTGTTGGCCTGTTTTGTTTGGCCTTATTATTTCTGTTATGTGTGAATTATCACCAAGAGACTGTTTTTCATTTATGTTGTGCAAGTGTGAATAAAACACTGTTTATTGCACATTCTGGACTCCTTGTTTTGCCTCAGTACTGCACCCGCACCGCTATCTACCAGAGCGACTCCCCACAGATGTCACAATGTATGGTCAGCAAATTAGGGTATCCAGGATTCCATTATGATGTCACAATGTATGGTTAGCAGATGATGGTATCCAGGATTCCATTATGATGTCACAATGTATGGTCATCAGATATTTGTATCCAGGATTCCATTAGGATGTCACAATGTATGTTCCTTAGTTAATAGCATTCAGGATTCCATTATGATGTCACAATAAATGGTCAGCAGATGATAGAATCCAGGATTCCGTTGTGATGTCACAATGTATGGTCAGCAGATGATGGTATCCAAGATTCCATTATGATGTCACAATGTATGGTGAGCAGATGATGGTATCCAGGATTCCATTATGATGTCACAATGTAAAGTCATTAGATGATGGTATCCTGGATTCCATTATAATGTCGCAATGTTTAGTCAGTAGATGATGGTATCCAGGATTCCATTATGATGTCACAATGTATGGTCAGCAAATTACGGTGTCCAGGATTCCATTATGATGTCACAATGTATGGTGAGTTGATGATGGTATCCAGGATTCCATTATGATGTCACAATTTATGGTGAGCAGATGATGGTATCCAGTATTCCATTATGATGTCACAATGTATGGTCATCTGATAATAGTATCCAGGATTCCATTATGATGTCACAATGTATGGTCAGCAGATGATGGTATCCAGGATTCCATTATGATGTCACAATGTAAAGTCAGTAGATGATGGTATCCAGGATTCCATTATGATGTCACAATGTATGGTCATCTGATAATATTATCCAGGACTCCATTATGATGTCACAATGTATAGTCAGGAGATAATGGTATCCCGGATTCCATTATGATGTCACAATGTATGGTTAGCAGATGATGGTATCCAGGATTCCAATATGATGTCACAATGTATGGTCAGCAGATGATGGTATCCAGGATTCCATTATGATGTCACAATGTAAAGTCAGTAGATGATGGTGTCCAGGGTTCCATTATGATGTCACAATGTATGGTCAGCAGATGATGGTATCCAGGATTCCATTATGATGTCACAATGTATGGTCATCAGATAGTTGTATCCAGGATTCCATTATGATGTCACAATGTATGGTCAGCAGATGATGGTATCCAGGACTCCATTATGATGTCACAATGTATGGTCATCAGATGATAGAATTCAGGATTCCATAGTGATGTCACAATGTATGGTAATTAAATAATAGCATTCAGAATTCCGTTGTGATGTCACAATGTATGGTTAGCAGATGATGGTATCCAGGATTCCATTATGATGTCACAATGTATGGTCAGTAGATGACGGTATCCAGGATTCCATTATGACGTCACAATGTATGGTTAGCAGATGATGGTATCCAGGATTCCATTACGATGTCACAATGTATGGTCAGCAGATTTTAATATCCAGGATTCCATTATGATGTCACAATGTATGGTCAGCAGATGAGGGTATCCAGGATTCCGCTATGATTTCACAATGGATAGTCAGTAGATGATGGTATCCAGGATTCAATTATTATGTCACAAGGTATAGTCAGCAGATATTAATATCCAGGATTCAGTTATGATGTCACAATGTATGGTCAGCAAATATTAGTATCCAGGATTCCATTATGATTTCACAATGTATGGTGAGCAGATGATGGTATCCAGGATTCCATTATGATGTCACAATGTATAGTCAGCAGATATTAGTATCCAGGATTCCATTATGATGTCACAATGTATGGTCAGCAAATATTAGTATCCAGGATTCCATTATGATTTCACAATGTATGGTGAGCAGATGATGGTATCCAGGATTCCATTATGATGTCACAATGTATAGTCAGCAGATATTAGTATCCAGGATTCCATTATGATGTCACAATGTATGGTCAGCTGAGAATAGTATACGGGATTCCATTAAGATGTCACAATGTATGGTCAGCAGATGATGGTATCCAGGATTCCATTATGATGTCACAATGTATGGTCACCAGATAATGGTATCCAGGATTCCATTATGATGTCACAATGTATAGTCAGCAGATATTAGTATCCAGGATTCCATTATGATGTCACAATGTATGGTCAGCTGAGAATAGTATCCGGGATTCCATTATGATGTCACAATTTATGGGGAGCAGATGATGGTATCCAGGATTCCATTATGATGTCACAATGTAAAGTCAGTAGATGATGGTATCCAGGATTCCATTATGATGTCACAATGTATAGTCAGCAGATATTAGTATCCAGGATTCAGTTATGATGTCACAATGTATAGTCAGCAAATATTAGTATCCAGGATTCCATTATGATTTCAGAATGTATGGTGAGCAGATGATGGTATCCAGGATTCCATTATGAGGTCACAATGAATGGTGAGCAGATGATGGTATCCAGGATTCCATTATGATGTCACAATGTATAGTCAGCAGATATTAGTATCCAGGATTCCATTATGATGTCACAATGTATGGTCAGCTGAGAATAGTATCCGGGATTCCATTATGATGTCACAATTTATGGGGAGCAGATGATGGTATCCAGGATTCCATTATGATGTCACAATGTATGGTCAGCAAATGACGGTATCCAGGATTCCATTATGATGTCACAATGTATGGTCATCAGATATTTGTATCCAGGATTCCATTATGATGTCACAATGTATGGTCAGCAGATGATGGTATCCAAGATTCCATTATGATGTCACAATGTATGGTCAGCAAATTACGGTATCCAGGATTCCATTATGATGTCACAATGTATGGTGTGCAGATGATGGTATCCAGGATTCCATTATGATGTCACAATATATGGTCATCAGATTTTTGTATCCAGGATTCCATTATGATGTCACAATGTATGGTCAGCAGATGATGGTATCTAAGATTCCATTATGATGTCACAATGTATGGTCAGCAAATAACGGTATCCAGGATTCCATTATGATGTCACAATGTATGGTGAGCAGATGATGGAATCCAGGATTCCATTATGATGTCACAATGTATGGTCAGCAGATGATGGTATCCAGAATTCCATTATGATGTCACAATGTATGGTCAGCAGATAATGGTATCCAAGATTCCATTATGATGTCACAATGTATGGTCAGCAAATTACGGTATCCAGGATTCTATTATGATGTCACAATGTATGGTCAGCAGATGATGGTATCCAGGATTCCATTATGATGTCACAATGTATGATGAGCATATGATGGTATCCAGGATTCCAGTATGATGTCACAATGTATGGTGAGCAGATGATGGTATCCAGGATTCCATTATGATGTCACAATGTATGGTCAGCAGATAATGGTATCCAAGATTCCATTATGATGTCACAATGTATGGTCAGCAAATTACGGTATCCAGAATTCTATTATGATGTCACAATGTATGGTGAGCAGATGATGGTATCCAGGATTCCATTATGATGTCACAATGTATGATGAGCATATGATGGTATCCAGGATTCCAGTATGATGTCACAATGTATGGTGAGCAGATGATGGTATCCAGGATTCCATTATGATGTCACAATTGTATGGTAAGCATATGATGGTATCCAGGATTCCATGATGATGTCACAATGTATGGTGAGCAGATGATGGTATCCAGGATTCCATTATCATGTCACAATGTATGGTCAGCAAATTACGGTATCCAGGATTCCATTATGATGTCACAATGTAAAGTCAGCAGATGATGGTATCCAGGATTCCATTATGATGTCACAATGTATGGTCAGCAGATGATGGTATCCAGGATTCCATTATGATGTCACAATGTATAATCATCTGATAATAGTATCCAGGATTCCATTATGATGTCACAATGTATGGTCAGCAGATGATAATATCCAGGATTCCATTATGATGTCACAATGTATAGTCAGCAGATGATGGTATCCAGGACTCCATTATGATGTCACAATGTATAGTCAGGAGATAATGGTATCCAGGATTCCATTATGATGTCACAATGTATGGTTAGCAGATGATGGTATCCAGGATTCCAATATGATGTCACAATGTATGGTCATCTGCTAATAGTATCGAGGATTCCATTATGATATCACACTGTATGGTCAGCAGATGATGGTATCCAGGATTCCATTATGATGTCACAATGTATAGTCAGTAGATGATGGTATCCACGATTCATTATTATGTCACAATGTATGGTGTGCAGATGATGGTATCCAGGATTCCATTATGATGTCACAATGTATAGTCAGCAGATGATGGTATCCAGGATTCCATTATGATGTCACAATGTATGGTGAGCAGATGATGGAATCCAGGATTCCATTATGATGTCACAATGTATGGTCAGCAGATGATGGTATCCAGAATTCCATTATGATGTCACAATGTATGGTCAGCAGATAATGGTATCCAAGATTCCATTATGATGTCACAATGTATGGTCAGCAAATTACGGTATCCAGGATTCTATTATGATGTCAAAATGTATGGTGAGCAGATGATGGTATCCAGGATTCCAGTATGATGTCACAATGTATGGTGAGCAGATGATGGTATCCAAGATTCCATTATGATGTCACAATGTATGGTCAGCAAATTACGGTATCCAGAATTCTATTATGATGTCACAATGTATGGTGAGCAGATGATGGTATCCAGGATTCCATTATGATGTCACAATGTATGATGAGCATATGATGGTATCCAGGATTCCAGTATGATGTCACAATGTATGGTGAGCAGATGATGGTATACAGGATTCCATTATGATGTCACAATTTTATGGTAAGCATATTATGGTATCCAGGATTCCATTTTTATGTCACAATGTATGGTCAGCAGATAATGGTATCCAGGATTCCATTATGATGTCACAATGTATGGTCAGCAGATAATGGTATCCAGGATTCCATTTTTATGTCACAATGTATGGTGAGCAGATGATGGTATCCAGGATTCCATTATGATGTCACAATGTATGGGGAGCACATGATGGTATCCAGGATTCCATTATGATGTCACAATGTATAGTCAGTAGATATTAGTATCCAGGATTCCATTATGATGTCACAATGTATGGTGAGCAGATGATGGTATCCAGGATTCCATTTTGATGTCACAATGTATGGTCAGTAGATGATGGTATCCAGGATTCCATTATGATGTCACAATGTATGGTCAGCAGATAATGGTATCCAGGATTCCATTTTGATGTCACAATGTATAGTGAGCAGATGATGGTATCCAGGATTCCATTATGATGTCACAATGTATGGGGAGCAGATGATGGTATCCATGATTCCATTATGATGTCACAATGTAAAGTCAGTAGATGATGGTATCCAGGATTCCATTATGATGTCACAATGTATGGTCAGCAGATGATGGTATCCAGGATTCCATTATGATGTCACAATGTATGGTCATCAGATATTTGTATCCAGGATTCCATTATGATGTCACAATGTATGGTCAGCAGATGATGGTATCCAAGATTCCATTATGATGTCACTATGTATGGTCAGCAAATTACGGTATCCAGGATTCCATTATGATGTCACTATGTATGATGAGCAGATGATGGAATCCAGGATTCCATTATGATGTCACAATGTAAAGTCAGCAGATGATGGTATCCAGGATTCCATTATGATGTCACATTTTATGGTGAGCAGATGATGGTATCCAGGATTCCATTATGATGTCACAATGTATGTTCAGCAGATGATGGTATCCAGGATTCCATTATGATGTCACAATGTATGGTGAGCAGATGATGGTATCCAGGATTCCATTATGATGTCACAATGTATGGTGAGCAGATGATGGTATCCAGGATTCCATTATGATGTCACAATGTATGGTCATCAGATATTAGTATCCAGGATTCCATTATGATGTCACACTGTATGGTCAGCAGATGATGGTATCCAGGATTCCATTATGATTTCACAATGTATAGTCAGTAGATGACGGTATCCAGGATTCGATTATGATGTCACCATTTATGGTTAGCTGATGATGGTATCCAGGATTCCATTATGATGTCACAATGTATGGTCAGCTGAGAATAGTATCCAGGATTCCATTATGATGTCACAATGTATGGTCAGCAGATGATGGTATCCAGGATTCCATTATGATGTCACAATGTATGGTCAGCAGATAATGGTATCCAGGATTCCATTATGATGTCACAATGTATGGTGAGCAGATGATGGTATCCAGGATTCCATTATGATGTCACAATGTAAAGTCAGTAGATGATGGTATCCAGGATTCCATTATGATGTCACAATGTATAGTCAGTAGATGATGGTATCCAGGATTCCATTATGATGTCACAATGTATGGTCAGCAGATGATGGTATCCAGGATTCCATTATGATGTCACAATGTATGGTCAGCAGATAGTTGTATCCAGGATTCCATTATGATGTCACAATGTATGGTCAGCAGATGATGGTATCCAGGATTCCATTATGATGTCACAATGTATGGTCATCAGATGATAGAATCCAGGATTCCATTAGGATGTCACAATGTATGTTCCTTAGTTAATAGCATTCAGGATTCCATTATGATGTCACAATAAATGGTCAGCAGATGATAGAATCCAGGATTCCATTGTGATGTCACAATGTATGGTAATTAGATAATAGCATTCAGGATTCCGTTGTGATGTCACAATGTATGGTCAGCAGATGATGGTATCCAAGATTCCATTATGATGTCACAATGTATGGTCAGCAGATGATGTTATCCAGGATTCCATTATGATGTCACAATGTATGGTCATCAGATATTAGTATCCAGGATTCCATTATGATGTCACACTGTATGGTCAGCAGATGATGGTATCCAGGATTCCATTATGATGTCACAATGTATGGTCAGCAGATATTAGTATCCCGGATTCCATTATGATGTCACAATGTATGGTCAGCAGATATTAGTATCCAGGATTCCATTATGATGTCACAATGTATGGTCAGTAGATGATGGTATCCAGGATTCCATTATGATGTCACAATGTATGGTCAGCAGATGATGGTATCCAGGATTCCATTATGATGTCACAATGTATGGTCATCAGATGATAGTATCCAGGATTCCATTATGATGTCACAATGTATGTTCATTAGATAATAGTATTCAGGATTCCATTATGATGTCACAATGTATGGTCAGCAGATGATAGTATCCAGGATTCCATTATGATGTCACAATGTATGGTCAGTAGATAATAGTATCCAGGATTCCATTATGATGTCACAATGTATGGTCATCAGATATTAGTATCCAGGATTCCATTATGATGTCACAATGTATGGTCAGCAGATGATGGTATCCAGGATTCCATTATGATGTCACAATGTATGGTCAGCAGATGATAGTATCCAGGATTCCATTATGATGTCACAATGTATGGTCATCAGATATTAGTATCCAGGATTCCATTATGATGTCACAATGTATGGTCAGTAGATGATGGTATCCAGGATTCCATTATGATGTCACAATGTATGGTCAGCAGATGATGGTATCCAGGATTCCATTATGATGTCACAATGTATGGTCATCTGATAATAGTATCCAGGATTCCATTATGATGTCACAATGTATGGTCAGCAGATGATGGTATCCAGGATTCCATTATGATGTCACAATGTATGGTCAGTAGATGATGGTATCCAGGATTCCATTATGATGTCACAATGTATGGTGAGCAGATGATGGTATCCAGGATTCCATTATCATGTCACAATGTATGGTCAGCAAATTATGGTATCCAGGATTCCATTATGATGTCACAATGTATAGTCAGCAGATGATGGTATCCAGGATTCCATTATGATGTCACAATGTATGGTGAGCAGATGATGGTATCCAGGATTCCATTATGATGTCACAATGTATGGTCAGCAGATGATGGTATCCAGGATTCCATTATGATGTCACAATGTATGGTCAGCATATGATGGTATCCAGGATTCCATTATGATGTCACAATGTAAAGTCAGTAGATGATGGTATCCAGGATTCCATTATGATGTCACAATGTATAGTCAGTAGATGATGGTATCCAGGATTCCATTATGATGTCACAATGTATGGTCAGCAGATGATGGTATCCAGGATTCCATTATGATGTCACAATGTATGGTCATCAGATATTTGTATCCAGGATTCCATTATGATGTCACAATGTATGGTCATCAGATGATGGAATCCAGGATTCCATAGTGATGTCACAATGTATGGTAATTAGATGATAGCATCCAGGATTCCATTATGATGTCACAATGTATGGTGAGCAGATGATGGTATCCAGGATTCCATTATGATTTCACAATGTATAGTCAGTAGATGATGGTATCCAGGATTCCATTATGATATCACAATGTATGGTCATCTGAAAATAGTATCCAGGATTCCATTAAGATTTCACAATATATGGTTAGCAGATGATGGTATCCAGGATTCCATTATGATGTCACAATGTATGGTCAGTAGATGACGGTATCCAGGATTCCATTATGATGTCACAATGTATGGTCAGCAGATTTTAATATCCAGGATTCCATTATGATGTCACAATGTATGGTCAGCAGATGAGGGTATCCAGGATTCCACTATGATTTCACAATGGATAGTCAGTAGATGATGGTATCCAGGATTCCATTATTATGTCACAAGGTATGGTCAGCTGAAAATAGTATCCGGATTCCATTAACATGTCACAATTTATGGTTAGCAGATGATGGTATCCAGGATTCCATTATGATGTTACAATGTATAGTCAGCAGATATTAGTATCCAGGATTCAGTTATGATGTCACAATGTATGGTCAGCAGATGATAGTATCCAGGATTCCATTATGATGTCACAATGTATGGTCAGCTGATGAATAGTATCCAGGATTCCATTATGATGTCACAATGTATGGTCAGCAGATGATGGTATCCAGGATTCCATTATGATGTCACAATGTATGGTCAGCAGATGATGGTATCCAGGATTCCATTATGATGTCACAATGTATGGTCAGCAGATGATGGTATCCAGGATTCCATTATGATGTCACAATGTATGGTCAGCAGATAATGGTATCCAGGATTCCATTATGATGTCACAATGTATGGTCAGCAGATGATAGTATCCAGGATTCCATTATGATGTCACAATGTATGGTCATCAGATGATTAGTATCCAGGATTCCATTATGATGTCACAATGTATGGTCAGCAGATGATAGTATCCAGGATTCCATTATGATGTCACAATGTATGGTCAGCAGATGATGGTATCCAGGATTCCATTATGATGTCACAATGTATGGTCAGCAGATGATGGTATCCAGGATTCCATTATGATGTCACAATGTATGGTCAGCAGATGACTGGTATCCAGGATTCCATTATGATGTCACAATGTATGGTCAGCAGATGATGGTATCCAGGATTCCATTATGATGTCACAATGTATGGTCAGCAGATGATGGTATCCAGGATTCCATTATGATGTCACAATGTATAGTCAGTAGATGATGGTATCCAGGATTCCATTATGATGTCACAATGTATGGTCAGGTAGATGATGGTATCCAGGATTCCATTATGATGTCACAATGTATGGTCATCAGATGATTGGTATCCAGGATTCCATTATGATGTCACAATGTATGGTCAGCAGATGATGGTATCCAAGATTCCATTATGATGTCACAATGTATGGTCAGCAAATTACGGTATCCAGGATTCCATTATGATGTCACAATGTATGGTCAGCAGATGATGGTATCCAGGATTCCATTATGATGTCACAATGTATGGTCATCAGATATTTGTATCCAGGATTCCATTATGATGTCACAATGTATGGTCAGCAGATGATCGGTATCCAGGATTCCATTATGATGTCACAATGTATAGTCAGCAGATGATGGTATCCAGGATTCCATTATGATGTCACAATGTATGGTCATCAGATATTTGTATCCAGGATTCCATTATGATGTCACAATGTATGGTCAGTAGATGATGGTATCCAGGATTCCATTATGATGTCACAATGTATGGTCAGCAGATGATGGTATCCAGGATTCCATTATGATGTCACAATGTATGGTCAGCAGATAATGGTATCCAAGATTCCATTATGATGTCACAATGTATGGTGAGCAGATGATGGTATCCAGGATTCCATTATGATGTCACAATGTAAGGTTAGCAGATGATGGTATCCAGGATTCCATTATGATGTCACAATGTATAGTCAGTAGATGATGGTATCCAGGATTCCATTATGATGTCACAATGTATGGTCAGCAGATGATGGTATCCAGGATTCCATTATGATGTCACAATGTATGGTCAGCAGATGATGGTATCCAGGATTCCATTATGATGTCACAATGTATGGTCAGTAGATGATGGTATCCAGGATTCCATTATGATGTCACAATGTATGGTCAGTAGATGATGGTATCCAGGATTCCATTATGATGTCACAATGTATGGTCAGTAGATGATGGTATCCAGGATTCCATTATGATGTCACAATGTATGGTCAGCAGATGATGGTATCCAGGATTCCATTATGATGTCACAATGTATGGTCAGCAGATATTTGTATCCAGGATTCCATTATGATGTCACAATGTATGGTCAGCAGATGATGGTATCCAAGATTCCATTATGATGTCACAATGTATGGTCAGCAGATGATGGTATCCAGGATTCCATTATGATGTCACAATGTATGGTCAGCAGATGATGGTATCCAGGATTCCATTATGATGTCACAATGTATGGTCATCAGATATTTGTATCCAGGATTCCATTATGATGTCACAATGTATGGTCAGCAGATGATGGTATCCAGGATTCCATTATGATGTCACAATGTATGGTCAGCAGATGATGGTATCCAGGATTCCATTATGATGTCACAATGTATGGTCATCAGATATTTGTATCCAGGATTCCATTATGATGTCACAATGTATGGTCAGCAGATGATGGTATCCAGGATTCCATTATGATGTCACAATGTATGGTCAGCAGATGATGGTATCCAGGATTCCATTATGATGTCACAATGTATGGTCAGCAGATGATGGTATCCAGGATTCCATTATGATGTCACAATGTATGGTCAGCAGATATTTGTATCCAGGATTCCATTATGATGTCATAATGTATGGTGAGCAGATGATGGTATCCAGGATTCCATTATGATGTCACAATGTATGGTCAGCAGATGATGGTATCCAGGATTCCATTATGATGTCACAATGTATGGTCAGCAGATGATGGTATCCAGGATTCCATTATGATGTCACAATGTATGGTCAGCAGATTATGGTATCCAGGATTCCATTATGATGTCACAATGTAAAGTCAGTAGATGATGGTATCCAGGATTCCATTATGATGTCACAATGTATAGTCAGTAGATGATGAGTATCAAGGATTCCATTATGATGTCACAATGTATGGTCAGCAGATGATGGTATCCAGGATTCCATTATGATATCACAATGTATGGTCATCAGATATTTGTATCCAGGATTCCATTATGATGTCACAATGTATGGTCAGCAGATGATGGTATCCAAGATTCCATTATGATGTCACAATGTATGGTCAGCAGATTACTGGTATCCAGGATTCCATTATGATGTCACAATGTATGGTGAGCAGATGATGGTATCCAGGATTCCATTATGATGTCACAATGTATGGTCAGTAGATATTTGTATCCAGGATTCCATTATGATGTCACAATGTATGGTCATCAGATATTTGTATCCAGGATTCCATTATGATGTCACAATGTATGGTCAGCAGATGATGGTATCCAGGATTCCATTATGATGTCACAATGTATGGTCAGCAGATGATGGTATCCAGGATTCCATTATGATGTCACAAATGTATGGTCATCAGATGATTTGTATCCAGGATTCCATTATGATGTCACAATGTATGGTGAGCAGATGATGGTATCCAGGATTCCATTATGATGTCACAATGTATGGTCAGCAGATAATGGTATCCAAGATTCCATTATGATGTCACAATGTATGGTCAGCAGATGATGGTATCCAGGATTCCATTATGATGTCATAATGTATGGTCAGTAGATGATGGTATCCAGGATTCCATTATGATGTCACAATGTATAGTCAGCAGATGATGGTATCCAGGATTCCATTATGATGTCACAATGTATGGTCAGCAGATAATGGTATCCAAGATTCCATTATGATGTCACAATGTATGGTCAGCAGATGATGGTATCCAGGATTCCATTATGATGTCACAATGTATAGTCAGTAGATGATGGTATCCAGGATTCCATTATGATGTCACAATGTATGGTCAGCAGATGATGGTATCCAGCGATTCCATTATGATGTCACAATGTATGGTCAGCAGATGATGGTATCCAGGATTCCATTATGATGTCACAATGTATGGTCATCAGATGATGTGTATCCAGGATTCCATTATGATGTCACAATGTATGGTCAGCAGATGATGGTATCCAGGATTCCATTATGATGTCACAATGTATGGTCAGCAAATTACGGTATCCAGGATTCCATTATGATGTCACAATGTATGGTGAGCAGATGATGGTATCCAGGATTCCATTATGATGTCACAATGTATGGTCAGCAGATGATGGTATCCAGGATTCCATTATGATGTCACAATGTATGGTCAGCAGATGATGGTATCCAGGATTCCATTATGATGTCACAATGTATGGTCAGCAGATGATGGTATCCAGGATTCCATTATGATGTCACAATGTATGGTCAGTCAGATGATTGGTATCCAGGATTCCATTATGATGTCACAATGTATGGTCAGCAGATGATGGTATCCAGGATTCCATTATGATGTCACAATGTATGGTCATCAGATATTTGTATCCAGGATTCCATTATGATGTCACAATGTATGGTGAGCAGATGATGGAATCCAGGATTCCATTATGATGTCACAATGTATTGTCAGCAGATGATGGTATCCAGGATTCCATTATGATGTCACAATGTATGGTCAGCAGATAATGGTATCCAAGATTCCATTATGATGTCACAATGTATGGTCAGCAAATTACGGTATCCAGGATTCCATTATGATGTCACAATGTATGGTGAGCAGATGATGGTATCCAGGATTCCATTATGATGTCACAATGTATGGTGAGCATATGATGGTATCCAGGATTCCAGTATGATGTCACAATGTATGGTGAGCAGATGATGGTATCCAGGATTCCATTATGATGTCACAATGTAAAGTCAGTAGATGATGGTATCCAGGATTCCATTATGATGTCACAATGTATGGTCAGCAGATGATGGTATCCAGGATTCCATTATGATGTCACAATGTATGGTCATCAGATATTTGTATCCAGGATTCCATTATGATGTCACAATGTATGGTGAGCAGATGATAGTATCCAGGATTCCATTATGATGTCACAATGTATGGTCAGCAGATGATGGTATCCAGGATTCCATTATGATGTCACAATGTATGGTCAGCAGATGATGGTATCCAGGATTCCATTATGATGTCACAATGTATAGTCAGTAGATGATGGTATCCAGGATTCCATTATGATGTCACAATGTATAGTCAGTAGATGATGGTATCCAGGATTCCATTATGATGTCACAATGTATGGTCAGCAGATGATGGTATCCAGGATTCCATTATGATGTCACAATGTATAGTCAGTAGATGATGGTATCCAGGATTCCATTATGATGTCACAATGTATGGTCAGCAGATGATGGTATCCAGGATTCCATTATGATGTCACAATGTATAGTCAGTAGATGATGGTATCCAGGATTCCATTATGATGTCACAATGTATAGTCAGTAGATGATGGTATCCACGATTCCATTATGATGTCACAATGTATAGTCAGTAGATGATGGTATCCAGGATTCCATTATGATGTCACAATGTAAAGTCAGTAGATGATGGTATCCAGGATTCCATTATGATGTCACAATGTATAGTCAGTAGATGATGGTATCCAGGATTCCATTATGATGTCACAATGTATGGTCAGCAGATGATTGGTATCCAGGATTTCATTATGATGTCACAATGTATGGTCAGCAGATGATGGTATCCAGGATTCCATTATGATGTCACAATGTATGGCCAGCAAATTACGGTATCCAGGATTCCATTATGATGTCACAATGTATAGTCAGTAGATGATGGTATCCAGGATTCCATTATGATGTCACAATGTAAGTTCAGTAGATGATGGTATCCAGGATTCCATTATGATGTCACAATGTATAGTCAGTAGATGATGGTATCAACGATTCCATTATGATGTCACAATGTATAGTCAGTAGATGATGGTATCCAGGATACTATTATGATGTCACAATGTATGGTCATCAGATATTTGTATCCAGGATTTCATTATGATGTCACAATGTATGATCAGCAGATGATGGTATCCAAGATTCCATTATGATGTCACAATGTATGGCCAGCAAATTACGGTATCCAGGATTCCATTATGATGTCACAATGTATGGTGAGCAGATGATGGTATCCAGGATTCCATTATGATGTCACAATGTATGGTCATCAGATATTTGTATCCAGGATTCCATTATGATGTCACAATGTATGGTCAGCAAATTACGGTATCCAGGATTCCATTATGATGTCACAATGTATGGTCAGCAGATGATGGTATCCAGGATTCCATTATGATGTCACAATGTATGGTCATCAGATATTTGTATCCAGGATTCCATTATGATGTCACAATGTATGGTGAGCAGATGATGGAATCCAGGATTCCATTATGATGTCACAATGTATTGTCAGCAGATGATGGTATCCAGGATTCCATTATGATGTCACAATGTATGGTCAGCAAATGATGGTATCCAGGATTCCATTATGATGTCACAATGTATGGTCAGCAGATTACGTGTATCCAGGATTCCA